>JAYKKM010000266.1:397500-847500 GCA_035772405.1 Chrysogorgia sp. JL179-B06
CATTAAAACATTAATATTTTTATTTCTACTTTTCGACGGCTTTCTGATTTTCACACACCTACGGTTTCGTTTCCGAGCGTTTGTGACACAGCTTAAAGAGTGTCAACCGTCGTGCATTGCGCGTTTGTGTTTATCTTTCCGTACGATAACGAATTGTTTCGAAGTGCTTCGTTGCCAAGATGACGTGGTAAATACTGCGGAAATTCGCCGAGACTTCTCAGAAAACCCTATAGAGGCTTTCTTATTCATCCACAATCCAAATACGTCCACTCAGAACCTGATTTTTTGTTAGAACCTCGTCACTTGGGGTTCCACCCTTCGCGTTAATCAAGGCTGGCATAATTTGAAACGAAAGTCAAGAAAACGTTGAGTTTTGTGATTATATCTTGAAAATGAATAATTTATATCTAGGATTGACAAGATATTTACGGAGGAGTTCACCAAGGGAATTTCGTGCTTCGAAAAATAGCCAACCGAGCGTGCAATGCGTCACGGTTGACACTCATTCTTTAATAAACACTGGCCGAACAGTCCTCTTTCATAATGGCTGCCATTTTAAATATTCTTTTATGTGCATATAAATTATAGCCTCTACAACCTCGTTAGGAAGCAAAGATTCTTTTGAATACAAGGATCGCGAAAATCAAAAAACTACCCGCGCTTTGTATTGTGGGATACTAGAGGTGAGTAAACGTCACGGTTTTGCTTAATCACAGACGTTTAAAAAATGGTTATTTTTCGTTGTTTTCTACGATTTATGTGTAATAAAGCGCTTTGATTCTTGTTACATGCGTAGAAATATTGTAGTTAAACTTGAACAAGATAAACACTTAAATATTGTTACTTAGCCAACCGGAAGTTGAATGTTAATGAAGATTCTGTTGGTTTTTCGGCCAACTGACTTCATTAAATACGTCAATAACATCCAGAAGTACTTAAGTGTTATGCGTTTTTACCGTCATTCCTTGTTTGACCATCGTGGTACATAGGAGCGCTAGCTCAGAATTTATGCACCAAATGCACCAAATACGCACAAATTTTGAGTATTGCTGACACACAAACGAGGCCATAAAGGCTAATTTAAATGCACATAAAGAAATATTTAAATTGGTCGCCATTATGAAAGAGGTCTATTTGCTTTAACGAGCACGAACAACGCCTTGAAGTCGAGGTGGACATGAGAGATGATAGTACATCATAGTCAATCAAGATATGGTCTGGAAACTCGGGAACTTCAAAGCGGTTAACATTGTTAAACAAATGAGCTGCGATTTATGTTGGACGGTACCTCACCATGACCGTTTGTTTTAGGTTTATTAATATTTAAACAGCACGGTTGAACGATTGGTTGAATGATTGCTTCATTATAGCAAAAATACAATGTGTTCAGTAACCGTCACCGTGCATAGATTTACATAAAGGAGAACAAAAAGATAGAGCAAAGACTTTCGTTGAGTTTGCAGACCATTGCCTTCATTGACTATGCCAGTACATGCATTACGATCTCATTGACAAACTCAACACGGAGCCATTGTTTCCTGGGTACTGAAGCAAATTTGGGAAGTGTCTATTGACGAATGAATCAAAAACACTAAAATGTTGTTGTAAACACAAAATTGTAGTTTCGACTGCGCATAAATATGACACGGTTCTGAGTCGGGCTAAATCTTATTTCATACATAACATAATGTTTAATCACCCATAGTAAACTATGTAAATTATGTAAATAAGTTATATTTTGTACAAAAGTTATGTTATATGTACTGTATGTAAGAGTTAGGCCCACGTCGAACATTTCATGAGTCGAACTCAATGCAAATGAACTTAAACAAAATAGTTTTCCTAATTTACATTGAGTTCGACTCATGAAAAGTTCTACGTTTGACCCGGGCCTTAGATCCCGAGAACGTCGGGCTTTATATAGCATAAAGCCCGACGTTCGAGGGATCTATCTGATTTAGTTCATGATTGAGGAGGTTTTCCAAAAAAGTTTTGTCCATTTTAAAGATTTCCCTAGTTTTTTCCTTCATTTCTTATCTAATTAGTATTCATGGTCTTTATGCTAGATAAAGCCCGCGGTACATCAAAGAAAACCGACTCGATCATGAACTAAGTATAGGTTATATACCGTGACCAAGATGTTTAAGCGATATATCAACCCGAGAGTTGATATATCGCTTAAACCACCGAGGTCTAAGGTATATAACCGCCTTATATAACCATTGGTGAAGTTTAGTATTTATGAGGTTGATAACTACATATCAACCTCATGAATAATTTTATGAGGTTGATAAGTATTTGTGTTAGGTTGATATTTATAAGGAATAGCATAAAAAGAGGTGCATTAGCTATTAAACGTCCCGCTCGATGAGGGTCATTTAGTAAAATTTTACTAAATGACCCGAATATTCCTTTGTAATATAATGTTTGCGGGTATTTATTTTGTTCTTTCGTAATCGTACCTCCGTTGGCGTCAAACCGGGTATGATTAGTTCTAATCAGACCTGGTTTGCCATCAACGGAGGTACGATTAGCAAAAATGGATATAATGAGGTATATTAGTTGTTAATGCCCTGTGAGAAGAAAAGAAATACCCGCAAACATTATATTACAGAGATAATGCCCACTAGAGAACAAAGGAAACTGAACCAATGGTGATATAAGAATGAAATACGTTTTGGGCCCGACTCAGAACGTGTCATATTTATGCGCAGTGGACACTACGATTCCATGTATACCACCGAAATAGCGAATAACGTTTCGAGCGAAGGCCCTTCCTATTGGAAACTTTCAGTGTTGAATTCGTATACATCATGTGATATTTCCAACTACGTTTTCTTGAAATGTTGTTTAAAGTGGCACTACGATGGAACATCGTCTTATTTAGATTTAACTTATTTATTCCCCTTATTTAGATTTAACTTAAATACTTACGTTAAAGGGAAATGGCAATAAAAAATTTATTTGTCTCATTTGAAAGAACATTTAAAATAATATATGAAGACCTTTTAAAATTTCCCCGTAACTTCCTTAATTTTTGAAATATCTGTGAACAAAAATATCTGCAATCCGCCATCTTGTTTTATAATTAAATTTGTTAAAAAGAAGTGAAATATTTACAGAACCAAGAACGATATGGAAAATCTGTAAAGGACTTGATATATCATTTTAAAAGTTCTTTCAAATAAGATAAACTTAATTTGTATTGCCATTTCCCTTTAAAGAACCTTAAAGTGCCTATGAAACGAAAATTAAGTTTGTTTTATTTGAAAGAACATTTAAAATAATGAAGAATATTAATTTACAGCTCTTTCATATTTCACTTGGTTCTTGAGATATTTAGACTTATGCGATATTCAAATAAGATAACCTAACGTTAAAGGGTTTGCAATACATTTTAACATATTGGAAAATCGTGTATATCTTTAAGATTATTAAACGAAATCACTTGAAACTTTGCATGTGGATACAAACCACTAAACTGAAGAACATCGTTCAAGTTTCAATGTTGCAATAGTAATAATATAGTTCCCAGACCTCTAAGTCTCTTTGTAAAAAATCTTTGTTTTCTGACATAGCTATGTGTTGCATCAAAGTTAAACTTCAGTTTAGAATTGGTTAAGTCCGTGAAAATCTGCTAAACCAGTACCAACCCGGAAATGTTTGGGACGGAAGAGAAAACAAATAATTTTATTTTAGAAATCAAGATGTCTGAAAACTAATTTGTTACCATGGCGACCATAAAACTAGAACGATGTTCTCCAGTTTAGGTGTCTGTATCCACATGCAAAGTTTCAAGTGATTTCGTTTAATAATCTTAAAGATATACACCATTTCCCAATATGTTAAAATATATTGCAAACCCTTTGACGTCATAGGTTATCTTATTTGAATATCACATAAGTCAAAATATCTCGAGAACGAAGTGAAATATGAGAAAGCTGTAAATTAATATTCTTCATTATTTTAAAAGTTCTTTCAAATAAAACAAACTTAATTTTCGTTTCAACTTTAAGAAGAATAGCGTTCTCGCTTAGTCAATATATCATCTTGTTCAAAAGATATTCATGTTTTCCGAATATTCAAATGTGCCTTATGACGTCATTTACTCACACGAACTCTATAAAATTCTCAATTCTGAGGAAAATATCCAGCGATTTCTGCACACCGTACCGTGTACCATTAGTATAAACATACATCTGGAAAGTTTCTATACAATCTACCAATTAGTTCCGGAGACATTCGTCTTTTTTGAAATTTGTGTGAGTAAATGAGGTCATAATGCGTCTCGTTTGCATATTTCAAAGACCTGAATATCTCTGGAATAACTCTAGAATAAGATGAGATATTGACAAAGTGAGAACGACATTTGTCCTCATTTCAAATTGCGATTATTCCGTCGTAGTGCCACTTTAAGTGCAAAAACGACGAAGTTGAAAACTACGTGTTGAAAAACGCTGAGAAACGACCCCGCGTGTGTCTCTAACTCCACTCTCCCTTTCAAAAAATAAATATTTAACAATTATACCATGAGCTCTCGTCGTATATGAGCTCATAGCCAACGAGTTGGCTATTAGTTCATATACGACGAGAGCGAATGGTATAATTGTTTTATTATATAGCCAAACACTAAGTCAGCTTGGGGTTTCTTTATAAAACCCCAGCGATTTCAGCTTTTTTTTCGGCCTAAAAACATCTCTAATACGTATTTCTCTACTGCTAGGATATGAGGTGATAGCTTAATAGTAGAGGAGCCAATCAAATTGCGAGAAAGCTCATATCCTACTAGTAGCTATATAATAAATAAATTTTGCTAATATTTGAGAGTTTAACTAAACCAAAAAAAAATGATTCAGTGAGATTTTCACCATCCATTTACCTCCTGGGGTTTGGATACAATCCCATCGAATAAATCGCAACTTATATATAATATAGACATCGACCAAATGTGAGTAGTCCAGTCAATCTAGGCTGAAATAAAGGTTCAACTTCAAACAAATTGCAACAGAAATGGTTTTAGCTTTCTCAGTACCGACATACATTCAGAAATCACATACCAAAAGTCCATAGAAATCAAATCCGGGTTTTCTTACAATTTAACTACAAAAGCTGCACCATCCTTTTAAAAAGTGAAATTTAAAGTTCACTTTTACCAAATATCACCTATGTCGTTAGAAAGTTCGCCAAAAACCATATGAATGAATGAATGAATCGTTTAATAAAGTATACATTTCGCAGTCTTAACGACTGAATTACAAATATATAAAAGATTACAATACCAATTCGACATTGTTAAAAGGTTTAACTATTTACAGGTAAATATATTTAACTCTTTCTACTATTTGCGTAATTTACAATAAAAGAATGTTTATATCGATTTTTTTGGAATTGGTCATAAAAAATGTTCTCTTCGTCCTTAATTGATTGTGAAATTCACGAACTCTTTCGGGTAACAGTTCTGCCAGTTTATTATCATTATCCCCTATAACTTCATTAAATAATTTCTTACAAAGGTGATCACGTCTATCAATTGCCGTAATTTCTCTATTAAGCCCCCGGGGGACTTATTTTTTCCCAAGCATCATTGAGGAGGGCTTAATGGAGAGGGGAGCTTAATGGAGAGGGGGGCTTAATGGAGAGGGGGGCTTAATGGAGAGGGGGGCTTATTGGAGAGGGGGCTTAATGGAGAGGTGGGCTTAATGGAGAGGTGGGCTTAATGGAGAGGGGGGCTTAATGGAGAGGGGGGCTAAAAGGGGCGTATTAGGGCGGGGGGCTTAAAAGAGAGGCGGGAGGGGGTTACTAGAGAAATTACGGTAAAGTTAAAATACCGGATTTAGCGATGGCGTCACTATATATGACTCCCGGAAATACAATACGCATGGCTCTTTTTTGAATACGTTCCAGGCCATCCGACAAATATTTGGAAAGACTGGAATGGAATACTTGGCAGGAATATTCGAGGACTGATCTTATTACAGCACAATAAAAACATATATCGCTCGTTTAAGTTGTTTAATTATATATAAGCGTTTGGCGGCTTTTTTAATAGGATCATTCCACTTTAAATCGTTTCTGATTCACCGTGAGTCCAAGAATCTTCACTGCTTGAACTCTTTCAAAGGGTTGATGATCCAGGATATTTATTGGGGTAGTACAAGTTTCCAGGTAAATTATAAGAAAAACTTGATTTTTTTAACTTTCCACTAGCCGTTGATTTCCAGGGACTTTTCGTATGTTGTTTCCGAATGTATCAAGGTAATGAAAAAGATAAAATCATTTCTGTTGCAATTTGTTTGATGTTAAACCGTATAGATTGACTGGACTATAGCTATTCTGCAATCTGATCGGTTCTTGTACTAGGAGTATTATTGTACTATATTATTATTGTACTTGTACTATTAGTAATGAAAAATATACAAAGTGACTGAGCAAGAAATCAGGTATTTGCTTGATAATATACAACACGAAAAATACCTAAAATAGAAACGAGCTGTGTCTATATTATAAAACAATTATACCATTCGCTTTCGTCGGCCATGAGCTCATATACGAAAGCGAATGGTGTAATTTTTGATTATGCGATGCAACGCTGTTTTTATACAACATTCATATGCCATTTATGTAAGGCAAGGATATTTGAGCCAAGAAGATACCAACTTCGCACACAATGTGAGAGTTTAAAACTCAAAAATCAGCAAAATTTTACCATGCAATATTAAATCGTCCAAGAAATAACTCGAATTCAATCTTTAGAAATATTAAAGGTTTTGAAAAAATAAATAACCGGCCGCTGAGTGTTCAAGAAGGAACGAGCTTCCAAACGTAAACACTACATGCAATCCACCGAGGGTAAAATATCGAGTAGAGACTGGGATTAGTTAACATCAATCTTTGGCTTTCTCTCTGAATTTTGAATTACGAATAGGATTTGGACCAACCTCGTACCCAGGCTTTTCGCACGCTCGGCGGACTCTTCCGGCGAGGTGGGTAAAAAGCCTGGGTACGAGGTTGGATTTGGGCTAGGGTTAGGGTTAGCAATACACGAAATTGCAATTTCGACTGCGCATAAATATGACACGTTCTGAGTCGGGCCTAAATCTTATTTCATACATAAGGCTTAATCACCCATATTATGTAAATAAGCTATATTTTGTACAATAAGCTATGTTATGTGTAAAAAGGGTTTAGGCCCGACTCAGAACGTGTCATATTTATGCGCAGTCGACACTACGATTTCGTGTATGAGTTGCTTCCGCAGTGATGTCGAATATGCTCGTCCTAGTCTCCACTCTCGGTTGATTGCATTAGTGCCCGCGTTTCCAAAAAGTCAGTGACGCTAATCTCGCTCGTTAACAAATCAGAACTTGCCTTTTTTGGTAGGCAAGGTACCACTGATCTCTAAATAAAGACTGGATCGAGAAACTAAAATTTGAAGGCGGGAATATTTCGCGGCGGCCATCTTGAAGGGACCACGCTATATAGTTTTACTGTAGGCGACAGAGACTATCTGTCCTGATCTTTTAAGATGCTAAAATGAATCAGTTGTCGAAGGTTGTCCCGTAATTTAGAACACAAGCTACGGCTTCATTACAGTAACTATGAAGCCGGGAATTATATTTTTCGGCGGCCATATTGGAGTGACGACCGTGGTCCGTTGCTCCGATATGGCCGCCACGCGCTAATTCCGGCTTCATAGTTACTGTTATGGAGCCGTAGTTTGTGTTCTATATTATGAAGGACAACGGATTCATTTTAACATCTTAAAATATCAGAGACAGATAGTCGCTATCGCCTAAGTAAAGCTATACAACGTGGTACAAATAAGATGGCCACCACGAGCTACTTCCGGCTTCATTTTCTGAACAATAGTATGCTCGATCCAGTCTTTGTTTTGAGATCAGTGCAAGGTACTCAACGATTGGCACTTAATAACGTAAGATGAGGCAACCTTTACCTATTTTAAGAATTAGCTCTACGCAGGGACGTAGCCAGAACCTTCAAGGGGGGGGGGGGGGGGGGGGAGCCCTGTGGGGAATGAAGGAAGTCGTGGCTATATGTGCGCCGCAAAGCCGCGATTGTGGCTGGGAAGTCTGGGGGAGGTGCATGGTCCCCCAGGAAAATTTTCAACTTTGAAAGGCCCAGAAGTACTTTTACAGCAATTTCTAGCATGATTTTTTGCGAAATTAGGCGATGGCTAGAAATTTCATTTTTAGCTTTTACATCGTGCTAATAATTAGTTATATTTTATCCAGCCTCATTATTTATTCTGACAGTAAAACACAAAGCTCAATTGTTTGCTTATTTAAAAAAAGGCGTATATAGGTTTATTAAAAAGAAAACTGAGCACGGAAACATATTTAAATTCCGAGACTAATGTATACAGTTTGACTTTTTCCATAGCACAAGGGGGGAGAGTCACGGCTCCCCCTGGCTACGTCCCTGGCTCTACGTACACCATTGAAGCATAACCCTAACCGCTAAAACAAGGTCTTACCGCAAATGCGATATTAGTAATATAGATTCTACATGAAGTGAATCGTTGAATGTCAAAATGTTCTATGATTTGAGCTTGGCGTTGATGTTCTATCATGGATAGTAGACAGACTGGATAGGAAACTAATATCACGTGTGACGTTTCCAGCGTGCTGATTGGTTAAGGCACCAGTTGATCGCGTGAAACCCTAGTTGAAAATTGTGACGTCATAAAAATCGCAACTTTTAGCAATAATACAGCTAAAAATGATAGCCAAACTACCAAAAAATACGACAATGCCACTTTACGATGGAATATCCGACTACCATTACTCGTTTTAGGCGAAAAGTTCCAACTTTATACGGTGAA
Source organism: Chrysogorgia sp. JL179-B06 (assembly GCA_035772405.1). NCBI lineage: Eukaryota > Metazoa > Cnidaria > Anthozoa > Scleralcyonacea > Chrysogorgiidae > Chrysogorgia > Chrysogorgia sp. JL179-B06. The sequence goes on from JAYKKM010000266.1 coordinate 406,343, forward strand.
AAACGCGTCGCAAATTTCAACTAAAACAACGGTAGTTTTTGCGACGCCAGTTTCTTCACAACAAAACGAAAACAGTTGAAACCAAGACGAACAACATTTTCAGGCCTCAGTTTAAACTCATGGTTGCTGCGTGTACGCGACCGGCCAACTAAATCAAAAAATAATATATATCAGTAATATCGCAATTGCGGGTTATAACCACATTACGGTCGCCTAAAGGTAGCCTCACCCGGTGTTATTAAGTGCCAAACGTACTCAACAGCTTATATAAACTTAGACATAACCGTAACAGAATACAGAAATCCCCATTTCAATTATGCTAGACCTTAGTGCGAGGATGGCCAAACATCCGCGGGTGGTACCACAGCGGCGGCCAATCAACTTGGAACACGCTTTCTCTTCACGCGATGATCACGTGCGCCACACGCGTGTTATGAGATAACATTATCACGTGTATCCGGTGCGCCGTTTGCTACGCTTGCGACCAGGGCGCTTATATAAGTGCGCTGCTTGCGACGGCAGCAGGGACACGGAACGAGCCTGACAATAAATGTCTAGCATAGTCAAAATAGAAATTTTGCTTCTTACCACCTACCATGAATGAAATGATATTTTTTAAAGCACAGACTCTTTGGTAGCCAGAAGGGATTCCGCCTAGAAAAGAACAAGAAAAAAAAGAAAGCACAGCGAAGTTAAGGCTGGAAAGACAAAACGTCGACCAACACTTCGCTGTTTTCCATCTGGCAAAGTTCAACATTAACTCTTGCGCCCAGTTGCCAGAGGCAAGTTTGTTTTTAATTTGACAACTCAAAATAACATGTTATGCCTATGGCTATCATAAATAGCGCCCTCGGATACATGCCAACTTCGCAATTGTCTCCATTCTACGCAATTACTGTAGCTCATTTGCAATAACGTGGAAAAAATACAAGATGTTGGCTCTTCGACGGCTATTAGTTAACAATTAGACAACAAGACCGAGTTGTCTATGACTATCTGCTCAGAGACAACGAGGGCGAGTTCATGTCTAATTGTTTTAGTATCAACCATAAACAACCTTTCTTTCACGTAAAAAAGTATTATCGAACATTGTTCCACATTTTCAGATAGTTTTACCATTCAAAATGTAGAGTAGTTCGATATGATAAACAATCGCTCACAAAGAGATTGTAATCACCTTGCTTCAAATTTGGTGTAGATATACTCCATAGGTATAAGCGAATTCATTTTCTTATTAAAAAATGTCAAACTGAACAATTTTCCATTACTTTCGGGCCAATGTTTTCGTGATTTCATCACTCGTATATAAATTTTAGCACGCACTGATATCTAAATAAAGACTGGAGCGAGCAAGTCCGCCATTACTAAGGGACCAACTGAGAATCCTATGAGGTTTTTTGATGGTTCATGTGCTCTTACCATCGACCAGAAAACATTTTTCAAATTACTGGGTAAAACGATTCATCGCCTACCTACAGATTTACTGCGACTTCGGTCCCTTAGCAATGGCCGCCGTTGGCTCTAATTATCCAGTGAGAGAAGCCTGATATGAGACGTCAAATTAGGTTGAAGATTTTATGCGTTTAATGTTAACAAAGAAACTATATTGGCCAGACACTAAACCTATTTTGCTAGCGTCACAGTTTGATTTGCTTGCAAACTCGGAGTTTCTAATGATCTCTCGTTAATTTACATTATGCAAATATGCAGGCTTCAAAATCAGCTCATCAGATACAATAGAAAGCTCAATCCAGTCTTTATTTAGAGATCAGTGGGCGGACGCCATGTTTGGCCTAGATTTCCGGTTTTGCTTGCAGCGTGAATATGTCGTGGCTTCGGATTGGTGAGGATAGGAATATTCCAGCATAAGGTTTGTATTAACATTTAATATTAAATAATAATGAACGCAGATTCAAACCATTTGAAAAATTATACATTCTAAAATTAAACGTTTTCTGGAGTAGCATTGGTCTCACGAAGGAGTAGAAGAGGTTTCGATTTTGAGGATAACCAGAGAAGCCAAGAAATTGCAGCTAGGATTAGAAACCGTCCAATTGCCGTCGCACATTTGTTGAACATATACGGCGAAAATCTCAGCGGACGGCCACTATTTCACCAAAAATTCTTACAATAGCGAAAATGATTCCGAATGCTGCCCAAATTCCAGTGGAGGAAGACTTTACCAACAACCTGGTGCAATGTTATGCCCCGCAAAATCCAGAGGGGAGAGGTCAAAATCCTGATGGAATAACGGAGCACTTCAGTGCACGGCCGCTCACTAACAGCTGTACGGCAAAAATGGCGCCGGTTGACTTTAATTATTTCATTGGTGGGAGCCCGGGGAGGGAGCGGGATGGGAGGGGAGTGGAGCGAGGGAAGAGAAGACCCTGGTAAAGGCTGGTCACGTGACTCCAAGGATATTAGATTATTTTGTAACCTCGCTTATTCTCGCTTATATCATCCGGGGGGCCGGATCGCTGTGAAAACATACCACAAACTTCTATAATTGAAAGTATAAACAGCATATGGATGATTTAAAAAGATTACAATTTATTGGAAAGACAGTACGGACTGCAGACAAGTTGAAAGCCTTGAAAGATGGTGGATTACTTCGAAAAATACGTTGATTTACTGGACATTTGTTGCTGTCATAAGATAAACATGATTAGTATTTAAAATAATAGTCATAGTCTGACTGTATTAAAATTGTAAATTCGAAATTCTGGCGTTGATCATGTTATCTTATGACAGCAACAAATGTCCGTAAATCAACGCATTTTTCGAAGTAATCCACCATCTTTCAAATTCTGTCTGCAGTCCGTACTGTCTTTCCAATAAATTGTAATCTTTTTAAATCATCCATATGCTGTTTATACTTTCAATTATAGAAGTTTGTGGTATGTTTTCACAGCGATCCGGCCCCACAGATAATCCAATATCCTTGGAGTTACGTGACCAGCCTTTACCAGGGTCTTCTCTTCCCTCGCTCCACTCCCCTCCCATCCCGGGCGCTCCCTCCCCGGGCACTGAGAAGACCGTGGGTACGAGGTTGTGAACTCTATATATGGAACGCTAACTCCCAGTCATAAGTCGGGTAAAAAGTGAGGCAAGGTTTCAGGCCCCCACGCGGTTTGCAGGTACATATTTTGAATTTTGATGGATGTTAGATTATCCGCTCTTTTTAAGAAAACTACGTTCGCTAGCCGGATACGCTGTACGCATATTGTGAACACATAATTTATCTTTGTTTTAATATATATTGTAGCTTTGGGTGTTGATTATTTCTCAAGAAAATGTTCGTCGAAGACAACCGAAAGTTCGTATTTTTGTTTACAAGATGGTATCCGTGACGAAAATTATATTTTTGGGATGTTCGATTATCCGCTTTTAAAGAGAACTAAGTTAGCTACCGGGATAAGCTGTACGTATGTTGTTAATAGATCATTTATCTTTCCTTTAATATATTCTATAGCTTTGGGGGATGGACAGCTAGTAAAATAAATTTATTTCACTATCCATGCTTGAACTGGTGAATCGCTCAGTAACTGACTTCGTAATACGCACGCCATCTTCAAAACAAAAACAAACTTTCGCCTATGTTTGGTAAACGTTTTCTTCAGAAATAAACCTGGTTCAAGTAATTTATTTACCAAAAATATTATAAGGTCTACAATAGTACAAAAAAACGTTTACCTTGAAGCAGACTGAATTCCAGGGCCTAAAATCTACCTGCAAACCGCGTAGGGGCCTGGAACTTTTTGCCTCACTTTTTGCTTTACGAGTTATCGTTCCAGTTATCTATATTGAGTTCACTGGTGGGAACGCACTATCATGACGTAATGCGAGCCTTATTACCTTATATTACCTTATCATTTCCTTCCTTCTGATCAGGAGCTACTTCGTTACTAGTCAGCGGTACACGGGATAAATTTGGCGTGATTTGTCCCTGTGGCAAGACTTCTTCGTCTTCGACGTCGTCCCCAGAAATAGTGATAGCGCCGACAGTTCGATAACGACAATACCCAAAATATCGCGCGAGAGCGACGCCTGGTATAAAACCAAGTGGGGCCAAAATCAAAACAACAATGAAGAAATATACTGAGGCAGGGAAATCGGTCGCAACTTTATCCAACTAAAAAAGGAGAGTAAAGGATAGTTACGAGCAGCAATGACGATCATGGACAGTTAGGGCACCCGAGGATGATGATGATGACGATGATGATGAGACAGCCTTGTTTTACATGGCTCGTTTAAGCCTATTTTCCACTTCACCATTTCATCGCCGCCACTTAAAACTGACGAAGGAAATTAGAGAGAACAGCGAAAGTTGCAGCAGCGAAAATTGTGCTTAGAGATTAATGTGTCGGTTTACCTTGTCAAATCGTTCATAACCGATGCCTTTTATTCCCATGCCAATGATACTTGCCACGAAGATGACAATGATAAAGAGAGGAGCCAAGTACTTCCAGCAAATTCTCCAATAGATACCAGGTTTATCTCCAATCATATACTCGATGTCTCTTTCGAATCTGTTCGGGAAAAGGCAAATTGTGAAAAGATGTTCGAGTGGCAATACCACTGATGGTGAACGACAATATTGGAGTGATGTGATGAGTTCTTGTAGAACTGTTCAGTTCTTGTAAGAACTATATGGGGAAGGTCACAGGTCTATTCTACCAACCCAACTCCAAAGGAATCTCTACATGCACACACCTTATTTACAATCCTTACAAAATACCGCTCATGGTTTCAATTGAAGGTAATGGAATCAATCTACATTAAGCAAGGGAGCACGCCAGAATGCGATTTGCAAGCGCCATGTTGAATATATTAATGCGGTGTATATCATTGGCGTATCACAGCTTCCGCGCTCGGGTTTCGCTCGGCCGTCGTAAGCCGCAGCGCCTGCGATACGCTAATGATATACACCGCATTAATATATTCAAGGTGGCGCTGCCAAATCGCATTCTGGCGTGCTCCCTTGCATTAATAGTATATCGGTATTTTAAAGTGTCTATCTCACGTTTGGGGATTTTACATATTCGTAATAATTGGATCTTCCTGAGCAAAATCATAATTTATCTTGTCAGCCGAAAATGTCATCTTCATGGACTCTTTTGATGTTAAAGTTATCGGATGTGATGTCACAAGAGGCGTTTTTGTGGCAAGTAACAAAAGAAAACTGGTTTCGAATGCCTCTTGTGACATCTCATCCGATAACTTTGACAGCGAAAAACTCCATGAAAATGAAAATTTCGGCTGACAATATATATTATGATTTTGCTCAGGAAGACCCAAATAGTACGGATATGTAAAATCGCCAAACGTGAGATAAGGCACTTTAAGGGAACTGTCCCCAAAATGTAAATTACTTTTAAATAATAGGCCTTTAAGTATAATGTTTAGAGATATTAATAGTTTTACGGTATCTTCTCTTGTACTCGAGAAATAACGTTTTCATTCTCGTATTATATGCTTCTTAGACGCCGCCATTTTGGCGTTTGCTCGACGGCTCAAATTTGATGTACAGCGGTAGTTTTATTTTCAATTTTCACGTCATTTGAGTGCTTGTCTTTTGTTCCTTGCACTCAATGACGTCAAAATTGAAAATAAACTCCCGCTGTACATCGGGTCTGAGCCGTCGAGAAACTGCCACTGCCTTATGGTGACCATACTCTTACATGCATGGGGGAGAGACCTGAACTGCAGTTTTAAAACACACGTGATTCGCACGTACTTTTCAACTCCGTAAATCCAGGAGACGCCTATCAATTCAAAGAATGCAATGGTGAGAAGAGGTATCGTGCCTGAATAATCGTTGAACACTTCAAGCCAATAGACACCAGACCTCTGACAGAAGGTCAGTCCAATGATGTAAGCGACAATACAGACGGCACCTGGTAATTAAGAACCATGATTAGAGAATCGATTGAGTACATATTTCAGAAAGATCCCTAACGGGAATCGAACGCGCAAGCCTTAATTCTACTTGCTGTTGAGATGTTCTAACAAATAAACTGGCTGAGACTCGGCGAATGCAGATATATCGAGACTCGCAGACCCAAGCAGGGCCACGCGAAGGGGGTGGGGGGGTGGGGGTGGCGGGTGACACCCCCAGAAAAACTAGTGCTGTCGGCAAATAAAAGATTTGTCGGCAAGTGAAACTTTTGTCGGCAAGACAGCAAATTACCGTTCGAAAATCGAAATCATGAGATATACAGCAGAACAACTGAGGTGTGATGTACGCCAGGCCTTTCTATACTACAGTCATTCAGTTAAACCCAACTTTCACTGACCCCTACCGATATACCGATAGTTCCAGTTTTTGGTAGTTTGATCGTTTCAAAATAAGGCAATATGCATGTCACCTAATGATATGTCCAAGAATATAATAGGTTTATTATTTTTGAATGACCACACTCAATGACCATTTGTCGGCAAAATTAATTCTCACACCCCCCTGCTCAACCTCCTTCGCGACGGCCCTGGACCCAAGAGTCTATCTGAAGGTTGTACAGTGTGTATAAAAAAAAAACTGAACCCTTAGAAAACGGTCTTATACTCCTGGGAAATTAAAAACACGGTCTTATATACACCTGGGAAATTAAGATAACTCCTAATCGTTTGAAGGAGCATAACTGGAAAGAAACATGTTAAATATATTAACGTTTCTTTGCAGTTATGCTCCTTCATACGCTTAAAGTTATCTTAATTTCCCAGGTGTATTAAGACCGTGTTTTTAATTTCCCAGGAGTATAAGACCGTTTTCTAAGGGTTCAGTTTTTTTTGATACACACTGTATAATACTTGACATGCAGCTGAATGGTATAGAACCTTTACTTTACAAACAGCATCAATTTTAATTGGTATGGCGGCGTCGTTCACTCCCTCCCCCCTACCCGTCTGATCGACTTCACAGGAAATCGTGTCCCTGCGTTGTTTCCAGTTTCACCAATCAGATCAAAGGTTTAGTTTTTGAGAAGTGAGATATGCCAGGAATGTAAAACAAATATCGCGAATGAGTAAGTGGCCTCGACGAAGTTCTGAAGAAAACGTGCCACACTTATGGTATCGCAAATCTTTTTGTTGAACAGAAAAAGGCCTAAGTAGCTTTTGTTTCAAGAAAAGATGTATTTGTCGATTTGCCTAAAGGATTTGGCAAATCTCTGATATTTCAAATGGCCCCGTTCGTCCACGCTGAACTCGGGAAGTTCAACCAATACCTTCAATTTTATATGTTTGCGAACCCATGATGTAATAATGGCTCTATTTTATTATGGTTAAATGTATATGCAACATGCTATATATAATTTTAAAGCTTATAACATGCTCTAAATAAATAGCATTACAGATGCCCTCCCAGGCAAAAATATAAATGTAAAAAAAAACATGCAAAGCTGAAAACCATCTTTGGGTGCTATCTAGTAAAAAAACTAAGCATCAAGAATGGGTCATTTTAACTTGTAAAATGAATTACATCTCAGTCAAGAAATTAATGGATGCTTTTTACCGTGTGATAAAAATTGAGTGTTCTATACCGAATTTAAATAAGATCCTCACTTAGTATTTGTTGCTATGGCAATAAAATGCAGTGTAACACCAAAAGCTTCCGTTAATTTGTTGACTGGGATGTAATCTATTTTACAAGTTAAAATGACCAATTCGTGATGCTTAGTTTTTGACTAGATAGCATCCAAAGATGGTTTTCAGCTTTGCAGGGTTTTGTACATTTACGTTTTTGCCTGGGAGGGCATCTGTAATGCTATTTGTTTAGAGCATGTTATAAGCTTTAAAATGATATATAGCATGTTGCATATACATTTAACCATAATAAGATAGAGCCATTATTACATCATGGGTTTGCGAACATAAAATTTAAGGTAGCTTGCCCCCTTAATCAACCTAATGGCAGATCAGAAGCAACACTTAATGAAATTGGGGAAAGTAGTTGCATTTACACGATCTAAGTGCGGAGCTATGTATTGCCCAGTTTTGGTTGTAATAACGATTACAAAACTAATAACTCAGATGGTAAGGTCATTTGGCATTTCAAAATGGCGGCTGAAAGTGATCCTTAAGAAGGAAACATAAAACGAAATACACAAACCTGTGATGTATGGCTTCTTAACACTGATAAATTTAGCATCAAATAGCGGGGTAACGACTCCTTCCATTGTGCCAAACATGCTACCCAACCCTAGCGTGATAAGCATCATGAAAAACAGGATGGCCCAAAGATGAGGCACCGGCATCTGCACTATGGCCTCCGTGAAGGCAATAAAGGTAAGGCCTGCTCCACCAGCGACCTATAAATGAATCGTTTAACTGGTTTGAGAAAGGGGATAGATTTCGACTGGCGTTCTCTATTACACGACGTCTTTACGCTATGCATGACAACATTACTGCATTCATATTGTTCGAGAGGAGTTCGAGAGAGTGGCTATCATATTATATATTTGAGAGGATTATATACAAGATACTTTTGATCACTTATAAAGCTTTGAATGGCGTGGCACCGCCATATATCAGGGATTTATTAGATATCTATATTCCAGGACGTAACCTGAGATCATCTTACAAAAAACAGCTAGTGGTCCCAAATTATAACTTATGTTCATATGGTTATAGGTCATTCTCCGTATCTGCGTCAATTTTGTGGAATACTTTGCCAGAAGACATAAGACTATGTGATACCTTAGACTCTTTTAAATCCATGTTAAAGACGCACTTGTTTCGCAAAGCATATGAAACTTTCTTGTAAATTGTTAAATACTTTTATGATATAACTATACAGATTCTTTTTAGTGATACAGTTAATTAAGATAGGTTTAGTTATAACTGCTCACCATAGTTTTCATTGTAAAAATTTGTAATTTTTGCTATTTTCTTGTAAAGCATGATACGTCTATTTTTATGCAATTGTAAAGCGCCACTGTGCACTTGTGGAAGCGGCGCTATAGAAATATTAAATATTATTATTATTTGTAATGAGAATAAGAAAGAAAGCTGCTAAGTTATCAAAACTGGATATAGTATAACAAAGAGAAATAAGGGAGCGTTCGTTATCTATGGCTGGGAAATGGGAACCGAAGAGAAATGGGTTGGGTAACTAAGCTAAATGTTTGGCGGTAAAAGGTTGGGTAAGATTTTTGTTGCATTATAAATATTGGGTATCTGGTAGTTCTATTAATATAGTGATACAATATAAAACACAGAGATTACTTGTTCAAAGACATTGTCATGAGGTAAAACCTTTTGTTAAAGGACATTGGCAACAAAAATTAAGTTTGTCTAATATGAAAGAACTCGTTAAAATGATAGAGTAACACCTTTTACAACTTTTCCGTATTTTACTTCGTTTTTGAGATATTTCAGTTTGTTTGATATTTAAATGAGATGGTCTCTGACGTCAGGTGTTGGGTGGAGAATTTTCACTCATTAACATATTAGTTCCATCTTCAAGTTTGTTACACAAATTTATTTGAAAATGTGCGTATAATAACTCCCCATGATAATGAACGTTGTAAACTTAGCAATCACTGAGATATAAGACATTTTTTAATGAGTGAAAATTCTCTACCCCACACCTGACGTCAGAGACCATCTCATTTACATATCAAACACACTGAAATATCTCAAAAACGAAGTAAAATACGGAAAAGTTGTAAAAGGTGTTATTCTATCATTTTACGAGTTCTTTCATATAAGACAAACTTAATTTGTGTTGCCAATGTCCTTTCCCTACGGCTTCCCTCTTTCCCTACGGCTGGAAAACATCAAAAATTGAACGACCACGTTGTTCTATTGATATCTCTTGAAATAACCATAACTGTTGCGAAAGCTATACATTTTCTGGAAGCCCAATAAACCGGCTTTTACTTGTTCTTTTAAATTTCCCGAACAAAACACATTATGTTAATATAAATTAGCATTAATTATCATAAATCAGGTTGAAAAATTTACATTTTTCCAGAAAAGGCCATCTTGCACGCCCGCATAGCATCTTGAAAACTCAAAATGCCACCAATCGCAGAGTTGTTTATGAAATCAAATCAAACTTGGCGTGTGCGTGGATTTTATGTTCCTGGCGCTTGTCGAATTTCAATTTTTAATCTTGCGTTACCGTGTGCCGTGTTTTTCGATTGACGACTTTGCGGGTCATCAACGACCCATTTTAACTGCGCCCGTAGGGAAAGAGTTAAAGTGCTTATAAACCCAAAATGGGTTTTTGGTGATTCGGATAGAGCATAAAAAGTTAGTTAATAAGTTCTGGATTAGTTTTTGCGTTAAACTTTTAGTTTCGGAGATATAACGGCTCAAACATACAAATTGTGCCATTTTTTGGAAAAAAGTAGCGCCACCAAAATAACACACAGGGACCTGGATAATAATAACCCATCTTTAACAACTAGGCATTGTATAGGAGAAGACAGCTATCTTAAAAGTTTTCATTGAAAAATGCCCAAACGATGTGTCTTTACGATGTTACCTTGTCTACTCGAATTGTAATATATTTTTATAAGTATTGAAACATAACACGTTCCTCGGATCCAGTCTCCCGGCCTGCGCTACTTTTTTTCACAAATTGTGACTTTGAGCCCTTATATCTCCGAAACTAAAAGTTTAACGCAAAAACTAATCTAGAACTTATTCACTAACTTTTTATGCTCTATCCGAATCACCAAAAATCCATTTTGGGTTTATAAGCAGTTTAAATAATATTTTAGATATAGGCATATTTTCATGTTGATAAACAACAACACAAACTTCATTAGAATATTGTAATGATCTCATACTATATGAACCAATATTTATCACCATAAATATCCGATAAATAGCTGAAGGTTATGATAAGAGCAACGACGGGACAGTATAGGTAGTATACGTATATATACATATTATATGATATACCGGGTGGCGCAAAAAAATGTTCCCCCTCTTCGACTCATTGTAATTAAAAAACTGAAAAAGCTATCTATACAAATAAAAATTATTGAACGTAGTTATGTCTAACTTAAATTTTGATGTATGCCTTGCACATTTCTATAAAATATTAGCCGAGATATAGGCGTTTACAGTCAATGTAGCGTTTTTGGACGCGAAAAATTGTCTGAAATGGTCTAATAATTTGCATTATGGTAATAAAATGGTAAAAACACGCAACAGTAAGAACAAATATTTGTCAGTGTCGTCCGAGTTTAAACGCCTATATCTCGGCTAATATTTTATAGATATGTTTAAGGCATACATCAAAATTTAAGTTTATACATTACTGCGTTCAATAAACTTTAGTTGAATAAGATGGCTTCTTTAGTTTTTTAATTACAATAAGTCAAAGAGGGGGAACATTTTATTGCGCCACCCGGTACATGTATGATGTATAACATGTATATATGGTTGCATCATCTAGTGATGGTTGGGTAGAAGAAAAATTCAGTGTTTGAAAGGTTGAGTAAAACTTTTTTTTTGTTTCAACTTGTTTCTCTTCGGTACCAACCCCTGGCTAAAATAAAGAACGCTTCAATATGTAGGAGAAATACAAAAAACGTATCGAAGTTCTCTAATTATTTCTCTGTTTTTAATACTATATGCCATTTGTAATGGTTTCCTACAACTTGTTTTATACTAGTAATTGAAAATTCTATCAAAATATTTCAACATGAATGCAGAGAACATTCCGAGTGAAACTTTCCCATTGCTCTTAACGGGAGTTTTATAGTGAAAGGCGTGGAATTAATACGGAGCGTAGGACTAGACAGAACGTAGATACCTTTGACAATTCTTCCTCTATATCACAGTTTTCCTTTGTCTTGCAAATATTGGTGGCCTATATAGGTGGGAAAAAGTGTAAAATACTAAGACCCTACACATCTTTTTCAGAGTCATCCTCAGGGTAACGTGAAAATTAATCGACGTGATTAACCTAAACCACTACGAGTCGACGGAAAATTGTGGACTCGACTAAGGATTTGAATTCGCACCTTCGGGATTCCGGTCCACAGCTCTAGCAGTTGAGCTACAGCTCCGACTGGGAATAGTGTGCTAATTTCATCCGTTTAAGTGCACGAAATATTTTCGCGATAACTTAACGATGTAATCAACAATTTTCCGTCAACTTAATAGTGTAGGTTTTGTTCATGCTACACATCTTAAGATTAAAATTGTGATCACCATCATCACCACCATCACCAATATTACCACCACCATAATTTGTTCCACCAACACCGTCACCACTATAACTACGATCATCACCATCATTACTACCACCATCATCATTACTACCATCACAATCATTACTACCACCACCATCATTACCACCACCACCATCAATACTACCACCACCATCATTACTACCACCACCATCAATACTACCACCACCATCATTACCACCACCACCATCAATACTACCACCACCATCATTACTACCATCACAATCATTACTACCACCATCATCATTACCACCATTACTACCACCACCATAATACTACCACCACCATCATTACTACCCATTACTACCACCACCATCATTACTACCATCACCATCATTACTACCATCACCATCATTACTACCATCACCATCATTACTACCATCATCATTACTACCACCACCATGATTATCACCATTTCTACCACCACCATCATTGGTACCATTACCATCATTACTACCACCACCATCATTACTACCACCACCATCATTACTACAACCACCATCATTATCACTACCACCATCATTACTACCACCACCATCATTACTACCACCACCATCATTACTACCATCACCATCATTACTACCATCACCATCATTACTACCATCATCATTACTACTACCACCATCATTACTACCACCACCATCATTATCACCATTACTACCACCACCATCATTAGTACCATTACCATCATTACTACCACCACCATCATTACTACTACCACCATCATTATCACTACCACCATCATTACTACCACCACCATCGTTACCATTACTACCATCATTACTACCACCATCATCATCAATATCACTACAACCATCATTACTACCACCACCATCATTACCATTACTACCACCACCATCATTAGTACCATTACCATCATTACCACCACCACCATTATTATCACTACCACCATCATTACTACCACCACCATCATTACTACCACCATCAATATCACTACCACCATCATTACTACCACCACCATCATTATCACCATCACTACCACCACCATCATCATTATTACCATTACCATCAATACTACCACCACCATCATTACTACCACCACCATCATTACTACCACCACCATCATTATCACCATTACTACCACCACCATCATTAGTACCATTACCATCAATACTACCACCACCATCATTACCACCACCACCATCATCATTACCACCACCACCATCAATACTACCTCCACCATCATTATCACTACCATCATTACTACCACCACATTACCATAAACACGTCACTCGCTCTCAATTTAACTTTAGCAGCAATCAATTTCTACACCAGCCTGGGTTAGCCCCACTCACGTGATGGGGTGATGCGACTGCGCACAAGATCTGAGTCAAGAGAAAACTATGTTCACTCATACATAATACGGGGATTTACGATTTCAAAGATTTTTCAATGTTTGGGCCTTCAATTAGGATGTTTTCTCATTGATTATCCATAATGACTAGAAATACGTATACGCAACAACCCTCGCCCGCTTACTGTTTGAAACTTGTATAGCTATACGTAGTTGCTTACAATATTAATTCTTACTTTTAGTTGTACTTGAATTAGATAATAGCCCATTCATTTGCCAAACTGAACATACTCTCAGTGGATAATATCTCTGAGAGCTTTGTGTTGTCTGAATTTAATTGTTTCATAGGACATCAAAATAAATAATATAAATACATTAATGGTTATAGTAAGTATAAATAGACACTATTGGCTGTTGAAGGAAGAAAGTGCATCTTTTTCATAGGGGTGCATATACAGTAGAACCGGAGTTTGATGACCACCCCTAAAATTGCCAAGCAAAAGTGGTCGTAAACGACAGGTGGAATGGCACACGTACACAATGCATATACGTACTTCACATTTGAATCGAAAATATTTTATTTACAGCAATTTGATCTAACAAACAGACTAAAGAGTAAGGAGCAACAATACTGTATATATATTCTAATTTTGTATGCACAGTAGGTTTTCGAACATTTCCAAGCGTTAGATCGTTTAATGGTCTACAACATACGTAAGTTATGTTAAGCATTATGTTGTATTAGCAAAGTTATTTGGAATCTCACACTACAAAGTTTAACAAAACTATCAAAATGCAGTCGCTTATCATGAAAGTAAGCAAAAACAATACTAAAAAAGCAACAAGTGCCTCTTCTTGTTGCCTGTATTCGCACATGGTCAAAATTCTTGCTTGTTGATTGTAACATATTTCGCGTTTGGGACGATGAAAAGCGGTTGGGTGCTGATGAGTCCTATTTCCTGTATTCGCGTGCTGTCAAAATTCTTGTATGTTTACGTGCAAAAGCAAACGCTTATCTTGTGAAAAAGTCGCTCATGACAGGTTAAACGCTAAAAAGTGGTCGCGTTTGGCAGGTGGTCGCTAATTGCAGGTATATACATTTTAACTACAAATTGTCCGTGCCAGCAAGTGGTCGTAAATGGCAGGTGGTCGTAAAACATAGGGTCATAAAAACTCAGGTTCTACTGTATAGTGCAACTGTATAGGGTCCATTCAAATTAAGGCAATGAATAACAACTGTATACGCAGGCTAATTCAAATTGGGTTATAGGTTTCTATATAGGCTAATAGGTTTCTCTGTAGGTTGCCTATAGAAAATGTTCCAATTGCCTATAGAAGTCTATAGCTTTCCTATAGGATCCTATAGGTTGCCTATAGACATGCACATATAGGCAGGCCTATAGACTTTTGTTGTTAGGGTATTGATTTCTCTAAGAGGACCGGTCTCAATGCAGAGCAGCGAAACTGATCTTCCTAACTCAGAACTTGAAACTGATTTGTTAATTAGAAACCCTAGGATTGCAGGTACCTCTTGTGATTAGAAATTCTGTGAAGGCATTTTCACATCATATCTAAAGCACTAATATTATCTCAATGAATCTATTCATACATACATGTTTTAGCAATTAAGGCAATTGATAATCTGCAGGATATACAACTTTTGAGTTAAAATTAATTTTTGTAACATTGTACCGTACATAATTATATGAATTATGTGTTTATATTTGTAATAACTTTAATTTGTTAGGCCATTGATACCAGTATTTTAACAGCCTCTGACAATCATACCTACACTAAAATATATTGGGACTGATTGCTATAGAAAAAGCGAAAGCGACGCTCGGATTGGGTTCACAAACTATGATAAATATATTAGATATTCCGACGACGATATCTTATGAACTACTGGCTCTAGCAAATCATGTTATCATGCTATACATCAAATGAAAGCCTGAATAAAACTCGGACATATTTACAAAATTATCTTTGTAACTGACTACTATTAAACAGCATCAATTGATCAAAAAAGGGAAAACGGGTTTACCTTTTGTCGCCAATTAAAATTTACGAGCTTGTTATCTTATCCGTACTATTAAATTCCTTTTGTTACCAAGGCAACGAAAATTGGACGGGCGGTTGACGGTTGATGCCAGCAGGGCGCTATAAAACACGGGCGTGGAAACGGCCTATAAGCGCGTGATCCATGTGTGATGCGGAGGACTGGCGCGAGCGTGCTGTAGAAGAAAAAAATTATAAACAATGGCCGAAAAATATATACGAGTGCCCGAAAAATATGGCAATGCTAAGGTAGTGTGTTAACAAAATCAATGTTTTCTTGAAGTTAACAATACGAAGCTTTCTTCAACTTTAGATTTACCTCGTTACCTTTTCAATAAATCTGCTTGGAAAGCTAAAATTTCAATGGTTGATCGCTGTTCTTTTCAAAATTCAGGACGTTTTATCAAGCATTGACGCTTTGAATTGACGATTACTACTCCACTAGGTAACCAAAAGTTAATTTGACCACATCACACGCTTGGTAATTTTATAAGCTTTACAATGTATACTGTGAGGAGACCGGCTTTTACCGGCTTTTTTATATTTTGTGTTTTCGTTGATCCAAGATCGATCTAACTCACTAGTGTGAACGGCCCCGTAGTCAGAAACACTGGAACCGCGGAAAAATTATATTTTCTTTCTTTTCTTCTTCCCTAGTACTTAAATGGTGTTTTGAATACACCAATCTCTTTCCCAAGTTATCAGCTTTCGAAAGGATGCTGTGAGAAAACCGGCTTTTTTAACATTTTCTATTTTTAAAGCCTTGTTTTGGACTCGTTCGTAGACAAAAACAATGCCATTAGCAACCGCGGAAAAATTAGGTTTTTCTTGTTTTTTTCTGCACTAGATACTTAAAGTTTATTTTGAATACACCAATCTCTTGCCCAAGTGATCAGCTTTCGAGTGGATACTGTGAGAAAACCGGCTTTTTTGATATTTTGTATTTTTAAAGCCTTGTTTTCGACCAGTTCGTAGACAAAATCTTGTGCAGTTGTACTGTTGTAAATGTAATAGGAACCGCGGAAAAATTAGGTTTTTCTTGTTTTTTTCTGCACTAGGTACTTAAAGTTTATTTTGAATACACCAATCTCTTGCCCAAGTGATCAGCTTTCGAGTGGATACTATGAAAAAACCGGCTTTTTTGATATTTTGTATTTTTAAAGCCTTGTTTTCGACCAGTTCGTAGACAAAATCTTGTGCAGTTGTACTGTTGTCTGTTGTAAATGTAATAGGAACCGCGGAAAAAATTAGATTTTTCTTGTTTTTTTTCTGCACTAGGTACTTAAAATCTATTTTGAATACATCAATCTCTTGCCCAAGTGATCAGCTTTCGAGTGGATACTGTGAGAAAACCGGCTTTTTGATATTTTGTGTATGGTTTTCGACCCACGGTTCCAAATCTTGTCTATTTCGAGTCTTTCGATTGTACAACTGCACAAGGTATTGTTTTAAAAATAGAAAATATCAAAAAAGCCGGTTTTTTCATAGTATCCACTCGAAAGCTGATCACTTGGGCAAGAGATTGATGTATTCAAAATAAACTTTAAGTACCTAGTGCAGAAAAAAACAAGAAAAACCTAATTTTTCCGCGGTTGCTAATGGCATTGTTTTTGTCTACGAACGAGTCCAAAACAAGGCTTTAAAAATAGAAAATGTTAAAAAAGCCGGTTTTCTCACAGCATCCTTTCGAAAGCTGATAACTTGGGAAAGAGATTGGTGTATTCAAAACACCATTTAAGTACTAGGGAAGAAGAAAAGAAAGAAAATATAATTTTTCCGCGGTTCCAGTGTTTCTGACTACGGGGCCGTTCACACTAGTGAGTTAGATCGATCTCGGATCAACGAAAACACAAAATATAAAAAAGCCGGTAAAAGCCGGTCTCCTCACAGTATACATTGTAAAGCTTATAAAATTACCAAGCGTGTGATGTGGTCAAATTAACTTTTGGTTACCTAGTGGAGTAGTAATCGTCAATTCAAAGCGTCAATGCTTGATAAAACGTCCTGAATTTTGAAAAGAACAGCGATCAACCATTGAAATTTTAGCTTTCCAAGCAGATTTATTGAAAAGGTAACGAGGTAAATCTAAAGTTGAAGAAAGCTTCGTATTGTTAACTTCAAGAAAACATTGATTTTGTTAACACACTACCTTAGCATTGCCATATTTTTCGGGCACTCGTATATATTTTTCGGCCATTGTTTATAATTTTTTTCTTCTACAGCACGCTCGCGCCAGTCCTCCGCATCACACATGGATCACGCGCTTATAGGCCGTTTCCACGCCCGTGGTTTATAGCGCCCTGATGCCAGTCAATGGACCTTTAACCATAGAGATCATAAATATAAGACTAGAGGGGGCACTTTGAGGAAATCGGGTAGCCAATAGACAATTTGCATGTTAGCAAAGCATCATGGGAAAAATGGTAACCTTCACTTGCGTGCGAAATGGCCGCCGTGGAGCGAGCATTTTCCATGTGAGAAATATCGCTTATTTTTAACACTTTTTTCCTAGTGTTTGAAAATTTTAAAACAAGGAACGTCTTTGTAATGCTATTAAGTTTGTTTTGACTCAAGTACAGCGAAATCGAACCGAAAATGGACGAGAAAATTCCTGTAGAAGAACCGCAGAGCGAACAATGTGCTCATAAATACGTTCCGAGAGGGAGGTTCTTCCCAACATTTTAAGGTGAGTACGCTTAGTAAACATCGGGCCGCTCACCATTTTGACCTACAAATATGTGCGTGTTGTTTCTCGATGTATATCTTGTATTTTGACAACGATCGACTGTTTCCTGCGGATTTGTTTGCTTGTTGAAATCGACTAACTTATGACAAAATGTCTGTCGATCGTTCGATCAGCATGACACTCAAACACAATGTTTTTAAAGAGACCTTTAAATGTTTTGGCGCGAACTAAAAGCAGTTCAAACCGGTTTTGTCTGCCCCGGCTCTGTTACTTTGTAAAAAACGCCAAGAGAAAGCATTTTGCCTCTGTTGTCGCTTATGTTTCTGCTTCCTTTGTTGTGGTCGGTTTATTTCCTGTCAAAATAAACAAGTAGGTTTTTAGTATTAAAATATCAGGCTGTAAATATATTAAATTCGTAGTTATATTAACGTAGGTAAAACCGTTTTAAATTTGCATAGGTAGTAGAATATAAAATTTAGTTAGTTATAGTATTAGGTTTTTTAATCTTCAGGCAGCCCTAAGGATTAAATTTGTAAATAGTAAAATACATAATTAAAGTATAGGTTTAAATAATATAAATTTTTTGATGGATATGGAGCCGGGTACTTCATCGGAGGCAGATAAAGATTTGGCAGCATTGGGAGATGGTTGGACAAAGAGTTTAAAGTTTATTCCTGGATTCTCATACAAAAAATTGGTAGACCATTTGATACTAGAAGCAAAAAAAACACCTGATGGCAAGCCTGCCGAGGCATTTTAAACACAAGAGAAGTGGATACAAACTATTTAAAGCTGGTTATCCAAGGCAGTTTATGGTGAAACCTAATGTTAAGAAAGGAAATGAAGCAGTCCTTTTTCTTGTACGGTGCCATGTAAATGCAGAAATGAAGAAAAAAACAGTACCTTGTTTATGTCCACCTTGATCAACATTCAGGAGATATTGCCTATGCAAAATGCTATTGCCCTGCTGGTGCTGGTGGCTGTTGCAAACATGTAGCGGCTACTTTGTATCAGCTTCTCGATTATATTGAACTTGGACTCTCAGATGTACCAGATGATAAAACCTGCACAGAGGAATTACAAATGTGGCATGTCCCTAGAAAGAACACAACACAAGCAGCCCTGCTTTTCGAGGACCTGATTTTCCCCCAGGATTCGTATGATAAGGATAAAAAAGGACGTAAACGCCCAGTGCCAGATGGCAAGAGGGAGGACTACTGTTCAACAAGAGAGAAGGTGTCAAAGGATGACTTGGAGCAGCTTAAAACTGGCTTGGAAAAAGCAGGAAGTACTTGTCATTTAGTTGGCATCCTAGGCAACACCAATTGTGAACCTTGTGTGTTTACTGCAAATGAATTACCATCTAGACAGCGCATAATGAAGGCAGGGGAAGTGGGTGACAAACTGGACCAAACAGCAGTCAGATCTAGTATTCTAAAAAAATTAACTCAGAATTTAGATTGTACTTGTGTTCCAGACAAAGAAAGTTGTGAGAAATATATTATGGAGAACTTGTTTGTTAATAATGAGGGATGCAGAGAGATTGAGAAGAACACACGGAAGCAAAATGAATGCGAAGAGTGGTATAAACAAAGAAAATGTCGGTTGACTTCATCATTATTTGGTTGTGTAGTAAAGAGGAGAAAAACTATCTACCCCAAGACTATTGTGAACAAGATTACTAAGCCAAGTAAAATAAAGAATGCAAGTTGTCAATGGGGAATCGAGAACGAACAGAAGGCATTGGTAAAGTACTATGAATATAAAGATGAGATCAACGAGCACGTAGCTCTTTGCTCAGCCTGTGGTTTAGTGGTCAATCCAATGTGGCCATGGCTTGGTGCTAGTCCAGATGCTCTCATATTGGATAATAGAGAAGAGTCAATGTATGGAGCTGTGGAGGTAAAATGCCCTGCATCTAAATCTGGGATGAGTATCATCAATGCATGCAGTGACAAATCATTTTGTTTAGAGATAGTGAATGGAAAGCCATGTCTAAAAAAGAATCATGTATATTATTATCAAGTACAAGGCATTATGGCTATTTGCCAGTTGTGTTTCGTAGACTTTGTTGTATATACTGTAAGTGATGTTCATGTTGAAAGGATTTATTTTAGTAAAGTTGAATGGGAAAAGTGTACTTTACCTGAACTAACAACTTTTTATTTTAATTATCTGATGCCAGATACTGTTACTGTATTATAACAATTATATGTTCACTGAACATAATTTAAATAGTAGACTCACTATTAACTATACTTAATAAAGTAAAAAAACACTGAACTGACTAGAGTCTATCATATACAGTAACATAGAATTCATTCTTCATGTGGTTGAATTAATGGCCTGAAAAACAAAGTTAAATATGAACAAATAACCCAAATTTTGTTTAAATCTGAAGCCATAGATATCTGCAAGTCATGTTTGAGAATGCGGAAGCTTTTAATTCTTTGGATAGCCCTCTCAACATGTATCCTGTGTTTAGCAATTCTCCTAGTTTTAATCTCATCCTCTTTTGAAAATTGTGCTTGCTCACCAAGGAAGGGGGGTATGTTTAACGACACGCCTGGTGGTAAATCATTCTCAATTTCAAAGCCTCTATCTGCCATCACTTCATCACCTGGTTCTAATAATTTCAAGATCCCACAGTCATTGGTCAGTTGTTTATCAGATGTATTACCAGCATACAGTTCTGAAACAAATGTTAAGTCTCCTCTTGGGGCAATGCCAATCAAGCCTTTACCAGTGTTATGGTTTTTGTAGGTCGAAAAGGTAGCACTTTGGCTTCTTGGCTGAGAAGGTGTTTCAATGAATAACTCTGTGCAGTCGATTATAACCCTTGTGTTTGGATAACTCTCCTTGAAACTTGGTGGTGAGGTTTCTCTCACATAACTTTGAGAAGGCCAAATGGGCATGGACCGTAAACGTTTGTATAAAAAATCAAGCCAGGTAACCCAAATTCTGGACACCTGGGATGCAGATATGTTAAACCTGTTGGCTAAGTCCCTCTCAAGTAAACCCAATCTAAATCTTACAAGACACAAGAATAACTCTTGCTCTGGTGATAATGTCCTCCTTGGTCCACATTTTTGTCGATTTTCTGTCGGCTTTAGAACATTCCAAGATCCAATATATTGTAACCTTTCACATGCAGGACAAAGATAGTCATAAAATGCCTTAAATGTACCATAATCAGAAAAGCCAGTATAAAACTCGATATCGCTGTCATTATTTTTAACATGGTCTATAGAAAAACTACACTGTTCGACTTTTCGCTTTAGATCGGATATCTCTTCTTGTTGTTTTTGATCTTTCTGCTGAAGGTTTTCAACCAGCTGTTCAAGTTCTGAAATTCTGTCCTCTCTAGTTGCTGGCTTATCTTCTATCTCATGACTCTCTTCAATTGTGTTTTTTCTATTTCTGCATTTAGATGTTGTTCTGGGTTTCGGTTGAGTGGGCAGTAATAGTTTTTGCACTATAGTTGGAACATTGTGAAGACATGTCTTCCTGCCACCCACAAAATGCTTTGAACAAACTCTGTGATGGTTGTTTGGTGTAAAATCAGCTCGTCCAATCCAATGCAACCACGTCTTTCTGAGCTTTTTGTCAGTTGGAATTTGGTAAAATGAGAGTTCAGGATTTCTTTTAGTGTTGCCACCACATGTTGGAATACAGCAAGTTGTTCCACCTCCTTTATATTTTCTTTCAGAACATGCAGCTCCTGTGTCGCTTTTATCTGCCTCCGATGAAGTACCCGGCTCCATATCCATCAAAAAATTTATATTATTTAAACCTATACTTTAATTATGTATTTTACTATTTACAAATTTAATCCTTAGGGCTGCCTGAAGATTAAAAAACCTAATACTATAACTAACTAAATTTTATATTCTACTACCTATGCAAATTTAAAACGGTTTTACCTACGTTAATATAACTACGAATTTAATATATTTACAGCCTGATATTTTAATACTAAAAACCTACTTGTTTATTTTGACAGGAAATAAACCGACCACAACAAAGGAAGCAGAAACATAAGCGACAACAGAGGCAAAATGCTTTCTCTTTGGCGTTTTTACAAAGTAACAGAGCCGGGGCAGACAAAACCGGTTTGAACTGCTTTTAGTTCGCGCCAAAACATTTAAAGGTCTCTTTAAAAACATTGTGTTTGAGTGTCATGCTGATCGAACGATCGACAGACATTTTGTCATAAGTTAGTCGATTTCAACAAGCAAACAAATCCGCAGGAAACAGTCGATCGTTGTCAAAATACAAGATATACATCGAGAAACAACACGCACATATTTGTAGGTCAAAATGGTGAGCGGCCCGATGTTTACTAAGCGTACTCACCTTAAAATGTTGGGAAGAACCTCCCTCTCGGAACGTATTTATGAGCACATTGTTCGCTCTGCGGTTCTTCTACAGGAATTTTCTCGTCCATTTTCGGTTCGATTTCGCTGTACTTGAGTCAAAACAAACTTAATAGCATTACAAAGACGTTCCTTGTTTTAAAATTTTCAAACACTGCGAAAAAAGTGTTAAAAATAAGCGATATTTCTCACATGGAAAATGCTCGCTCCACGGCGGCCATTTCGCACGCAAGTGAAGGTTACCATTTTTCCCATGATGCTTTGCTAACATGCAAATTGTCTATTGGCCGCCGCCATCTTGGCCCAGTTGGCGGCACAATAGCTCACCCGGATGTACAATTACCAGCTCCCAGACCTCTGCCTAGACTACGAGTAGGAGGAGAATTTGAATGTTTTTAACATTATATCAATAACTGAACAGTCAACGGCAAAATGTAATCCATTTGTTTTATACAACAAAAATTGAAAACAAACCATTCAAAAGGCTTATTAGCTCTTTGGCGATTTCTGGGGCATGAAAAAAAGATAAAAGCAGTCAGCTGACGTGATCTGACGCGAGCTGACGTGAGCCGTGCATCTGTCCTCTATTCTCCTGTCTACCTGTTTCAGCAGTCTACAAACGAGCATGAATTTACCATGGCTGGTTTCCGAAAAAAGGTGTATTAACACATGAGCAGTTTCAACTCGGTTTTCGTTTTCTACAGCTGTCAAAATACATGAAAAACAACGAGCGACCTTTGACCTCACGACTATCACGAAGGTATTTTTACATCCGGGTGTGTGAATGTGCCGCCAATTTATCCAAGATGGCAGCGCCCAATTGGTTACCCGGTGTTTACTATGAAGATTGGATGCCCCCTCTAGTCTTATATTTATGATCTCTATGCCTTTAACCCAGAGGAGGTTGGACAGCAACGCGCAAAGGATCACGGTTAGCGGGCTTGTTTTTCCGCGCGGTTGTCATTTGCGCTTGGACTGTTTCGAAGGTAACATCTCCCGAAGATGGACGCTTTTGATACTCAAGGATGTCAGGCTGGAATTTTTGCTGAAGAGAGCGTGATATACCTCTATTGTTGCGATTCTGCTTACGAATTCTCTTTCACTATGCGTAGTTCGCCATTTTAAAGTTTGAACGGGCATTTCTGTCAACATTTTAGTTTTCTAAATTCTGTCTGAAAGACGAAATGTGTGTTTATATTCAAGCGTTTATATACAGCGAATGTATTATATAAAGCAAGTATGTTATTCAAGTGTGTTATTAAACGTGTGTTATTCAAAGTGAAACAAGTGTATTATTTTTAGTATTTTCAGATTAAATTGTATTCCTAAATAAAAATGGTAGGAAGTATCTGGACTCTAGTACTCTACTGTATTAAATATAAACATATGCACTTGTACTACATATTCTGGCTTAGAAAATGTGTTGATCATGAACAAGTATTGTGATAAAACTGTAGGTGATTTATATGTAGTAATGTACCTGTATTTATTAATTAAATGTTGCATAAATGCAGTGTATATGCCAAAAGTAATATTTAATGCACTTTATTAATTTGTTTTGAGATTACATGACCAATACTTGTTCTAATATAAATGTCCTCTATGTATATATTACTTTGTTAACTTGTTACTCTAAAATCCTCTTTTGAAAATCCTGAAGTGCAGATAATTCCTGCAATGTAAGAGTTGGCACAATAATAGTTTCAAGGCTCCAACCATGGCTTAGCCGCCTTATAGCATGAAAAGCATTCCTCATGAGATAAGAATAACAAATATCTACAATAATTATAGTAAAGCAACATATACAAAATGTTGATACCAGATGTTGATATACCAAATGTTGATACCAAATGTTGATACTTTACTTACCAGTATACCTTGAGAAAGGCAAATTAAAATTATATTATGTTTGGTATATAGATCTAGCAGCAAGTTATAGTATAAACTATAGGCATAACTCATAAGCATAGAAAATAGAAATGGTGTGAGAGGCAGATCAGTACTGCATGCAAAGTAGAACTATCCAAAATCTAAAAAGGAACTTCATAAACCCAAACCAATTTTTCCCAAAGCCTACAGCAGGTCTTCGTTTTGGTATTTTTTCCCAGGTGTTTGACAAATTGGTGGAGCATGATCCCTTTTTGTGCCATCAGATATATTAATCTATAAGCCTAGAAAAGAAACTAACCTCAAGAAGCAAAAATTCTTATGTTTGCATATCTTCAGCCAGATACCATCCCAAAATCCAAATTTAAATATATAAAAATAGCCAAATAACAAACTTCACACGTTGAATATTCTTCTAGAACTCAGTTAACATTTACCCTGAAGAATAAAGCTAGGGACTTCCGAAATTCTTAAAAATAATAATTTTATTGGTGCAAATGTCCCCTCAAATACGAGGCGCCATCTCGGTAAAGGCTGAAATAACTGCGACCGATTCAAAGGCGAATAACGTGAAAACGGTCGAGGGGTCAAGGGGGGTCGTTCGGATAGAATCAAAGATTAGACATTTGTTTAACTCATTATGCAAAAATTAGAGAAATCGAACCATGGGAATTCGAGATTTTTTACTTTGAATATTGTTGACAAACACGGACTCGGGTCATCACGTGGCGACGACACGACCTACATAAATGATCAAAACAAGGTAGAAAAAAGACATCTACCTTACAAATTCCTGCAGATATCGATGCCCAATAATAGTTTAAACAGTATCGCTGCCTTTTAAAAGAAAAATTTGAATAACAATAGTAAAATATTTGGTATTTCTGCGTCCAATGCAAATTTTTCAGCCGATCAACTTCGCGCAAACGATGAGAAAATAAAGCAATTCCATTGGTCGAGATATGCACGTGACAGCTGTCCACCCTCCTCCCTCCTCTTAACCCTATGGCAAAAACCGCATTGCATTGTGGTAGTGTAGTATCACTTCACTTCGATGTGAAATGGCCGCCGCAAGGCGAGCATTTTACTTCGAAGAACATTTGGCCGATTTACACGGCTTTTTATTTTGCGAGGACGAAATTTAATCATTTCTATGGGACAAGGAGCTCCTTAATTACATTCTGTAGAAAAGGTAAATAAATCGCTGGTGTCATTGTCGAGAAAATTGAATTCACAGAGGTTGAAGAGTCGAGTGCTGTTCGAACAAAACATTCTTTAACCAAGGTGTTTCTTCCTGTTGCAATGTAAGTAACCGTATTAATTGCCCTTCAACGAAATATTTTGCTCTGTGGCTATTCATCTGTAGTTTGCCTGTCTAAATGGCGTATCAGTCGTAGCTGTGAACGTCTCTTTGTAATTTTTTTCATTACTTGAAATTGACAAACTCGGTGATGCCTTTTAAATAATTTGTTCGATAAACATGACCACCCGAGACACATTCTCTGATTCTAGCCCTGTTTTGGCGCGAAAATAAATAGGCTGTGAGTCGGAAATCAAGTATTTTCAAAAACTACATCTCCAATGTACTATCACTTGGACTTTTGACTGCTGTGTTTGGTTTCGCATACCTTGGCAGTGCTTTAGTTCCTGTCTTCGAATAACCAGTAGGTTATTCAAGTCATAAAACTAGTTTAAGTTGTAAAGAAAAATATATATATGCACTAAAATATGCATTTTCTTTAAAAACCTTTGGTGTTTTTCCCTGCGTTGTATACTTCAAATTGTAAGTTTACAATAACTCATAACATACTGTAGTTAGCTTTTGAATTTTAAAATATTATAATCCAATGTTCTGTTGTAAATATGTATAAACATAGTTTAGGGGTAGATACAGCAATATTATTTTTAGTCTTTTATAATACAATGATAATAAAATTTGTAGTCTTTTATAATAATAAATAAATAGTTTTAAAAACATATTGTTAAATTTAATAACATTAATATATGATTTAAATTATGTAGTACTTAAATAAAAAATAGTGCTGTTTATAAATTTTAACAGTAGGAATAAAGTTAGATAAGAAATGGAGGAAAGACCAAGTAACACTGCAGTTTAAACTTGAACATTGGACTAAAGATTTATAGTTACTTTCACCTTTTACATATTATGACTTATTGCAAAGGCACTTAGCAATCTGAACAGGTAATGATAATTCTACCAGTGGTCATAAGCACAAGAAACTAGGCTACCACTTGTTGAAGGACAGATATGTCAACAATGTGGAGGTAAAGGCAAATGTTAGAAAAGACAATGGTGAAAGTTTGTCAGTGCCACAATGAAGAAGAAAACCTATGTTTGAAAACCTATGAACCAAGCAACTGGTGAAGTTGTTCATGGCTATTGTTTATGTAAACATAGGTTGCTGTAAGTATGTTGCTGCTCTACTGTTCCACGTTATTGATTATATCCAGTTAGAACTGTCAGTGGTCCCTGATGATGTTACATGCACCCAAGTTCTACAACAGTGGCATGTTCCCAGAAATGATGAGGTAGAGGAAAAAAGCCTGGAGGTTTCCTCTTCAAGTGGGTCTTTCCCATTTAAAAATGCAGGGATATTTAATGTTACCCCAGCAGAACCACGGTCTGCCATTATCTGATAGTGACTTTAGATTTTACACTGGATTTCCAGACAACTCCACATTTAAATTTGTTTTGATTATCTATCACCAGTATGTCTAATCTACCACAGATCCAGCACTGGTATCATAAGCTCTGCTGACCAGAAAAAATGTGGTACTGTAAACAATTATTTATGGTGTTAGCTTTATTTTATTGTGGTTTTCTGCTGCAAGACCTGTCACATAGGTATGGCATGTCATCTATGCATGTTTCACAAATTTGGATTACCTGAACCTTTTTGCACCAGAAAACTCATTGGCGAGAATATGCCTGCTTGTTTTAATCAAAGCTTTCCAGCAACTAGAATAGGTAATTATATATAGACTGCACCGAGCATTTTTAATAGAAATGCCATTTACTTCCTGCAGAAGTCAATCTGTTACTTTTTCCTCCTATAAACATCACAACACCAGCAAAGGGTTGTATAGTCTATATTATGCAAGTAGAACTAGTGATAAAAAATACAAAAGATTGTGGGATGAGGGATCCTAAATCTTCTCGAAGCAGGAGATCAGATAATGGCACCTCCACATTGTTGACATATCTGTCCTTCAACAGGCGGTAGCCTAGTTTCTTGTGTTTATGACCACTGGTAGAATTATCATTACCTGTTCAGATTGCTAAGTGCCTTTGCAATAAGTCATAATATGTAAAAGGTGAAAGTAACTATAAATCTTTAGTCCAATGTTCAAGTTTAAACTGCAGTGTTACTTGGTCTTTCCTCCATTTCTTATCTAACTTTATTCCTACTGTTAAAATTTATAAACAGCACTATTTTTTATTTAAGTACTACATAATTTAAATCATATATTAATGTTATTAAATTTAACAATATGTTTTTAAAACTATTTATTTATTATTATAAAAGACTACAAATTTTATTATCATTGTATTATAAAAGACTAAAAATAATATTGCTGTATCTACCCCTAAACTATGTTTATATATATTTACAACAGAACATTGGATTATAATATTTTAAAATTCAAAAGCTAACTACAGTATGTTATGAGTTATTGTAAACTTACAATTTGAAGTATACAACGCAGGGAAAAACACCAAAGGTTTTTAAAGAAAATGCATATTTTAGTGCATATATATATTTTTCTTTACAACTTAAACTAGTTTTAGGACTTGAATAACCTACTGGTTATTCGAAGACAGGAACTAAAGCACTGCCAAGGTATGCGAAACCAAACACAGCAGTCAAAAGTCCAAGTGATAGTACATTGGAGATGTAGTTTTTGAAAATACTTGATTTCCGACTCACAGCCTATTTATTTTCGCGCCAAAACAGGGCTAGAATGTGTCTCGGGTGGTCATGTTTATCGAACAAATGATTTAAAAGGCATCACCGAGTGTGTCAATTTCAAGTAATGAAAAAAATTACAAAGAGACGTTCACAGCTACAACTGATACGCCATTTAGACAGGCAAACTACAGATGAATAGCCACAGAGCAAAATATTTCGTTGAAGGGCAATTAATACGGTTACTTACATTGCAACAGGAAGAAACACCTTGGTTAAAGAATGTTTTGTTCGAACAGCACTCGACTCTTCAACCTCTGTGAATTCAATTTTCTCGACAATGACACCAGCGATTTATTTACCTTTTCTACAGAATGTAATTAAGGAGCTCCTTGTCCCATAGAAATGATTAAATTTCGTCCTCGCAAAATAAAAAGCCGTGTAAATCGGCAAAATGTTCTTCGAAGTAAAATGCTCGCCTTGCGGCGGCCATTTCACATCGAAGTGAAGTGATACTACACTACCACAATGCAATGCGGTTTTTGCCATAGGGTTAAAGGTCCCGTGCTTTTGTAGAAAGTTCGACCCAAATCAGTATTCATGCACCGACAGATTATCACTGTATTTTCTTAATCTAGTGGTATGTGAGACGAAACTGATTTGATTTAAAGATAAAACTAGAAATACGTGTACGCAACAACCCCTCGCCCGCTTAACGCGTCCTTTAGAGAGCAAAGAGTACCACCCGATTGGAAACTTGCGGACATCATCCCTATTCCTAAAGAGAAACAAGTTACAGACCCCAGTAAACAACTCCGTCCTATTTCACTAACTCCATCTCTCTCTAAGGTGGCTGAAGAATTCGTGGTTACTGACTACGTTAAACCAGCTGTGATAAGATCAATAGACCCTAATCAATATGGGACTATCCCAGGCTCTTCTACAGTATTGGCGTTAATCAATATGGTACATGAGTGGTTGAGTGCCACGGACAGACCAGGAACTACAGTACGTATACTGCTTTTTGACTACCGCAAGGCTTTCGATCTTATAGATCACGCTGTTCTCGTCACCAAATTGAAGCAGTTGGAAATCCCCCATACAATCATCAACTGGATTATCAGTTTTCTAACCTGTAGAACACAGAGAGTAAAGCTGGGTCAGGATTGTTGTTCCGAATGGGGCTCCGTTCCTTCAGGTGTTCCTCAGGGAACCAAACTTGGCCCCTGGCTTTTTTTGGTAATGATCAATGACCTCGCAATTAACGAAAACCTTTTCAACATATGGAAATATGTCGACGATACTACGATATCCGAGGTAATTACCAAAGGAAATCAAAGCAATGCTCAAGAAGTCGCTGACCAAGTTCAAGAGTGGTCCGAGAACAACCTGCTCCAGCTGAACTGTGACAAAACCAAAGAAATGATAGTAAGCTTTCGTCGTTCCAAGAACCAGTCACCTCCAACAATCTTCATACAGGGAACTCCAATAAATTGTGAAAATAGTGTTAAGTTGCTTGGGCTCACCATCAACAGTACCCTGTCATGGAATGATCATATTGCAGATCTTGTGAAGAAAGCCTTTGGTAAAGTGTACTTTCTTGTGCAATTAAAACGAGCGAGAGTTCCACCAAAGCATCTTATCGCATACTATTGCGCGTGTATTCGATCCTCGTTAGACTATGCCTGCCCTGTTTTCCACTACGCGCTCCCTACTTACCTGAGGGCAGAACTGGAGAAGGTCCAGAAAAGAGCTTTAGCCTGTGTTTTTCCAAATCGCCCCTATCAAGAGGCGCTTGCCTTGGCAGATCTAGATTCTATAAACGACCATCAAGAATCGCTAACTCGGGATCTTTTCAAATCGATTGTTGAAAATGAGAACAGTAAAATACACCATCTAATTCCAAAACCTATTGTTAATCCGCGTTACGGACTAAGGAAACAAAGGTCCCTTGACGTTAAGGTAACAAGAACAAACCGTTTCGCCAACTCGTTCATTATCAAGAGTAGTAACCTCTATAACAATGTTCATTGAACTGCAAATAGTACATTTTAACAAATAGTTAAATACCATTATTTTAATGATTCTTTATAGTCAAATTGTAAATTAATTACAGTTAAATATTTATAGACATAACTATATAAGTATGAATTTGTAAGAATTACGCAATTCAGAAATATTTTATAATATTCTGCAATGTAATTTTCCTTTATTAAAAAAAAAAACGATTATTATTTTATTATTATTTATTTACTGTTTGAGGTTTTAATATTGCCAAACTGAACAGATTTTCAAACTGCTTATGTTTTGGGTGCAATTTGTGGGTAGTGTACTGAACAGAACCCAAGTGGGAAAGTCTGCCAACACAATTGTCTCGCAGGCAGGGTTGGAAACCAATTGTGTAACTATTGATTATTGAAATTAATAATTAATTTTAATAATTATTAATTTAAATAATAATTTTATTAATTATATATTACATAATTAAAGTTAATTATGTCAGTTATGGTTTTAATAATAAATTTCAACATGCATGTTTACAGTAACAGTGACATACTCATAATTTTACTCAAAGTACAATTGTATTCACAAGTATATTCAAGTACCGGTAACACAATTTCACAAATTGAAATGACAAAAGCCCATAATATACAACAAAGAACGATATTGCTTAATCTAATTATTTCACCAATATATATATATTAATTCAGGATGAAATTCCTTTCAGCTGCTTCTTGTCAGTGGGGTGATACCACTTGTTTAATCCTAACATGTTCCCCTGACACAGCGAGTGTTAACCTACCCAATTATACATTATACAGTATTTATCCTTCAAAAGCTGTGTAAAAATATACATTGAAAGCCTCCAACCTGGCTGGATGCCACCTTGGGCCTGGCTTACATTTTACTCACTTTAATAGCGTAAACATACACCATCATCTGATATTATGGCATATGCCCTTCTGGCCAATGGCTTAGTGTGTCTGTTTAAATTCACCTTTGTCCTCCTGGTTAGTCCTATAGACTTGCAGTATAAATACAGCTATAATCTGTACTTTTTTACATCCTTACCACCAGTACTGGTACTCACAAAGAGTACAGGCTGATTATCAAGTATTGCAATTATTCCATTGTGGATGAGGTTGCAAAGTGACCGAGTGAAACAATGGTGATGGATAATTTAAATAAAAGTATAAAATCTGCCATTCAAAATGTGTATTAACATTTGTTATTCTGCAATATTATAATAAAGCACATCATTTATTGGTATATCTTATGTAAGGACTATTCAATTTCGAGCGAAAGCCCTTCAAAGAGTGATTTCGTGATGTCTGATTGGCGCTTTCTCGATATATCAACAAACCGAAATTCAAATAATCGCTAATCCATGCAAATCGTAACCCTAATCCTAACCCTAATCCTAACCCAAATCCTAACCCAAATCCTAACCCTAATCCGAACCCTAAGTAAAACTGACTTGGGTTGATGTTATAATAATTTTAAATTTCGGTTGCCATGACGACATACCAAAAGTGAAATGTTCCGACCACAATATTTTTTGAAGTACTAACTCTAAGAACTCATTCTACATATCTAATGAAAGCTTGATTAACAGCCTCTGACATACCTACAAAAATATTTTTGTAACTGATAGCTAACAGTTTGAAAAAAGCGACGACGCTTTGATTGGATTGACAAACTCCGACTAAATATTTTAGATAATTCAGACGACGATATCTTTTGAACTACTAACTCTAGAAAATCATGCTATACATCAAATAAAAGCCTGAATAACATACTCGGACATGTTTGCAAAACTATCTTTGTAACTAATTAACAGATTTAAAAAACCGAAAACGGGTTTACCTTTAGTTTTGACGCCACGTATAAAACTTGATTTACGAACTTGACATCTTCCGACGACGATATATTGCATTTTCACTGCCTTTTCACGATCTTTTTTAACTCAAATCTTCATTCAGCGTATAACCCTACTTTTCTTTTACGGTCAATTTAAATATTTATAATTCAAATGCAGATATTTACCATATTATCTAGTTACCAGGGCCAAATTTTCCGATGCCGCGCATGGGCCGTTGATCTTCAATATATATAATTATATAAACTGATCCTAGATCTAGGAACGGCTTGGATCTCACGTGATAAGGGACTAAACGCCGGTCGATATTAGCACCCTCGCCCTCAGGCCTTCGGCCGGCGCTTCGCGCCGGGCGAGGGGATAATAGTTCTACTACTGGATTAGTATGTATTTTACGTAAAAACTAGTGTCACGAAGAACTTATTATATATAATGTCTGGGACTTTGGATGACTTCGATGGAGGCTAAATTTCACCAAGAACCCATTGACCTTCGTTTGTTGCCAACACTTAGAAATTCAGGTATGTTGAAGTTATTTATCTTACGCTTATATCTTACAAGTTTCGTTAAAATCGGAGTTGATAATTTGGAGATATCATGGCTGAAATCTGACCCTTTTCAACGCTTAACAACTTACCGGTTTAACTTGCAATATTTTGTAAAAATGTAAACAAGACGTCTTGTTTTGATATCTGGTAATTATCTAGTATCCATGTGATTCTATATCTTAACTTTCGTGTCTGTTGAAAGAAAATGAATGTAATTTCTAAACAGAATCCCCGCTTTAATCGATTTATTATAATATGAATAGACGAACGTATGCTTAGCGCATTATATGTTAAAACTTTGTCAACACTGTAAAAACTCCTCATAGGATAGATAACACATACTCTTTTCATATTTCGTAAAAAAAACCCAGATTGGAATTGATAATTTTATGATTTTGATAATGAAACCTGATGTACGATGTGCCTGTGGTTGTACATGGCGTTTACAAACTCATTTAAAAAGATTTAAAATATATATCTCGCGTCACGATTTTTATATTTTTTATGTCGCGAGCAAGTTGATAGTCACTGTGAATTACATATTTTTAAAAAGCTTTCTGTTGTAAAAAATGTGCGATATCTATGTCTTCTCAAGTTTTACAGCTCTTTGTTGTGGGTTTTTTCATTTCAACTTCCAGAAAACACACTTGAACCAAGTTTAAGACACACTGAATAAATTCTTGTACGACATTAAAGTTGCTCGGATTCAACACCGTTGTTAACGCCAAGGTAATGACTCTTTGTTCATCCGTCAACTTCGTACGATAGATTTTTGCAAGGGTTTGCAGAAAAGACTTTAAATTCTCAATTGACAGACCAGAACAGACAGTAGATGTATCAACCGAGAAGTTGTAAAGCTCGGAAGAAACAATATCGCCATCTGTATCGTCTAGCAAACTCAAGTTAGATACCTCATCTAAATCAAATGTACCCGCCATTTTTGTTTTTCCGATATCTGTTTTTACAGTGATTTTTATTCTGTGTTTTTATAACCCCAAACATAAATCTTACTCATTGCGTGATATTGCGTGATATTTATAAACAAACGTTACAGTCAAACCGTTTCAAACCGTAATAATCAGGAAGCAACCTATGTTTACATTTAGAGTGAGAACCACTGACCGAAAAATGACATTAGTCGTCACCAGTCCCCGCATCACACGTCGATCAGCGAATTGACTGCGTTGCACCGCCCTATATATAAGCGCCCTGGTTGATGCATAACCAATTTACGAGCACAAAGTACGCGGCTGCTTTCGCAGGCTACCAATTCTGCAGACAGCATTCCACTGACAGCATCCCGTGGAAGGGACTAAACGCTGGTCGATATTATCACCCTCGCCCTCAGGCCTTCGGCCGGCACTTCGCGCCGGGCGAGGGGATAATCGTCCAAACATCAAATTTTCCAACCCAACAATGAAGCACAATGCCTATGTTATATTCTCCGTTATGCTTCAAATATCCCGAATCTCATTTACAACTGAAACTCCCAACTGGCTTATTTTAAAGTGGCACTACGTCACTACGATGAAAATTCACCCCCGTTTTTTAGATTTTCTTTAGCATAGAATAGTATTTCAGGGTCGAAAGTAAATGGTATTGTGAAGTAAGTATTTTGAGCTCTGAGATCACCATTATTTAGGCCAGAATTACTAAGAATGTATTTCAAGTGAGCCCGCAATTTCAAAAGGTAATATTGTTTGTGACGCCAGACTCTCAATACTACGCCTGAATTTCAGTCGTCAGGTTACTTGTTTTCCTCGAGAAGTAGATGAAATGTCCAGCTTTTCAGACGAAGAATTTGAAAAAAGAACGTGGATCACTATCGGATTTACTTGAAGAATAAGCCATGTGGAGTCTTCGCGTTGAGAGTCTGACGTCACTTCCTTACGCTGGTCAGGAACATGATCGAGGCTATTTCAGATACGGTAGAGCACCTAGTCACCAGGACTTTGGTGATTGTTTATATAACATGTACTGTATGTTTCGTTCTTGAAAAACCCCGCTTTAAATTTCTGTTTCGATTCAGTAATAACTGCTTTTAACAACCCTGCTTTTTTAAATCGAAACAGAAATTTAAAGCGGGGTTTTTAAAGAACGAAGCATATATGTTATATAAACAATCACCAAAGTCCTGGTGACTAGGTGCTCTACCGTATCTGAAATAGCCTCAACCATCTGAAATAGCCTCCACCATTAAAGAGTGAGTGTCAGGGTAGTGCTTTGCGCGCTTGTGTTTTCATACGAATTGATTGCAGTGCATCGCATCGTTAGAACTATAATTTGCATGTGAACTCTAGATTTATTTGGAAATGTTGAAATTGGAGTCCGATCCTGGGCTTCGGGGCGTTATGAAGTTAATGTTCAAGACGATTTGAACAGTTGCGGTTCGCTTGTTTGTGAACCACTGCGGGCCGCGCGCAACGCCGTTTCTGACGAACAAGCTGGCCCGGATGGCTTTAGTTCCTGAATCTTTGCAAATTCAAATGAACAAAACATCAGAAGAAACAAAATATATTTCTTTACTAGTCACTCATCAAACACTTCCATTCGCAAACTTATTCGCGCTGTTTCAGCAGCATAACCTGGCCTTCTACGCTTCGGAGGCGAAGCGCTCGTAGCAGCTTCTATGTATCGAAACGATTACCATAGTAAATGATCAATTTTACGAAAAATATCACAATAATTGATCACTCAGGTATATTTACTTCTTAGAAAACTTGAAAATGGATAATTTATAAGAATGATTGATCAAATATAGACGGATTCATTTGTGAACTGAAATAGGCGTCCCATAAAATGGCCGCCAAGAAGAAAACAAGCGCGCAAAGCACTACCCTGACACTCACTCTTTAATGGCGGACATAACAACTCCAGATTCGGAGTCAGAAAAATAATACTTGCCATCGTCGAATCGCAAAACGGTTTCGACCGAGTAATATTTTGCAGCTCTGCTTTATAAATAATTCTCAAACTCATTAATAATTCATGAATTATCGTAGCCAATCCATGAAAAGAAAACCTGTAGGAAAATTCCTAGTGAACTGGATCACATTTCTTAATCTACATATTAAAATAAAATCGCTATGGGAGCAAATCGCTATAGGAATACTCGTTTGAGAAGCTAGATCAAACACTCGTTTGTCGTGTTTCATCAGGGGACTCCAAACACTCGAAAACAATAAAAACCGAGGGCGTCCTCGGGCTACGCCCTCGGTTTTCATTGTTTTCTCGTGTTTGGAACCCCTGATGAAACACTCAAACTCGTGTTTGATCTATTACTTCTCAAACTCATTAATAGGAACATTTGATCACAAGATCGCATTTGGATATCCCGAGGAAGCACCCTCACCTACAAAAGACTACAACATATTTTGTCTGCATGCGTAATTAAGATATTTGATGAAAGTCACTAGTGATCTTCCTCAAATATCTTAATTGCGCATGCAAAATCATTCTTAAACCCATTTCGGATATCCCATGAGATAATACCAAAACACATTATATAAAACCTATATTCAATTATAGCCAACAGCGTTCGGACTCATTTGAGAAATCATATGAACAACTCGAGCTCGTGTCCCACTGGGATACCGTAGAATCCCGCTTATAAGCACTGGGCTTATACAACTTCGTAAGGGGTTTTGAGTGGGCTTATAACCGGAGAAGCTTATAACCGGGAGGGCTAATAAGCGGGATAGAAAAAAACGTTTCAAAACGCAACAGACAAACTATGTTGGCACTGTATTGCTCGACGTTTTAGTTAATATCGCAAGTCCAAAAACAATAACAAATAAAGAAGATTTCTGATTTTGGCCAGAGAACCATTCCAAAAACAATTCATTCCATATGAAACGTTATTAAACAATCCGGCGCAACTTAAAAGTTCAAGTTATACCGCTTCAAATTTCTATAAAAGTAACAAATAGTAACGTCGCATATGTCTATAACAAAATCTGCTACACAAGTCATGTAGCTGCCTCGAAATGATCTTCGTCGTCGTCGTCGTCATCACTGTCAAAATGAAACTCTAAATCGTCGGCATTGAATTACCATGTGTTTACTTTATATTTGGGGATAAAAAGCACAAAGTCGATGTGAAAAGAATACGACAAGCACAAAATGCGTCGTAAGGAGACATCATAACGCCAACTGAAGTACTGAACTCTGAAATTTTACTATTTTAGTAATGTCACCTACAGCAAAGTTATCCAATTAACTTGCCATAATGAGAATGCTGAATTGTTGAAACATATTATAAGTAAAAGTTTTGTTTCAACGCTAGTTGCGCTGGTTTTTTTCGTTGTTATTTTTACTATAAAAGGTGTTAATGGAAGGTGGGCTTATATCCGGGAGGCTTATAACCGGCAGGTATTTTCTGTTACCAAACAGATGGGCTTATAAACGGGGGGGGGGCCTTATAATCGGGGCTTATAATCGGGGGGGGGGCTTATAAGCGGGATTCTACGGTATTC
Organism: Chrysogorgia sp. JL179-B06; assembly: GCA_035772405.1. Taxonomy (NCBI): domain Eukaryota; kingdom Metazoa; phylum Cnidaria; class Anthozoa; order Scleralcyonacea; family Chrysogorgiidae; genus Chrysogorgia; species Chrysogorgia sp. JL179-B06. The sequence goes on from JAYKKM010000266.1 coordinate 443,706, forward strand.
AAACACTCGAAAACAATTAACAAAAATACTCGCGCTATTCGCGCTCGTGTTTTCAAACATTGGTTTCTCGTGTTTGGATACCCCGGTGAAACACTCGCTCTCGTTGTTCATATATTACGTAAAAATATCGATAGGTAAAAATTTGATCGTAGTACCACTTCAATACAATGAACTACCTATAACTCTTTACCTTGAATCCCAATACAGCAAAGACAACTAGTGAAGCCAGCAATGATGTAAAACAATTTATAAATGAAACGACAATTGCATCTCGACGACAGTTGTTGTGTATTTGGTTGTAGCTTGCCATCGATATCAAACCACCGAAGGCCAAACTTAACGAGAAGAATATTTGAGTGGCAGCTTCAAGCCATACCACTGGATCGGTCAAATGTTGAAACTGAAAAACAACAACAATAATTAGTCTGGTAGACAGAGAACTGAACTAAAAGGATATTAGATGAGGTTGACACTACTTTACCGACTGATGGAGAATGATGTGAAAGTGCGTAGTAGGGTGGTCCTTATTTTATTTTTTCTTTATTTTGCATGGTCTCACCCTCTTAAATGGTTCCAATTGGGTTAACAATGCTGTGTGTAAAATTGTATTAAAAACTATTGATATTTAGGGGTAGCTCAAGGACCCTGAAATTTTTACTATAATATATCCCTATGATAAAAATCAGCCAAATTGTCCAATAAGGTGTAAGTCCTCAGAGGAGTGTTGGATTGGTCTAAAAATCCATTAGTGAGTAGTTTAGACCTGGTTTCCTATTTGACTTTTAGACAAATTGATAGCCAAAAATGTATGGTTTCCGAGATATAGGGCTCCAAACCTTTTTAACCAATGAGAATTTTAAGAACTTTGGAGCCCTACTGTATATCTCGGAAACCATTTAGTCATTTTTGGCTAAAAGTTTGTCTTAAAGTCAAATAGGAAACCAGGTCTAAGCTACTCACTAATGGATTTTTAGACCAATCCGACACTCCCCTGAGTACTTATAGCATATTGGACAATTTGGCTGATTTTTCTCATAGGGATACTATAGTAAAAATTTCAGGGTCCTTGAGCTACCCCTAAATATCAATATTTTTTAATACAAATTTCACACAGCATTTTTAACCCAATTGGAACAATTTAAGAGGGTGAGACTATACAAAATAAAATTAAAATAAAATAAGGACCACCCTAGTGTGTAGTATTGAAAATTTGAGGTTTTCAACTTTATATTGGTAGTATAGGAAAGGTGTTAAGGGTATTAATCAAAATGGCTGATGGCTGACATGTAAATTATCATTAAACATTTTGATTTTTTAGTTGTTACACCAATTTTGAGTGAGCAACGGTTGATTATTCTGAGTTTATTTTGAGCTGAATGCAAACAGAGCTGGGAAGCTGCTGAGAAAAAAGAATATTAGCATTGTATGATTTTATTATGGTTTTATGCAAGTTTTAACCTTACGCCTACACATGTAATGTTTGCTCAAAGACTATAGTGTCTCCACACACCTGATATCGAGTCCTATGTACACACACCGGCCAAACTTGGTGCCCTAGCTCTCTTACTGTAAGTGTGCAGTATTGAATTTTTCTTAGAATAAGCCCTTGTCGGAACCTACGATGTTTGTCTCCGCGCATCTCGCAAGCGCATCTCTGATATTCGCCATCCTGCCAGGCAAATTCCCCCGCCAGTATGCGATGACTGCAACAGGCTTAAGATGACGAATAAAAAACTATTCGTAAAGGTTTTGCCTGTGCAAGTTGTAGTGTTGAGTTGTCAACACTGATGCAAATGCAACTTTGTAAATGCTAGTCAGACGCTCTAACCATTGAGCCACTGGAACTCAGATGGCAGAGCAAGGTTAATTACGGTATTTAAACCTGCGACGAGTCTTGCCATTATCACAAATACTTGTTGGACTACAAGTCGTGTTGTGACAGTCAATTTCCAGTCAAATATTGTTGTTAGTAAAGTTAGGTAGTTGCAGCTTGATGTTTGTAAAGTTGTAAAGGTTTTGCTGTGCAAGCTGTGTTAAGTTCTCAATACTCAGGAAAACTCCTGACAGGACTCGAACCCGTAACCTTCTGAACGCTAGACAGACGCTCTAACCATTGAGCCACTGGAACTCAGATGGCAGAGCAAGGTTAATTACGGTATTTAAAAATGGGACGAGTCGTACCGTGTGTTCACAAGTACTTGTTGGACTACAGGACGTGTTCTGGTAGTCAATTTACAGTCAAATGTTGTTAGTTAAGTTAGCTACTGTTGTTGTAGCTTCAAGTTGAAGTTGCTGGTTCGAGTCCTGTCTGGAGCTCACAGTTTTCCTAAGTCAATACAACTTAACACAGCTTGCACAGCAAAACCTTTACAACTTTACTAACTTCAATTACCTAACTCAACTAAAAAATTATTCATCATCTTACTGGACTTCATCCTTTGGGAAACGTAAGAAATATATTTGTTGTTGTTTGAACAACTGGGATCAGAGAACCAAACCACTCCGGACTTTCAGTTAATTTTTAATTGACTCGTTTTGTTTACTTCCGTCAATTACCGGCGAAAGTTGCGGCACGGTGTAAAGCCCGTTTTCCACTTCAACCGTAACGTAACGCAGAGTCGGACTGGCCTCTAATTTGGGGCGGTGCCATTGAGCTAGTAGGGGCGGGATCACTGACATAGGCCCAACTGGCACATGCGCACCAAGGGGGTGCATGTGCCATTGGCACAATGACACATAGGGCCAGTCCAAGTCTAACGTAACGTAACGTAGCGTTTTCTTTTGTGTCAAAGTCATTAGTTTTGCTCTAGTCACTCACGAAACAAAGAAATACGCTACGTTTCGGTACGATACGGTTGAAGTGGAAAACGGGCTTAAGACGTTATGCTACGTTGTGAGACATATTAGTGCACGCTACGTTGTGAGATGTCGCGCTCCGTTGTAAAACGTTAACGCTACGTTATAAAACGTTACGCTACGTTGCAAAACGTTACGCATAGATGTGACACGTTACGCTGCGCTTCGCTACGTTGTGACACGTACAGTAGCATGTATGCTGTAACACGTTACACTAAATTGTAGAGAATGTTCTCTCCGTTGAACTGCAGTAGTTTGTTAATTGTTACAGTAGTGTCCGTTTGTTACAGTAGTGGCGACGATGACGACGATCGACGATAATGATTATTACTGCTATATTTATTATAATATTGATTGTGACGATGATCATGATGATCATGATAATGAGCTAGGTGATAATTAGGAACAATGGAACATTATTAGTCTTTCCCAGCATATCAACTATAAACACCAGCACTTACGTCGGGTTTAAACATCCTTTTTATTCCAACTGACGCTCCTTCTAACGTTAGGCCACGGATAAGGAAGATAAAAAGGACAACATATGGGAAAATCGAGGTGAAATACACAACCTAAACAAAGATATTATCACATAGATTTAACATTACGCCAAAAAAAAATATTAAAAAATAGGTATATATGGTGGCTAAGTACTAACTGTGGTGGGATTGAAACATGCATTGGTTTGAAAGTTCGCAATGAATTTATATTTCATCGGTAAACATGGTATTACAAACTAATACCATGACATGTCGGGAAATCAGTGATTAATATTATACCTCAACTATAAATTGTCCAATCAAAGAGCTAGATTTGTACCACGTGACCAGTCAATTTAAACTCGAATTCGATCCTCGCTTTAACCTCGAATTACCCGCTGATGACGTCATCAGCGGGCGATTCGAGTTCGAATACCCCGCTCGTACCAAGTACTCGCGCGTAAACCAAGACGAGCCTGTAAACAGTGGAGGAACAACAAGACGTTTCTAGACGTTTCTAGACGTTTCAAGACAGCATTCAAGATTGTTTCGGTATAATATATCACTCCACTCGGGGAATTCGTCCCTTGGGGTAATATTTCGTCGAATTCCCCTCGCTCTGGGTCTATAAATAATAAAAATGTCCCTCAAGCTTCGGGAGGATTTGCGAAATCCTCCCGATGGCCGTACAAATCCTCCCTCGGATATTTAATAACTAATTTCCCTCATATCATGGTATTACTTATAATAATATTTGGCATTTCATTCGATTGAACTCAACTACGTTAACTACTCAACTACTTGAACTCTACTGCTCTGGAATTCATTACCACAGGAAATTAGAAGCTTTGATATGTTGGGTAATTTTAAGTCTGCAGTTAAGACTTTTCTTTTTTTAAATTAATAGTTTTTTTTTGTTCATAGTCGTAATATATGTAGTAGGCTTTATCTTATAATGAAACTGTAATAAGTTTTATAAGTAAATTTAAGAATATATTGTTGTAAGAGCATTGAGACTATTGTATAATGCTCCTAATACATTATTATTATTATTATTATTATTAACTACGTGTTCTAAGGATTAGTGGTAAAGGAAAATTTCGAGTCTTAGAATATATACATTTAAAGACCAGATCTGCACCAGTTGCGAAAATGCAACATAAAGGCGGTTGCCGAGAGCCTAGTCACGAGTGACCACGGTGGTCACTCCAATATGGCCGCCACACGCTAATCGTTCATAGTTACTGTAATGGAGCCGCAGTTTGTGTTCTAAATTACGGGAAACCCTTCAACAACTGATTCATTTTACCATCTTAAAAGATCAGAGTCAGATACAGGGTCTTAGCCAGCCAGCCGTCCACCGTCTTTTGGACGGCCAGTTTCGATTTAAGACGGCCAGTTGATAATGACGGCTTTTGGACGGCTATTTACTATTTTGACACCTTTTGGACGGCCAATAAGAAATCTAAAGGACACCTTTCGCTACTCTAGTATTTTTGGTAGTTTATTAAGTCAAATCGACCATCAGCGAAACCTTTATCGTGCACACAAGACATGTATTTCGACTGTTGACGAGTAGCGACGATTCGTCAAATATTCGTACTATTTGTCGGCTATTCGTAGTATTCGTCGATTATTCGCACTTTTTGTCGAATATTCGCACATTTTTGTCAACTATTCGAAGCCTCGTAAGTCGTGATTCTTGTCATGAATAATGCAGGAGAATGAATCGTAACAATTTAAAGTTACAATTTTAGCCTTTAGAATACCCCTTCACAGGGGGATTCCCGGAAAATATGCAACTCCCCCATCCAGGGGTATTCTGGCCCGCGATGGCCAATTTGGACACCCAAGTTTCAGATCCTGGCTAAGACCCTATATAGCGTGGTCCCAACAAGATGGCCGCCGCGAAATATTCCCGGCTTCATTTTTTCGCAGCACCCATACAATAGTTGCTCGATACAGTCTTTATTTAGAGATCAGTGTTCTTACCTTTCCCGCAGCAGCAAGCCCCTTCATCATGACACAAAACACAATAACCCAGGCGAGAAGAAGGACAAGACACAGATGCCACAACAGGCCACCACTGTCAAACATGTCGCTGCTGATTTCAAGATTCTCATGATACCAATAATACTTAGTGGAACCCATCACGGAACAGTCGGATGTATTTGAGTTATCGTGGCACTCCTGGTATGGTAATTTCTCCTGCAAGGACACGAACATGTAGTAGAAACTCCAGCCGATTATCATGTTATAGTAAATAGCCACCAAGAATGACACAATCATGCTGGCAATCCCGACACCGCCGAGGTACGGCGAGATCTCGTTCCAGCATCCGATGGATCCTCGTCTGAGACGCTGCCCGATGCCCAGCTCCAGGAAGAAGATCGGAATGCCAGCAATGGCCAGACATAAGAAATAAGGGATGAGGAACGCCCCTGAGGAAATTAAGATTACGTTTGTCATATTAGAATGTTAATTAAGTAGAGTCTAGAGAGAATATTCGCGTGCGACTGAAACGAGGGCAAAATAAAACTAAACGTGTGGTTCGGCCGGATTCCCGACCGACCCTATTTTGTCCACCCGACCATAAACCGTTTTTGACCTTCATGAGACATGCATGGCCATTTCACTGAAGAAAAAAACAAAGCGTCGACAAACACTTGGCTGTTTTCCATCTGGAAAAGTTCAACATTAACTCTTGCCCAGTTGCCAGAGGCAAGTTTATTTTTAATTTGCCATCTCGAAATAGCATTGTCTGCCTATGGCTAACATAAATAGCTCCCTCTCTACATGCCAACTTTACAATTGTCGCCATTCCACTCAATCACCGTAGCTATAGTAATATTACTGTAGCTCATTTGCAACAACGTAGAAAAAAACAAGATGTTGGCTGTCCAAAATGTTTATTAAAAAATGTTTAATGCCAAACCAACACACAAACATTCAGCTTCTTTCGCAGCTTAGCTCGGTAGTTCTTGCAAGTGATACGATTCATAGCGGAAAACATGGCTCACTGCACTTGCATTGCTTGCAGTTCATGTTCAGGGGAGTCTCGAAAAAGCGCACATTCACGTTACTTGTAGCACTTCTCATTAGTAGGAGAAGCTGGAGAAGCCGTCTAACTATCTTTTTTCACAGTTAACGTTTGGCAATAATTAATGCTAAGTGGATATATGTAACCAGTGTTCGCCAATGTAACATTTACAAATTTACTTCGTTACTTTACTTACGTAAAAAAAATCAGTATTTACTTGTAACGAAGTATATTTTTCAACAAATACTTTTTACTTGTAACGAAGTAAAAATTCTGTTAAATAATTACTTTTTCCATCCGCTGGAGATCTAGAGTGGAAAAATCGCGTGAAGTTGGTTTTGCATTGTGCACGTGATTAGTGGCAACTGTTGAGTTGGCGTCGCCAAACAGCGACCAGATTAAAGTACAGTACCAGATTATCAATTGTCATTTGTCATGTTGGTTAGTGGTTCGAGAATATATAGTTTGTTTCAGAAGTACTTTTCTGGAATATATATTTGCCATACTTTTACTTTTACTTAAGTAAGATTTTCAGGCCATGCTTTTACTTTTACTTAAGTATAAACTGAGGAGTTACTTTTTACTTTTACTTAAGTACAAAATATCAGTACTTTGCTGAACACTGTATGTAACATAATAATATATTAATATATTATAATATTTAACAAATAGAAAATACTTGCGTCAGTTGCGTGCCTCAGCTGTGTAACCAAATTACACAACCTATATTTCGTACATCGTCGACCACGACGACCAGCGACGACTAGAGACGATCAGTTCGGGCTCGTTCCTCCTCATTTTCCTCATTACGCATCTCCTCGCTCGTAAATTTAAATGTTTTTGCTTTTCGAATTTGGGCAGTATAAATTTTAACTTAGAGTGATAAATAAATTTAAAACGAAGTATAAGATATTGTAATGGTACCAAAGGGCACCGCGACTGCCCCCGTGGCTCTGGCGGCGCGCCCCTGCCCATGTTGCTGTTTGCGCGAGGGAGGGGATGGCATACCCGCCTCGTGTTCCTTCGGAGCTTGATGGTGCGTAGAGTATCGATACAGCTGTTGTGGTGTAGTGGTTACCACACACAGGGCCGCCGAGAGGTTCTTTGGGGATCCAGGGTTTCTTGAAAGGAGGGACGCACGTAATATTTAGTGCCGCATTTCTAGGGGGTCCGTGGGCCTGTTCCCCCGGAAAGTTTTTGAATTTAGGGTCTCTGAAACGGCATTTCCTGCACTTTGAGGGTATTTTTGAGCAAAATCTGAAGGCCTTAAATCACGTTTTTTTTTGTAGTAGCTATATCCCATTATTTTTAAGAAAATATAAATAAAAATACAAAAGAGGCAGCTTGGCGATAAATAATTGAATCACAGAAGAACATGTTTAATCAGAGGCGTAATGGAGCTACTGAGACTGGGACACTTAGGGAATTTGCGTTCGGGGCCTCCCGCCCCCACACATATACAGTATGATATATTTCAAAAATAGGTTTCAAGAAGTGATGCGGAGCTTTCTGGGCCCCTTAATAAATGGCCTGTTGTCAGTTTTGAGGTCGGGGGCCCTTGTGCGGCTCCTCCCAGTTGCCGTCGATTGCGATACTGTCTTTAATCTCCATCTGGTCCAAAACTTCAAAAACTTTAGGGGGCCCTTCTCAAATTGGGGGCCGGGGGCAACTTGCCGTTAAAGTAACACATATTTTCCAAATTTAGACCGCGTGGATATCTCTCCCGCGCATGGGGAATGTGTTGCACGACGGCAGAAGAGAAGGAAGGAAAAGCAATTAGCCACAAAACCAAATGTATTAGGTATATTCAAGTTGAATATACGAGAAAACGTTTAGACAATGCCCGGACACAGGGCTGGCTATGCCACTGACCATTGCTCAACGAAGAACAACAATGAAATCCCAGATCAATTCCCACAATGAGAATCCGTTGTAATGTCATTAAGTTGCATTCAAATATTAGAAAAATTTAAGACATAACCCTTTTTTGCCCAAATAGAGCTAATTTTTCGGAAAACTGGGGGCCAGCGATCTTCTGATTGCCATTGAGACGCTCTAACCATTGAGTCTCTCCGAGTCTCGGTGGCTCAATGGTTAGAACGTCTCAGCGGCAATCAGAAGATTACAGGTTCGATTCCTGTCCGGGACTCAGAATCATTTTTCTGAGGATACGAGCTTGACGATCGTCCATGTATCGTCTGTCTACTCCAAGCTCTCCCAAGTAAAATGTTAGTTAGCACTGTATAGAACTGCCTCGTTCTTTAAAAAATCCCGTTTATTTTATCTAGGATAGGTTTATTTCACGAATTGGACAATTCCAGGGGCGGGACCGTCGTTTGGTGTCCGTAATAGCGAGAGTCCGCAATAGCGGGATGCGATGAAAATATCCCGATTTCAAGTTGTAAAATGTCACTACAATGTGACTATTACACAGTACAAGTCAAACGGCATTCTCGCTTACTTTATATTTTCTGTTTGTCATTTTTGTCGACAGAAATGATGACGAACGGAATCTTCAAAGTACTTCCGCTGACAAATAGCAAGATATAAAAGTCATTCACCTGACTTTCATGTCTCGAGAGAAAAATACGTCCCGAAAGTGTCCGTTCCTAAAAATGAGTTTATTTATTAAATTAAAGTGAAACTGAACCGATTAACTTTAATGTAACTTGAAAACGGACGTTGTGATTTGCAAAATACGAAAAATAACTTCGTGCAGACTTTATAATTATGGTACACCAAGTTTTACGGAATCACATTACGTTATCGGAATGTTTTTGCCCGAACCGGGACTTTTTTACCGCATTTAACCGAAACTCTGACTAATTTTTCTTTTGCTTTATTCAACGAAAGGAATCACGCCGTGCGGTTTTTGGACCAGGTTGATTTGAATGCGTTGTATGAGTACTGTACTTCTGGATTATGTTCTGTATATATTTTATTAATTACTTTAATACTGTAAAAGCAGATTTTAATTTATTTTGATTGATAACCTGAATTTGAATTTGTACAAACTAAAGGGTACCCCGGTAGTGCCGAATTTGTTCCCCAAAATTTCGAGGGTCTCCCGTGGGAGCTAGTAATCCACAGCTGCCCACACACACACACACACTTTTTGACACCTTGCTACGGCACAAATGTTTGTTGGGGACCACATGACGTGTCCGCAATTCCGTAATAGCGAGAGTCCGTAATAGCGAGAGTTATTTCAGTACATTTCATAGTAGTTTCAGCCGGAGTTGACTGTATGAACTCCACGTGTATTTTGACTGGAGTAAAGATTGCTTTTCAATGTTTTCATTAAGTTATACTTATATTTTCACATATCAATTAGAGCCTGAACTCGATTTTCAATTGGACGTACATCGCGTGTGAGCTGAGTATATATTTTGACAACGGACAGACATTACGGCAACAAAATCCCTGTGACGCCTGTAAAAAATGAGCCTTTTGCTTGTGTTATTTTTCTTGATAACATTTTTCGAAATTCTAAGTAATTATATGTTTATTTACGCTCTATATATAGATCTGCTTAATTACACTCTATAAAACTACTGCCAGCCGGTCAGTTTTTATACAGGGCAGTTAGATTGTGGAATGAGCTATCAGACAGTATCAAGAATAGGATATAAATATACCCTTTACATTAACTCTTTGGCATGTTTATTAGGAATTCTATTTCATCTGAATATAATATTCCATTGCATATCTTATAAGATATTTTATATAGAAATATAGAATATCCTGTAGAATATTCTAAATAATATCTTATATAATATTCAAAGAATATTACATAGCATATATTCTATTACATATTATAGAATATCCTATAGAATATGCTATTAAATCTCCAATAGAATATACATCCCAAAATCTAATTATAGAATATTCTATAGAACATTCTACAGGATTTTTCTATGGAATATTCTTGGATATTTTCGTAAGATGGTTGGAAAAGGTAGAATCAAATTAAACTATAATAATTGGATATTTCAAATATTTTAAATTTATATCTGGTAGATACATATTTATAGTTAGAGACATATATTTGTAAGTATATATACATGCATGTATAGCTATAGTATTAATAAATATCATATCAGCTAGCAATTGCAATGGAATTGTCTAGCTAGCAGTTAGCTAGGATTGGAAACGACACTCATGAAGTATACAGTAGATATAGATGCTTGTATATTTTGACAAAAGAAGCCACCCTTTTACATTTCACATAATATCATATAGAAGAAGCCACCCTTTTACATTTCACATAGGCCTACTATCATAGAAGAAGCCACTATCCAGAAGTCATTGATATGAATAAATAATAACTCCCCTTAATTACCCATCCCACTTTTCACCCCTGCTGTGACCCTTAAGTTAGACATGTTTTCAAAACAAGTTGTAGACCACAGTTATAATTTACAATTAAAATCTAGTATATAATGTATATGTGTATATGTATATATGTATATATGTATATAATATGGGGCTATAAATGGAAATCTGGTGAAACAATATTCAGGACAAACTTTGATATTGACTTTTAAATTCATGGTAATTCAGACTAATTCTATAATTCCCATTCCCATAATTTCCTTTAATATATACAAGTGATCAATTAAGGAAATGCCACAAATCTGCTCACAGAAATATTTATACTATATATATATATATATTTATACTGTATATATCTATATATCTATATATCTATCTATATATCTATATATCTATCTATATATCTATCTATATATCTATCTATATATCTATCTATATATCTATATATCTATATATCTATCTATCTATATATCTATCTATCTATCTATCTATCTATCTATCTATCTATCTATCTATCTATCTATCTATCTATCTATCTATCTATCTATCTATCTATCTATCTATCTATACACCGATAAAGCCCTCCAACTCGTATATATATATATATATATATATATATATATATATATATATATATATATATATATATATATATATATATATATATATATATATATATATATATATATATATATATATATATATATATATATATAGCTTGTATAGGGTAATGTGGACAGCAAAGATATATATATATATATATATATATATATATATATATATATATATATATATATAATATATATATATATATATATATATATATATTATATATATATATATATATATATATATATATATATATATATATATATATATATATATATATATATATATATATATATATATATATATATATATATATATATATATATATATATATATATATATATATATATATATATATATATATATATATATATTGTAATTATATATTGTAATTATATTGTAATTATATTATATATATATTATATATTGTAATTTTTAAACTGAAGAAGGCCGAACGGCCGAAACGTTTTTTTAAATAAAGGACTATAAGAAGTTTGCTGTGTATATATATAATATATATATATATATATATATATATATATATATATATATATATATATATATATATATATATATATAGATAGATAGATAGATAGATAGATAGATAGATAGATAGATAGATAGATAGATAGATAGATAGATAGATAGATATATATTGTAATTATATATTGTAATTATATTGTAATTATATTATATATATATTATATATTGTAATTTTTAAACTGAAGAAGGCCGAACGGCCGAAACGTTTTTTTAAATAAAGGACTATAAGAAGTTAGATAGATAGATAGATAGATAGATAGATAGATAGATAGATAGATAGATAGATAGATAGATAGATAGATAAGTGTCAGGTTCAAAATCATATTAGGTAGATCAGTGCTCAATACTATAAGTAGAGCAGAATAGTAAGAACAAAAGAGACGAACTTTGGTTACTTCATTTAAACTTTATTTCACTACAGATCTGTTTTGTATGGAAAGCTATAGAGCTTACCACACTCATCAGGTGAGTATTGCGACTGGTGTTACAAAGCGGAAACTTGATAACGTCATATATAGTCTTTGATATAGTACTTGCATGATATAGTCGCAATACTCGCCTGATGAGTGTGGTAATTAGCTTTGTAGCTTTCCATACGAAACAGATCTGTAGTGAAATAAAGTGTAACCAAAGTTTGTCTCTTTTGTTCTTTATAGGTATGCAAAGTCCAACGTGAATGCATGTAATACATTCTTCCTTATAACTGTCTTATAACATCCTTATACCTGACAATATTTTGCAATTGAACTGACAGACATGAAATATAATTAGCCAACAAATAAAGAGTCTACTGTCTTCCTGTCCTTTAGAAATAATAAGTGACAAATAATTGTTTCCTACTATTATTACAGCCGATTCTAACAGGTTATATATCATATAGCTATATAGTATTATAGTTGGGAGAAATTGTTTTAAAAACATCAGTTTATTGTTGGTGATCATTTTGTTTATTCTCATTTAATGTCTATGCTTGCATGGTATAACCATTGATATTGTTGAGGGATACACATCATGCCCCCCTTTCAGCTGCCCCTCACGTAACAGAAGACAGATAGACAGGCTAACAAATGAAAAGTAGCATATTGCTAATAATTGTTAGCAATACAAGACATTAATAATTCAGCTGCTGTTATATACATCCACGTGCTACCGACAATGGAATAGCGATTAGTCTTGCATCTATAAACAAAACAGGTTTTACAGCTCCATGATTAAACTACTCTGTAATGATCCCAACACAGCTATAAGACAAATCTGTACATAGCATGCCACCTGCACTGCATATATATAAACAGTGTTGAGTGAAATACATCATCAACAAACTGAATTTAAAAAATTTGAAAAACTGAAAAAATGTAAACGTAATATAAACAAAACTGTTGAGGGTACTGACATGTTTTGTCCATAATTGTACAAGAAATATTATGATTACTTTCAAAACATCACCTTAAACTGTATATAAGTAATTTAATAAGCAAATATCCCTTACAGAAAAGGTCTATAATGTGCCAATTGCCTATAGAAGCCTTTGAAGGCCATATTAATACATTGAATGCTATAAAGTATGACCATATCCCAGTGACACATATATAACTGGTAGTAGACACTAATTACCATAGCAGAATGAAAACACAAGTCAAACATGGAATTTCACAATAGATATAGGTATTGTAATAATATTATTTTTACCGTTTTATGTGTGGATAGCAGACTCGAAATTCACAAACACAAGCAAAGGTATTTTTCATTTGTATAAACTTATATTATGTTGTACTTCATGTAAAGATTAACAATACTGTTTTATAAACAGACAACGTAAACAAAACCTCAAACATTCTCTGAACAGACTGTAGGTCACCTTTATCTTACTGCATGCAAATTTTATGGCATGACTCTAGTCTCTAGCCAACTTGATAACAACTTTTAGAACAATTTTTACCACCCTAATCACCCACAGAATCATATTAGATATGTTGCTATGACAGCTAGACAAGTGCCTTTTATAACAATACTTTACCTTATATAGTAAAAAATATTCATTATTCAGGGCTCTAGCTGCCACACTATAATATATGTCTCAACTATGTTAAGTTATTGCCAGAAGAATGCCTTTAATTGCGCGAAATGCGAACCGCATGCATAATATATAATACTGTAAGTACCTGAGCAAAGTCCACTAGAGGTTCCGGTTTAATAATCCCCTGCAAAGCTTTTTAACACAAAATATATTGGTCTTTTAAAATACGAAACCAGGTTTTAACTAAAGGTTTGACCTTCAAGGGTTGCAGGAGAATGTGATAAATAATGTATCGCTTTTTATGACGACGTCGTTCTCAGCCAATCAGAGGAGACCTTACGAGAGGTGCTACACTTCTGCGTCATTCACGTCTTTCTTCATAAATGTTTGCCTAGCACTATAGCCTGCTTCAACATTGCATAACAAATGCGAACTATTAAACAAGTAGAGAAATTACGCAGAGACACAACCGTAGTGAAGGGAAGCACTGCCAAACATAAGTTACTGCCGTACACGTACCGCCAAGCCAAACTATAGACTATAGTAACCACGGGAACCCAGAGTCAGACTATGAAGGGGTTCGCTTTTGTTGACATCTGTGGAGGGACATTTTGGTTTCCTCCCGAATGGAGAATCCAAACATTGATAAATTACTTGTTTTTCATGACGAAAACTGTATTAATTTCTCCCGACAACGCAAATCCAGCCGGAAAACGCCAGCGTAAACACAGTTGAAATTTACATATATTATAAGTACACCGTTTATACACGGTGGAGGTAAGCTGGTGTCTGACAAGCCCGTTGGCATTACGTTCTGTCGAAAAAGGGATTTCTTTAAAAAGACTTCAGGATTATTTACGTACATTGATTTAAAGAATGAGTATCAACCGTTATGCATTGCGCGCTTGGAGGCCATTTTAGGGCAACCCGAAAATGGCGACTTTCTTTAACAAAGTGGGAATGCGAAGTCATCCGTAAATATTCAAGTCATCGTCTATATGAATTATTAAATTTTTAGTTTTTTCTGCAAATTGAATAATTGAATATGTAATTATTGCCATATTAGCAACATCGTTGGACTGTACGCCGTTAAAATTTCCCCTGAACATGTGTATTACCTGGCGCGTCGCCTCCAAAGCGCGGTAGGCCTAAAAGGAATGAAGGAATTAAACAAATTAAGCAAAGAGATCACGTATATGACATGTGGATTACCAAAAGAGATCGACTTGGGTTTTCCACCATGACCCACAGTGAATTTGCTGAATATTTATTAAATAATCACGAAGAACGACATCAAAGCCAAAATCAAGTTATACGGCAGTTATAAGGATATGGAAAGGTTATATAATCCAGGTGCACTCAATGGCTGCTTGAAATGATAAGTGATAACGTGTCTATCATTTATATCCGCAACTTAGCAAATACAACTATAAAATATACATACGGTAGAATGTAAACCATTGAATGTTTACTTGAAATAAACGTGTATTTACCGTAATCTGTTGCGCTTCGCCAACAGCGATTTGATGCCGTTCAAAAGCATTTCTTCCAGTAATTGCATCTACGCTGGTTGCCTGTTCTTCTTGGGTCCTGTTTTTACACGCTGCTTTTTTAGATCCGCATGAACATCTCGACTGGGATTCGACTGAGCCATACAACTGTTTCTTCTTGAGGTGCCGCGCCGACAACTGTTTCTTCTTGCGCGGTGCCGCGCCGACAACTGTTTCTTCTTGCGGTGCCGGTGGTTGTTGGCAAACTGGTGATCCGTAAACGTTTAGATTATCTTCTGGGCCATAGCGCAACACAGTTAAATCTGGGTCCGAATCAGACATAGTGAAAAATTTAAAGCTAAATACTATAATTATGTTTGAAGTTTGGTGAAATGAAATGTAAACATAAACACAAGCGCGCAATGCATAACGGTTGATACTCATTCTTTAAGAGTGATCAAAATATCCGGAGCAATTTAACATTAAAGCAATTTGTCAAGCGCATTTAACACAGCATGTGAGAGATGTAGTGAAAGATGAATGGAATGCGGAGTGTTTCGTTCCTACAGCTTATGGGGAAATACCTCTCAAAAATAATACTGTCAATATACGCTATTTTAATCAGTATCGTCATAAAAAGCACTCAGCAATCATCTTCCTGGATACCAAGTAACGCCAACAGCACGAGAAACATTTTGATGAATCATCGATCACTACGGATACGTAAATGCAAATTAAAAATTATTTCACCATAAACAACACAAAATCGTCAACGTACTTATGCTTTTTAGATTGCGTTTTAATAACACACGCTGGACTTGAATGATTTTATCCTCGAATTTCTTTTAAAATCCAAGGGATATTCTTTTAAATAATCACATTAAAACGTCGCTCATCGCAATATTACCATTGTTTGCCCACAAAGCCTGATAATCACGTGGCATGCTAAGATTTTTCCATTCGATATTTTCCCACTCTTTTAATGGGGTACTTTCGTCCAAACCACAAAAGCCAAAAGCGGTTTAGGATTACCATCGATCAGTGGAAGCGAATGTAAAACAAAAAGACCGCCAGAACGACGTCAACAACCGCCCAGGACATTCCAACAAAATATCGCTATTAAACTCGGTCATATTTGACGTAGATAACATCACCTACCTCCACCGTTTTTCTGACATAAATAGGGAAAACGCCAGACATTTCCAAGGCCAACAGCGAATCCTATTGTCGCCAAAACGAATTCGATGTGCCGACCCCAATTCCCTCTCCCATCATCGACGCTAGTTTCAAATTCGCCAGCTGCTTCGGGGTCGTCGTTGAATCTCGGATTTTCCATCTCCATATTTAAGCTTTATAAGTTCCTTTGAAATTATTATTCGTTCGTCGGATATGCTCGAAGGGGTATAATTTGACTAGTAGTTTGTTTTAACAGCGTTACTAGTAAGCTTAACCTCGTGTTGGCGAACTTTACACACAACTGTGTACATAAACAACGAAGAAAGAAGTTGTAAGAAAAGTCACATGACCTATTTCCCGCGTAATTTATACCGGTATATACAGGTTTTTAAAAAACAGTTGCAATATAAAGGATTACTGTATTTCTAAGTTCTTTCGTCTGCCATCTCAAGCGTTCGCGAACCAGTATTGATTTGGTAAATTTCTAAACAGGTACTTTTTGAATACGCTTCAAAGCGCTCAAACTGGCTTGCGCAGTTTGCTTTCGCTTTCGTCTATCACAATAACAATGGAAATGACATGTGCAATAGTGCAATTACTGACATTACTGTCATGGGACAATTACTGAACCACTGAGGGGCTGTTTATGAGCTGGGCAGGCTAGCCAACAAAATTAACTTACAATTATAAACACGCAAGACTTAACATACAGTAATAGTACACGCGTTTAGAACGAGTCTGACTCATGGCCTGTCAGCATCAGGTGGTACATAATATGATTTGATCCGTTTACATGAAGCATTCAAGTACCACTTAAGGGGTTAAAGTCTGGCCATGTCATCTGCATGGATGCGTTTTCAAAGCTCTGCGTTTTCTCCAGTGCCGATATCACGCAGACTCGATGTCAAAGCTTTCCATTTTCAACCACATTATCCATTTAATTAATTCAGCCACAATAGGGCCACAGGTGGTAGCAGCCATCTATTCTTAGTAATCCCTAAGACCTGTTTATAAGCTTCGTCAATGTTAACAAATTCTGAAATACTCAACAAAGCATAGTAGCCCAGACACACATTGCGAGTATGAATATATATAATATATATGATATATGATCGTCCATCAGGCAACAGTGATAACACGCGAAAGTGACCCCAAAGAGACCTACATCGGCCTGACAAAGAATACGTTCAAAGAAAGATTTAATGGACACAAAACGACATTCAAAAACAGGAACAAACGCAACAACACAGAGCTCAGCAAGTATATTTGGAGTCTGAAAGATCAACAGAAAGAATACAAAATAGAATGGGACATCCTGCGCGAAGCAAAAGCATACAGCAACAAGACAAAAAGGTGCCAACTATGCAATCTCGAAAAAGTCTACATCATTTACAGACCAGAATTAGGAACCCTAAATAAACGGAACGAATTAGTCTCCGCGTGTAGACACAAAGCACCATTCCTTTTTAAGAATTTTAAAATATAAACTATGAACAATATTGCATTTGTATGAACATCATAATTAGCATTTTTATAATTAGCATTTTTATAATTATAATTAGCATTTTAATACATTAGGGATATTATGTGAATAATTAAAACACTACAAACTTTCTGAAGACGGAGGAACACCTCCAGAAACTTAAAGTAAAATGTTTGTATGAACGTGTAGTCTATTTTATTATTAGTATATAATATAATATATATATATATACGAGAGTGGTAAAAGAGAGTGCTGCGTAGACAGTGTTTTGAATATATAGCAAATTGAAAAGGCGGTAAACTGCCAAGAATTTAGTGACGAGATACTTATAAAAATAATAAATTAATAATAAATACTTATAAAAATAATATATATATATATAGTTATATTATTAATTTTTATAAATCATTTATTTACCGCATAAAAATGCATACTGTTGCCTGTAATTGTTCATATCTTCTTTCACAACATCAATACTAGTGATATTCTATATGACTTGTTTATAGATCATAAAGCTTAGCACTGCTATTTTAGCAGTGTTTCAAAATATTCATCAAATACACTGCTACTCTATATTACCCCCTGCGGTGTTCATCTCGCTTAAACATTGTTATATTACTATTTTTACAGTAAAATATACAGAATTTACTGTTAAGACTAACTTCCTACTTAATATACCATGAGGGAAAATTCACACATATACTTACGATTAGACGAGTTTAAATCATGTTTGAAGTCGACTTAAAGTCGTCTAATCGTAAGTATGTGTGAATTTTCCCTCTTACATGGTATATTAAGTAGGCAGTTAGTCTTAACAGTAAATTTGATTTTCCTGTATATTTTACGGTAAAAATAGTAATATAACAATGTTTAAATCTTTCCTGACAGGCTGGAAAACATCCAAAATTGAACCACCCCTTTGTTCTATTGATGATCTCTTGAAATAACCATAACTGTTGCGAAAGCTATACATTTTCTGAAAGCCCAATAAACCGGCTTTTACTTGTGCTTTTAAATTTCCCGAACAAAACACATTATGTTAATATAAATTAGCATTAATTTTCATAAATCAGGTTGAAAAATTTACATTTTTCTAGAAAAGGCCATCTTGCAACTCCCGCGTAGCATTTTGAAAACTCAAAATACCACCAATCGCAGAGTTGTTTATGAAATCAAATCAAACTTGGCGTGTGAGTCGATCCCTGGCGCTTGTCGAATTTCAATTTTTAATCTTGCGTTACCGTGTGCCGTGTTTATCGATTAACGACTTTGCGCAGGAAAGAGTAATAAGCGAGATGAACACCGCAGGGGGTAATATAGAGTAGCAGTGTATTTGATGAATATTTTGAAACACTGCTAAGCTTTATGATCTATAAATAAGTCATATAGAATATATTGATGTTATGAAAGAAGATATGAACAATTACAGGCTAACAGTATGCATTTTTATGCGGTAAATAAATGAATTATAAAAAAATAATAATATAACTACATATATATATATATAGAATGGTATTTAAAATGATTGTTTCATTACTATACCTACTTCCATTTTCCACACACACGATTAACTTTTAACGATAGAAGCCCTCCACTCCCCAGCAATCTTGAAATAAATCAAGACTCCAGCCCTTGTGACACTGGATGGCGGGTTAAAAAGTGGAGGCTAAAACAGAAATAATCAAGTTTAATTCATGAGAAAGAATACATGTTTAAGATGTTCTTCGAGACTTTCAGAAGGTAACGATCTGCGACCCGACAGCTGTGCTTGTGTTCTCAACTACAAAGATTGGTGTATTCTTATCTTTTACGTCGTACCATTCATCACGTACCCACTTGGAATCTATTTGGTTTCGATTCGGATGTTATTCGGTCGAAAATATCACGTGATGTTCAAAGTTCAGGGTCGTGGACACATGTGGCGTTCTGGGAATATTACTTCAAGAACAGGAAGTGAAAGTACAAATTTTTACATATTTATTTATGTTGTCCACTAGAGTGCTCAAGCAAAGTAAACTGAGCGAGCATATATATATCGATATTTTTGTGAGTGTTTGTTTCACTCTCCAAGATCTACTAGAAAAGCATCGGATGTTTGTCCCGTACCGAAGCCGCACTACGGCACATAATGGGTGACCCGCGTACGATCTAACAGGCGTAAACCCTTTTCCCCCGGATTGGTTTGTGGACGAGAGTGCACAAGCCGGTAAAAGCGTGCTAATATAGAATGGTATTTAAAATGATTGTTTCATTACTATACCTACTTCCATTTTCCACACACACGATTAACTTTTAACGATAGAAGCCCTCCACTCCCCAGCAATCTTGAAATAAATCAAGACTCCAGCCCTTGTGACACTGGATGGCGGGTTAAAAAGTGGAGGCTAAAACAGAAATAATCAAGTTTAATTCATGAGAAAGAATACATGTTTAAGATGTTCTTCGAGACTTTCAGAAGGTAACGATCTGCGACCCGACAGCTGTGCTTGTGTTCTCAACTACAAAGATTGGTGTATTCTTATCTTTTACGTCGTACCATTCATCACGTACCCACTTGGAATCTATTTGGTTTCGATTCGGATGTTATTCGGTCGAAAATATCACGTGATGTTCAAAGTTCAGGGTCGTGGACACATGTGGCGTTCTGGGAATATTACTTCAAGAACAGGAAGTGAAAGTACAAATTTTTACATATTTATTTATGTTGTCCACTAGAGTGCTCAAGCAAAGTAAACTGAGCGAGCATATATATATCGATATTTTTGTGAGTGTTTGTTTCACTCTCCAAGATCTACTAGAAAAGCATCGGATGTTTGTCCCGTACCGAAGCCGCACTACGGCACATAATGGGTGACCCGCGTACGATCTAACAGGCGTAAACCCTTTTCCCCCGGATTGGTTTGTGGACGAGAGTGCACAAGCCGGTAAAAGCGTGCTAATATAGAATGGTATTTAAAATGATTGTTTCATTACTATACCTACTTCCATTTTCCACACACACGATTAACTTTTAACGATAGAAGCCCTCCACTCCCCAGCAATCTTGAAATAAATCAAGACTCCAGCCCTTGTGACACTGGATGGCGGGTTAAAAAGTGGAGGCTAAAACAGAAATAATCAAGTTTAATTCATGAGAAAGAATACATGTTTAAGATGTTCTTCGAGACTTTCAGAAGGTAACGATCTGCGACCCGACAGCTGTGCTTGTGTTCTCAACTACAAAGATTGGTGTATTCTTATCTTTTACGTCGTACCATTCATCACGTACCCACTTGGAATCTATTTGGTTTCGATTCGGATGTTATTCGGTCGAAAATATCACGTGATGTTCAAAGTTCAGGGTCGTGGACACATGTGGCGTTCTGGGAATATTACTTCAAGAACAGGAAGTGAAAGTACAAATTTTTACATATTTATTTATGTTGTCCACTAGAGTGCTCAAGCAAAGTAAACTGAGCGAGCATATATATATCGATATTTTTGTGAGTGTTTGTTTCACTCTCCAAGATCTACTAGAAAAGCATCGGATGTTTGTCCCGTACCGAAGCCGCACTACGGCACATAATGGGTGACCCGCGTACGATCGTGTGTGTGGAAAATGGAAGTAGGTATAGTAATGAAACAATCATTTTAAATACCATTCTATATTAGCACGCTTTTACCGGCTTGTGCACTCTCGTCCACAAACCAATCCGGGGGAAAAGGGTTTACGCCTGTTAGATCGTACGCGGGTCACCCATTATGTGCCGTAGTGCGGCTTCGGTACGGGACAAACATCCGATGCTTTTCTAGTAGATCTTGGAGAGTGAAACAAACACTCACAAAAATATCGATATATATATGCTCGCTCAGTTTACTTTGCTTGAGCACTCTAGTGGACAACATAAATAAATATGTAAAAATTTGTACTTTCACTTCCTGTTCTTGAAGTAATATTCCCAGAACGCCACATGTGTCCACGACCCTGAACTTTGAACATCACGTGATATTTTCGACCGAATAACATCCGAATCGAAACCAAATAGATTCCAAGTGGGTACGTGATGAATGGTACGACGTAAAAGATAAGAATACACCAATCTTTGTAGTTGAGAACACAAGCACAGCTGTCGGGTCGCAGATCGTTACCTTCTGAAAGTCTCGAAGAACATCTTTAAACATGTATTCTTTCTCATGAATTAAACTTGATTATTTCTGTTTTAGCCTCCACTTTTTAACCCGCCATCCAGTGTCACAAGGGCTGGAGTCTTGATTTATTTCAAGATTGCTGGGGAGTGGAGGGCTTCTATCGTTAAAAGTTAATCGTGTGTGTGTGGAAAATGGAAGTAGGTATAGTAATGAAACAATCATTTTAAATACCATTCTATATTAGCACGCTTTTACCGGCTTGTGCACTCTCGTCCACAAACCAATCCGGGGGAAAAGGGTTTACGCCTGTTAGATCGTACGCGGGTCACCCATTATGTGCCGTAGTGCGGCTTCGGTACGGGACAAACATCCGATGCTTTTCTAGTAGATCTTGGAGAGTGAAACAAACACTCACAAAAATATCGATATATATATGCTCGCTCAGTTTACTTTGCTTGAGCACTCTAGTGGACAACATAAATAAATATGTAAAAATTTGTACTTTCACTTCCTGTTCTTGAAGTAATATTCCCAGAACGCCACATGTGTCCACGACCCTGAACTTTGAACATCACGTGATATTTTCGACCGAATAACATCCGAATCGAAACCAAATAGATTCCAAGTGGGTACGTGATGAATGGTACGACGTAAAAGATAAGAATACACCAATCTTTGTAGTTGAGAACACAAGCACAGCTGTCGGGTCGCAGATCGTTACCTTCTGAAAGTCTCGAAGAACATCTTAAACATGTATTCTTTCTCATGAATTAAACTTGATTATTTCTGTTTTAGCCTCCACTTTTTAACCCGCCATCCAGTGTCACAAGGGCTGGAGTCTTGATTTATTTCAAGATTGCTGGGGAGTGGAGGGCTTCTATCGTTAAAAGTTAATCGTGTGTGTGGAAAATGGAAGTAGGTATAGTAATGAAACAATCATTTTAAATACCATTCTATATTAGCACGCTTTTACCGGCTTGTGCACTCTCGTCCACAAACCAATCCGGGGGAAAAGGGTTTACGCCTGTTAGATCGTACGCGGGTCACCCATTATGTGCCGTAGTGCGGCTTCGGTACGGGACAAACATCCGATGCTTTTCTAGTAGATCTTGGAGAGTGAAACAAACACTCACAAAAATATCGATATATATATATATATATATATATAAATCTATTCATACTCGCAATGTGTGTCTGGGCTTGTAATAATTTATGCACTTAATTATTCGATGCGAACAAACAAGCATTTCAGACGTTTATAGCAGTTTGAATATTGGGGGATGGGATTTTCAATATAGTAAATTGTTTGCTAAGCTAAAACTGAATAATGTGCTGTTAGTTTATGTCTTAGTTTAGAAGTTAACCATGTTATCTGTTTGATTGAATTTTATATCGTAGGGACCCCTGCCACCTTTTTGGCAAAGCTTGTAAAATATTAAAACTATTAATGTTCGGGAAAAAAGAGTTAAAGGGATATGGCAATATAAATTAACTTTATCTCATTTGAAAGAACTCGTAAAATAGTATAAGAAGACCTTTTACAATTTTTCTGTATCTTTCTTGGTTTTTGAAATATTTCAGATAATTATGACAAAAGACAAACTAGGAAATTGGTAACGTCACAAGCAGGGTAAACCTGATGAAACTACTCCATAGGTGACCGAATTTCCGCGGAAGGCTTTTTAAAATGTTGTGGGCCAATTGAAAATGGAAATAGTGCAACATAATCGAGTTTCTGGCTCATAATTTCGTAAGGTTGGCAATTTCACTTTACCCTACTTATGACGTCACATGCATATCGAAAATGATTCCAAGATGTCTTTCGTCAAATTATTTCGAAAACCAAAATAGATTAGGGAAAATTGTAAAAGGTCTTGTTATACCATTTCACGAGTTCTTTCAAATGAGACAAAGTTAATTTATATTGCCATATCCCTTTAAACAGTTATTCTCAAACTCATTACTAATTCATGAGAAAATTCTAAAGAAATTAATATTTAATCAGTACTTAGAAATAAGAGGAAGATTACAGTCGAATTTCCCCAACTTTAATCTCGATTTTCTCTTGAAATATGGATTTGTTTGAGAAGCAAGTTCTAACACTCGTAAGGCCAAGTAAAAAAATATAGTAGTTTATCATCCTAACTTCAAAAAAAAAGCAGAATCGGGCGCTTTTATTTTTTTTTCAAGATGGCTTACCGAATTGGCCATCACCTGCCAAAACCTATTTTTTGAATGGATTTCTCTACAACTGCTTTGATGCAAGATTGCGTCAAAACAAATTGTGGTGTGTAAAACTAGAAATAAACCGAAAAGTGCCAAAAGGTAACGGAAGATACCGAAATGCACAAAAATGGCCGAAATTAAGGTTGCGCAAAAGGCCCCAAAAACAAAACAGATTTTCGACACAAATAAAATAAAAAATAAAAATAAATTTGATGCGGCCGGAAAAAAGGATGCGGGCGCGGGGGACGATACTACTTTATTTTTTTACTTGGCCTAATCGGTCCGTATTTGGAAAAAAAACACGGCTTGTCCGTATTTAGAAATCAGAAGAAGAACGCTTGCTCGTGTTAGAACTTTATAATTCTGGTATTAGTATTATAAATTCTAGAATTTTGCAGCGCATCCGAGAATGTTCTGTCTCCATTGGTAACGGTATCCGTTTTTGGCACAAATGAACAGATTTAGGTTTATATCGTGTCGGTAAATCACTGATATTAAACTACAATATCCTTCTACGCTTCAATTATTTTTCTCTCATGCAACACAAACCCCACCCATTTTTTCTCAGCCATCATATTGCATAAAACACATCACCACTTTAATATCTCGTATTCAATCATGCAGTTTTTCTTTTTGTTCCTACTGTGTTATTCATGTTTACTACACTACAACCGTGTTGGTAATACAACGCCGGTGGAGGTCTAACTACCTATTTTTTTATACAAAATACGCAGTCAAATTGATTCTCGTATACCTTTATTGGCCGAAACGGCGCGCCATACTAGGCGCCTGACCATGTAAAGCTTTAAAAGCAATCAACACACTATTTTTAAAATAATCCAATTTTCTCAACTAACCAAACTCTCTTGTCACGTGCGTAATGTCTTTGCGTGCGTGTTCCTGCATTTAGTCTCTTCCTGTGAATAATAATAAACCTACTTTAGCAGGGGAACTTTATAAGCTGTCGATAATACTGAGCATTTTTGTCAGAAAGTGCCAAAGATTATAATGTAAAAGGCCCAAACAAGAGACATGCTCTTGCCTTGTGTTAGTATAGCACATGCCCACTATAACAACACGCTGTCATGCACATACATGCCCACTTAACGTTTCAGCGCGTGGGAGAAAAACAAGTTTGGCCAAAAACGTCACACTCGAAAACCTGAATTACTTGCTCGTAATTTAGGTAGGACTATATGGTAGCCCACCTCCCCCCGCCCCCACACACAACACGGCATGCACGTACCCATGTCAGTCTATTTACAGCTAGATCACGCGCGCGCCGAAATTCAATGGAATACGAAGTACGTTAAAAATCTTGCACGTTTGGCTTTCTAGCAATTGCTTTGTTTTGATCCAACGACGGTACTTCCCGCCCCCGCGCAAGCTGCTCTGCCCACGACACGCGTGATGACGGAATGGAAAAATTATACCGAACTAAAAATAACTATTATATATGCATCTAATAGGTAATTCATTCTACTCGTTCATTCTATTCATTCTACTAATTTGCATTCCACTCGATTGTAAGGATTTATGGTGAAGGAAAATTTCGAGTGTTGTAATATAGACATTTTAAGACCAAACCGGGTCGACACGGAGTATGGTAGGACGCGACAAACTCCTTATAAGAAAGTAAAAAGTCGCTTTGGGTGATCCGTTGGAATCGGACAATTGGCTAGTGGTGATCTGACGAACTATATAAAGAGGTTTTTACGAAGGGTATACAGGTATACATATTAGGTACGTGTGTGATAGCGATCAAAATAATATACGACGAAGCGGCTGGCTGATTGCCGAATAATTTCTAAATACAAGCATAAACCGTTTTTACGAAGGTATGCACGTTCTCGTAATATAATAGACACGTATATATGTTATGTATTTAGACTCGGTAATTCTAAAACTGTTTTCAGGATTGAAATCGAGTAAATAGTGGCCGAGATTACTTTCAACTGCGTACGACGAACCGGCATTTTGGTCTATGGATGGGGAAAAGAAACGGCTAGCCCACCCCCACCCCCCTGAGTTTTTTCCCCATAGAGAGGAGAGAAGACACTGGGAACAAGTTTGACAATAAAATTCAAAATGGTTGCCTATTCTGCAATGGGAAGTTTTCACTTTTCCAACGACTAGACTAAAAATTCCATGTAAATATTTTGAAATGAGTACAAAGAACACCAAGAGTGAAAATGTTTGTTGTCAACTAAAGAAACAAGACGTTCTTAAAGACTTGGAAGAAGATGAAGCATACTTGTCGTAATTTTGTCATGCATATAATAAATGAGTAATCATCGTGATATTTGAAAATTGTGCCAATTTTGGCACAATTATAAAACTCCACACGAGTGAACACGGGGCGGATCTAGAGGGGCGCAACTGCTGCTCAAGCAGCAGTCAGATTTTGCCTATAATTAATTAATGCGAAAAAATGCGGAAACATTTGGTTCTTATTTCATGCGCCCGTGGTCGCTTCTGGGCAGCTGACACTCTTTAAAATTGTAATACAGGATATATTTATTACTTGAAGTATGTCTAAATCGGTCGAAGGCTACCAATAGCGGGATCATCGTACGGAGGGTCTTTTCTCCTTAGTGAGCAGCCGTGAAACCTTAAAGGTTAGGACACACGAGGCGACAAATCGCGGGGACATGTCGCGGGGCCATGTTGCAGGGACAAATCCCGACGTGTGTACTAGGCAAAACTTTGTCGCGGGGACAAAATTTTGTCCCCGAAACATGTTGCATGTATTCAAAATGATTTGAATTCGTGCGACATGTCGCGGTGACAAAAGTATGTCCCCGTGACTTGTCCCATCGTGTGAACAGCTCGTGCAACTAGTCGCCGGGACAAAATTAAAATAAACCAATCACATAACGTTATTTTATTTTCCCTTTCCTTTTCTGACATGTCCCCTCGTGTGTCCTCAACAAGGGAAATGTCTCCGCGACATGCCCCTGCGATTTGTCGCTTCGTGTGTTCTCAACAAGGGAAATGTCCCCGCGACACGCCCCCGCGATTTGTCGCCTCGTGTGTCCCAACCTTAAAATAGCCTCGTTTGAGGCTATTTTTAGTAAACTGAGCAGCAGTCAGATGCAGCAAACCAATCAGACACCTTGCCGAGCAAACCCGAGCAGCAGTCAGCAGCAGTCAGATCGGAAATATTCGGAAGCCTATGCGTAAGAATTTCGTTTCAGACCACGGTTGATCTTATTTATTGACGAGACTATTTGGCACACTTTTTGTTGTGAGTTCTGTTCGAATCAAGTCATTCCAACAAGGTCTTACAGCAATTGCTTAATATACTTGGGGAAGCCTTTCTTCTGCAGAAAAAGAACACAAATTACCTTGCTCAGGGAAGAATGCGCGCAAATGGTTTATGTGGAGAGGAAGAAAGCTGTCGATGGTCGTGAGCGTATGCTAATTTGCGAAGCTTCAATTCCCAAATAGCCAGGAATCTCGTTGTTTAAACTACTTCCCAGTAAGGTAAGCATTGCCGCGTGTATTTTTTATGAAATAGCTCATGAATAATATGATAATTATTTAACATGTAATCGATAGAAACACAGCTAAAGTCATGAGTATTAGCTTTGGTGTTCCCTATATTTTTGCTGTCCAGTCGCCGAGTTTAAACTTTAATTGAGCATATTTGAGCGAGTGTGAGACAAATACCAAACTCTCAATCACCAAAACATGATATTACTGACAGAAAATGTAATGAACATC
Source organism: Chrysogorgia sp. JL179-B06 (assembly GCA_035772405.1). NCBI lineage: Eukaryota > Metazoa > Cnidaria > Anthozoa > Scleralcyonacea > Chrysogorgiidae > Chrysogorgia > Chrysogorgia sp. JL179-B06. Next base: position 471,814 of record JAYKKM010000266.1, read on the forward strand.
GCAACAGCATACATATTATACAGTATTTATCCTATTATTCTTTGTCCATTTGTGTTGAGTTTACATGTTCAAGTTAAGTTTACATTAAGTTTTACATGTTTAGTCTGAGGATTCAGCTGTTGACAAAGATGTTATGATTGATCACAGGCTTCCCAAGCTTGCGACACATTTATTATTATTGACTCTTTATTTACGATCTATTTTAATGGACTTGCAACGGGAATTCATTCGACTTCGTTAAATCTGTGTAATTTAGTGTGAAATCTGGCGCATTTGAGGCATTTACAGCGATCGGTTGCCGGCACTTTTATTATTATGATATATGAGTACTTTATGTACGATCTATTTTAATGGACTTGCAACGGGAATCATTCGATTTCAACATGGCCAGATACCGAACTCGCTGTCAATGCCTCAATTGCGCCAGATTTCACACCAAATTACACAGAAACGACATCTACGACTTCGTAAGAAATAAAGTGAACTTTATTTCTTAATTTATGGCAATATTCTAGCATTTTAACGAAATCGAATGATTCCCGTTGCAAGTCCATTAAAATAGATCGTACATAAAGTACTCATATATCATAATAATAAAAGTGCCGGCAACCGATCGCTGTAAATGCCTCAAATGCGCCAGATTTCACACTAAATTACACAGATTTAACGAAGTCGAATGAATTCCCGTTGCAAGTCCATTAAAATAGATCGTAAATAAAGAGTCAATAATAATAAATGTGTCGCAAGCTTGGGAAGCCTGTGGATTGATATGTTCTTGTTGTCATCAAGTCTTGCATCATTTCCAAAATAAATTATATTATACAGTATTGTTATTGTCTGAAATTATATTATATTGTTATTGTCTGAAATTATATTATATTGTTATTGATTAAACTGATAACATATGGTATACTGAAGTATTTTATGTATGATTTGAAATCACAGCCCCTAACCCCTGGGATATAGCGGGGAATTTAAAATTTTCCAAATGTTAAAAAACAGCAATTTCCCCTGCCTCTGGGGCAACTAGTTTAGTATTTCAAAAGTATTAATAAACAACTTAGCTTGGTATTTTATACAAATTATTTGTGGTCCCCAACTTGTTTTGTTTTAAGTGGATGTTTTTTCTTTGCCTGAAATCATGTATTTTATAATACATTGTCAAAATATTTCAGACTTTGATAAGTACTTATTAGGTAATGAAACCAAAAACGTTGCAACAGTCACAAAGTTACAGCCAGATGAGGGCTTCATCCAAAGGGAACCGAACGATATACCAAGGATGTTGCGTACATTTGAGAATGCAACAGAAAAAGTTGTTGAAAATAATCTTTTATATAGGTATGTTTCATACTTTGCAATTGTTATCAAGTTGCAAATATATGGTGCATATTTTATGAAAATCAAGTTGCAGAACAATAGACATTTTTTTCAATGGGATTACAGTACTTGAGCGACTACAGCTACGTACCAGTATGATTTGCCAGTGTCCTCTATCTATTAGTGTTAAGATACTGGCAAAGCATTCTGGTGATTGTAGTCAAATACAGTAATGCCATTAAACATCATAGTGCAAATGGTCTATTACAAACCATAGCACAATATAATGTAGTATATGAAATTGTCAACCAACACATCTGCAAACATTTTTAACTGTCTATTTTCCTTCTATGGTGGTCAACCAACTACCCTGTGAGCAGAGCCTTCTTTTCCTTTGTTTCCCCTTGCTGGGTGGGAACAAAGGAAAAGAAGGCTCTGCTCACAGGGTATCAACCAACATATCTATAAATATTTTCAACTGTCTATTTTCCTTCTATGGTGGTCAATCAACACATCTACAAATATTTTTAACTGTCTATTTTCCTGCTATGGTGGTCAACCAACAGGTATACAAACATTTTAAACTGTCTATTTGGCTGGTCTGGTGGTCCTGCTCTGGTGCGCTTCGAACGGATTTGGCAAACATCTTATATTCCAAACGAATATCAAACGAATATCCTATATTCGAAATAGTTTTGGCTTTCTTTACTACATGTATTTAATTTCTGGGAGGGTTAGACAGAAAAATGTATTCGAAAAGTATTTGCCTAGGCATATAATTCAGATTGAAAAGAAGCAAAGTTTGTCAGCGTAACTGTTATAATGTACTGTACAGTTTGAAATTATACCGTTTACGGCGTGAAAAGGAATATTAGTATCGCATATAACACGCAAGAGTACGACATTTGACGCACATTGGCGCTTGAAATCCACTTTACATTGTTTTTATTAGAAGAAATTAGAAATCTTTCCACACACTACTTACCCTGGGGGGAAAGGCCTCGCACGCACGCCCGCGTCCCGCCCGTAATCGAGCGCGGAAGAACCTCTGGCAGCAGCATGAAAACATACGTGCGAACCACATGCGGCGCGTGCAAGCAACTAGTTAATACCAAGACGCAATCCATATTTTGTGTCCGCAATTTTCCCGCCACGCAGTGGGTTTGTTGACTGAGAAAATGCGTCTTAAAAATGTGGAAATCTGTCGGAAATTAGCAGGAATTGCGTTTTTAAGCCTTCAATTTTCAAAAATTTCTTGGGGGGGCATGCCCCCAAACCCCCCTAGAAGGTGTGCGCCTACGGCGCACATCGGACATTTATCTTAGCAGCAGTCAGATTTTGGCCTAGATCCGCCCCTACTCGAGTGAACACGAGTGAACACGAGTCAACACGAGTCAACACGAGTGAACACGAGTGAACACGAATGGAACACGAGTGAACACGAGTCTAATACGACTGAAAACACCTGGTAAAAATTAGTATCATTAGGTTGATTACGTCATGTAATACGTCCAGCTATCTTCAAGGAAACTATTGCATGGAGCCTTACAGAAATTTCATCACGAAACAGGAAATGACGCCCATTGATCTAACTATTTTGGGAACAAGTTCGCGTATATATGCGAATAACGTCTGGCAGCGGGATTGGGAAACGTGCTATTTCGTACCCAGAGCCTGCAGTCCTTTCCTGGATCCACTATATCCTTGCGAGATCACTCGTTGTCACTGGACAAAAGGACCACAGTCTCTGGTACGAGATTGGAAAGCGTGGAGAATCAGACATAAAAGCGCAAGACCTTGAGTTTTGGTATGTATCTTCTTTTTATTCTGTTGTTTGGGCAAGTATTGTGTTTAATTTAGTTGCACTCAATCCTTGGATATTAATGCACACAGCACACATTGTTTATTATATTTACATGTTTAACCCTATCTAGATTGTTTTTTTTGGTCTTCTGGGGGGGGGGGGGGAGGCGGAATCTGCCCGCGGGCAATATCTCCAAAACTATTAGATGTATGCCAATGAAATTTTCACAGGTTGATGGCATGGTAACGCCGAATATAAGTTACATTTTTGTTGTCATGGCAACAAAATGTGACGTCATTATGACGTCATCAGTAAAAATTCGGATTTGAAGCAGTTCAAAAAAAGATTTTTCTCAGGATTATTTCTTACTGTTCTGTTAATGTACATAAGTTATTGTATCAATAAATAGATTTATTAAAATGAAAATTTCTTCTCAAAATTTCGTGTTATTAGGTGTTCAGGAATACTCTGTAACCTATAGGGGGGTCCTCATAAGTGCTCTCAAAATGAATAAGTGCTGCCTGAAAAATCAGCCCTCACAGCTGCGAAGACACAGAGTTGTCTGCAGAGGAGGCTATCTCAATTGGTAATGCCAGATTGCCAAAAACGAAGGGACATACCTCCAGCCCCGCCCCCTATAGGACGACAGCAAAGACAACGAAGTTCCCCATCCCCCCCCCCCCCCCCCCCCACAAATTTCCTTTGAAATTTTTCAGTTTTTTTGATTTTCACCAAATAAAATATTAGTTCCATCATCAAGTTTGTTCCACAAATTTACTTGAAAATGTGCGTATAATAACTCATGATAATGAACGTTGTAAACTTAGCAATCACTGTAAGACATTTTTTAATGAGTGAAAATTCTCTACCCCACACCTGACGCCAGAGACCATCTCATTTACATATCAAACAAACTGAGATATTTAAAAAACGAAGTAAAATACGGAAAAGTTGTAAAAGGTGTTAGTAACCTCTATCATTTTACGAGTTCTTTCATATTAGACAAACTTAATTTTTGTTGCCAATGTCCTTTAAAGTGCCCCTAACCTCAAAATTTTTTATTGTCTTATTTGGAAGAACTTTTAAAATGATAAAGTAACTTCTTTTGAAGATTTTCACTTCTTCGCTTTCTTTTTGAGATATATCAGTTTGTTTGATATGCAAATATCTGGAATTTCGTCACACATGTATAATGAGTTATCAGAGAATGTTATATATCTTTGCGTTCATGAAATAAAAACACTAAAGTGTGAATAACACGTGTGTGCGTTTCTCCCACAACACCAAACTTCTTGATTTTAAAGGATTTCGTTCGAGAATGAAAGAGATACACACATTTCTCCAATAAGTCATTATTATGACGATACTAAATTCATACATTTGCATATCAAACAAACTGATAAAGCACAAAAAGAAAGCAAGAAACGAAAATTTTCAAAGAAACGAAATCATTTATAAGAAACATCTTCCAAGTTCATTTAAAAGTTCTTCCAAAACAAGACAATAAAACATTTTGAGGTTATGGGCACTTTAAGATAAATCTATTTACTGATATTTGAACTGCTTCAAATCCGAATTTTTTACTGATGACGTCATAATGACGTCACATTTTTGTTGCCATGACAACAAAATTGTAACTTATATTCAGCGCTACCATGCCATTAGCCTGCGCAGCAGACGGTCGCGTTGGGGGAGGGGTTGAAACCCAGGAAGGCGGAAAACCCGAGAGGGGAAGCTACCATGCCATCAACCTGTGAACATTTCATTGGCATACATCTAATAGTTTTGGAGATATTGCAGGCAGATTCCGCCGCCGCCCCCCCCCCCCAAACCCCAGAAGACCAAAAAAAAACAATCTAGATAGGGTTAACATGTAATTAGAATAAACAATGTGTGTGCTGTGTGCATTATCCAAGGACTGAGCGCAAATAAATTAAACACAATAATTGCTAAAACAACAGAATAAAAAGAAGATACATACCAAAATTCAAGGTCTTGCGCTTCCACGCTTTCCAATCTCGTACCAGGGACTGTGATCCTTTTGTCCAGTGACAACGAGTGATCTTGCAAGGATCTAGTGGATCCAGGATAGGACTGCAGGCTCTGGGTACGAAATAGCACGTTTCCCATCCCGCTGCCAGACGTTATTCGCATACGCGAACTTGTTCCCAAAATAGCTAGATGCAATGGGCGTCATTTCCTGTTTCGTGATGAAATTTCTGTAAGGCTCCAATAGTCTCCTTCGAGATAGCTGGACCCGCCTGCCTGGACGTATTACATGAGGTGTTTTCAGTCGTATTAGACTCGTGTTCACTCGTGTTCACTCGTGTTCCATTCGTGTTCACTCGTGTTCCATTCGTGTTCACTCGTGTTCACTCGTGTTCACTCGTGTTGCTCGTGTTCTGACTCGTGTGGAGTTTTAGATCAGATCCAATTATATACTTATCGTGATGACGTACATAAAATAGACCACCACCATACCGAATATAGACTAGAAATAACTATTATTTACATGGATGCGGCTGCCTATATATAGTAGAGTCCGCTAGTTTAACTAGGTGGCTCGATAGTCTAAATCGAGGTCTAAATCATGTGAAATTGCATTTATCCGCATAAAAAATGTTTGTAATCGTGCAGATCTGAGCTTCGTCGTGGTTTATAATATTGTATAGGCTCTAGTGGTGGAAAGTTTCATACCCTCAAAATGTACCTGAGTGGCGAAATCGTGTGTCCAATAAGTCCAGAAAACTAATTTGCATAAAATCTGTCGCTTATCATAAACACAATTTCTCTAGATATACAAATGCTACAAGTGTGAAACGGTTCGATAATCAAGAACACCGCTAGAGCTATGCAATGAACCAAAATGAAGCTCAGATCTGCAGGAAGATTATTGAGGAAATTCATGAGGAAATTCATGAGGAACACCGAAGATTACAGCCGAATTTCCTCAACTTTCACGTACGTAATGTCCGTATTTAGATCTGTATTTAGAAATCAGAGGAAGAACGCTTACTGTGTTGCCTATTATGCCTTCTGTTTTTTCATGATACCGAGTCATGCTGATCAATCTCATCCAATATAATCGTTCTTTTAAAACCATGTAAAAACGCAGCAGCGTCGCGCAGTTGATTATATTTTGTCTAGCGGAAGGTATGTAATGCGACAGACGTACAAATATTTGACTACATCTGCCAGAAAATGCGTGTGAACTATACGCACTCATATATACATGTCATGTATACTAATACTGTTTATAATGCGTCGGCGAACGACACACTTGACTGTGAACGAAGCACTATATATTACACTAAGTTGCCGTACTCATAAAATTTTACAGGCGGTGTATAAGCTCACTTCACCGAATGACGCACGAACTCCTATCGATCGAAGATTGTCAAAATATTGTCTCTCCGTTGGGCCCACTAAAATGACCCTCGTTAATACGGAATTATGAAAACATGATGACATGCATTTTAATAAATGTTTTAAAGTCTTTCGGAGTTCTCTCGTTGATTACATTTACTTGTATAAACAAAACATTTAACATCAACATTAGATTTGTGAGTAGTTTGAAATTAATTGAAACTGATAAGTGCTCCTGACTGTTTATTATAATACGGGACTGTTTATTATAATGCGTCTGAACGATATATACGCAGTCACGCACGCAAATATATCAAATTGTAACGCAAACAAAATTAGTGTACTCGCTGGAACGTTTGTCGGGAAAATTTATGCTGTCGATAAACATAAAATTATATAGCACATGACTCAATGAATTATATACATCCTGATCAGGGAAACGTCCTAATAGAAATCTTGCGCTTTTTATGTCGCATATCATCACAAGCCAAGACAAATGCGTTATATTCAATAGCTTATTTTGACTGGGACAATTTCGGACAAAGAAATACACTTTTAAAACTTCGTAAGCAACAATGTTTGGTAAATTTAAAAGCTAAAAGCAGGATCAAATAACGGTAGTATCTACCACCAAAAGTGACAAATGAATAAAGAAATGACAGCTGACACTGGACTCTGGACGCTTGTCATCCGAATCACATCATATCCTGAGAGGTGTACGTGCTCATCAGTCATCACAGTGTTCGGTATATACCAGTCTTGCGTTTGAAGATAATTCTGTCTTAAACTTTTAGTAAACTTTAATTAGTAGGTATTACTTATAGTTATAAGTCTAAAATATGTCAGCGAGATTGTACAGCGAAGTTGTACAGCGAAGTCTAGCGTGCATGAGACAATTTTATATATTTCATGCGTGCGTGTATTATACAGAGGGTCAACACGTAGTACGTTAAACATTGCAAGGAATCTGCCTGAATCCGTGTATACACACGAAAAGATTATTATAAGCATTATTTCTTATTTTTCTGATCCTCGACTTTTTCCCTCGACCCTCGACTTGCGATCCTCGACCAAAAGGTAGACTCAACAGCAGAAAGACCTGTCTCTTCATGAGTATTTCAGATGTCTCTTCTTGAGTATTTTCTTAGGCCCTCCTAGTGTTATTTTCACCGAATTTTCTCAGAGATATTTGGGAATCCTGTGTCCAGCGTACGTCGCGCGAGAGACGCGCGCGTTGCAACAACAATAGATATTTCACATCGATTAATATATTGCTGGAAAGTGGAAACCACGCTCTGTATCAACTGGTTAGAATCTTTTAAATGATTTCGCGTCTGTAACGATTCTGTTGGCGCAAACAGCGCGCTATATCCACATTATTATGTATTATTATGTTAAATATGCGCGTCACATCGCCTAAGTTTTGTAGTCTGTGGTTACATGTAGCTAGTAATGCCGAATGTACGATGCAATCAATTGGAAACCCACATGTTGTACATTTAGCATTTGAAAGAATCCCTAATTTACTGAAGTGACTTCACTTGAAGTATGCTTGAAGCAGACTGTTAGAACGATTCGAGTTATGCGGAATATGATACTGTCAAATCCGTATGAAAATGAGACCCGCTGGGTCGGGGAAGTTGCTCTTGAGCAGGCTACGCAAACATTAATTTTATACAGGATTTTGTTTGTTGGCGTCTTGGCGACGCAGGCTGCTAGTGCTGTTCAGACAGCTGATGAGTTGGGAGGAGAGCAACTCGACAGTATGTATAGGATGGGGCAGTATATGTTGAAACCGCTGTGTTATTGCTTGCTGGCTCATCAAAAATGGCGCACTTTGCTTCTCTCTTGCGCAGGGCGCTTATATACTGGGCGGTGCAACGCCTATTGGGAAGCTGATCGACGTGTGATGCGGGGCCTGGTAACGAGAATTGCTATTCACCGGTCAGCGGTTGGTACAATGCTTTATAACATGAATCTTTTCCTTAGCAACGATTTGTGCTTGGGTAACTAGGTATAAAGTTATATAAACAGATCTAAATTCCTAAATAAAGCAGTAAAATTAAAATGAAAACGTAAATATGGCTATAAAAGTGGATGTAGAAGAGATTTTAAATTTGTTTGAGGTCCACAACTCTACAATAACATTCAATATACAACTAGTTGTTCAAGTATTTCCATTGAAAATTTAATAACATTTTTACAAACTCTGCCAAAAAATGTTTACACAAAACAGACAATTGAGGAAAAACTTATTACAATGGCACTAGGAACAGTTCTTGATTCCACTCAATTCGGTCTTGTGCAAGAGTTTATTGATTATATCTTAGAGCTGTTTCAAACATGTCTTCATGATGTTGAAAGTTAAACAAATCTAAAAAAAAGAGCAGTTGACTTGGAGAAATATTTTACCAACAAAAGAACCATTGGCAACCATAATATAGCCTTGGAGAAATCATGGGAACAAATTATTTTCTCTTCTAGTAGCAGCAATGATTCAGAACTGTCTGTCAGCAGTACAACATTACTTCAGGAGATTCTGAAACTTTTTGGTCAACTGGTATTAACATTCCTGTAAAGAATAAAAAAACAATATACATGCTTATTTTTTTTCGGTCCGTATCCTACCAAATCCTGCTTTCTGATTGGCTAACGAGCGGTCCGTATGAGCCCATACGGACCGCTCGACATAATTTCAGTTTTAAATGCGTTTTATAAGCCGTAAAATATTCTAAAAACATTTGAAAATGAACTCAAACGAGATTGAACATATTGAAAGACATATAAGTGATATTTTTATCCGGATAGAGACTTAACTCTCAATAGTTCCTTTGACGAAGAAAAAGCACAGACTTTTCTTTTTTGTCCACTAACTAGAAATACTGATGACGACCAAAAAAAATATTTCCAAGTAAGATTTCCAAGAGAAATATTTCCCTTGGTCTCAAAAACGTCCCTCGGCCGCAAAAAACGTCCCTCGGCCTGCGGCCTCGGGCCGTTTTTGAGACCTCGGGAAATATTTCTCCATACGGACCTCCAAACCGGTAAATAACATATATATATCAGAAAAAACAAACTAATGTGATCATGTGGCAAAGAAATTTTAATAAATGAATATAGAGAAGTAGTTCTTCAGCCTGTAAAGGTAATTTTCCACTATATTCCAGTGGTGTAGGAGACGTCTTAAATAAACCATTGACAATATCTGCAACGGGTTGATCCCAAATGGTTCCCTGGGGCTGGGGAAGCATCAGTGCTCTGGCCAACTGAGTAAGTTTGATAATTCTCTGATAATCTAGGACACTTGCAGTACAAAGCAGACGAGTCTGAATAGAGGGGGTCTTGTACCATTGACATCACACATTTTAACAGTAGATAGTTTTGTTTTCTCACAAAATGCATGAAATTGAAAATATCGTTTTAGAAATCGTCAACTTGCTCACGACACATATTTTTTTCAAATCTTTGCAGTGTTAAACGCAATCATATAAATCGCCATCAGCCATAGATCAATGTTCGATAGAAGGAACATCATTTGTATAAGGGGTAGGTTATGTTTTCATATCAAAATGGGAAAATTATCCACTCCGAAATTCGTTGTTTTTATGAAAACCGAGAAGTGTATCCCTAAGCTATGTCGCAAGAAAATTTCAGGGTGAAGAAAAGTGTTTAACACACCAAGCGCTCGTTATATCTTTAATATTCGATATTTTGCTAAAAGCGTAGAAGTGGGAAACTTCCTCAGACTTAACATTCATTTAATTTTAACAATCACAAGATTTGGGGCATATAACGACATGACAACAGAGAATCACAAGATACCATAATTATGTATCTTGTTTGTTTTAGCCGTAATGTTTTAAACATTAAACTCGTGAAGAATAAGCCTTGAAAAGGGACAACTTTCAGCCATGATAACTCCCAATTATCCACTCCGATTTTTTTAAAAATTTTAAGATAGAAGTATACGATAATAATATTCAACATACCTGAATGTCTTGCTGTAGATTTGAAGAGAACACATGAAGCGCTCGTGGTGAAATTTAGTCTCCATTTAAGTCATCAAAATAATGCTCTTTTTTAAGTAAAATACATACTGATACGTTAAAAGAACATCCCTTTTATCTATATTTTAATAAACCTTCTTCTCACACAAAACCGTTTGAGAAAAATCAACGATAATTTGTCAGTAACCAAAATGTCGATTTTTTTGCAATTTCGCTAAAAACACGCTCGTGCCAGTCCCCTTCCGCATCACACGTCGATCGGCAAGGGAGTTGAGAAAGATGTTTTCAACCCACTTGGTATGACTCGTTTTCATGGCTGGAATATTTTGAGAATGTTTATCAAGATATTTTACCATGTGGGGGTCGCCATCAGGCATGCTGGTTATATTTTACTTTTTTGAGGTGGCCCCCCCCCCCCAAAATGTTTTCGGCCCCCCTTGACTGGAAAACCTGGCTACGTCTCTGCCTGTGATGCCCAAACCACTGTATGAGAGTGGTAGAGCGAAAGCCCTTTGGGTTCTCTATGCCGAAAATACAGAAGTAAGAGCTCATAGAATAGATGCTAGGATTGTTGACAATGAGGAAAAGAAGGTGATGGAAATGAGCTGCCCATGGCTAGATAATCGCCAGTCTAAAGATGCTGAGAAGACCCAGAAATATGGCCCTAAGATGGGAACTGAAGAAGCAATTCCCAAGCTAACCTAACCCAGCACAACATCATTATGGATGTTCTCGGAGTTTTTTCGAAGGAGGTAAACCAAACAGTAAAAAAGCTAGTCGGAGATAGAAGCGAAGAAACATTAAGACGGATGCAGAAGTCTGTGATCAGCAGTAGCGTGAACATTGCACGCTCATTTGAGATTTTAGTTGACTAACAATACAAAAGTGGCTGAGCCAATCAGTTAGATCGTTTTTATTTCCGAACAGTATATTTGTACGCAATAGTTAGCAACGTTCGCGCCTGACTATGGCTTGTAATTTTACTGAGCATTCAGAAGTTGTACACTGCCATAATAATAATTAAGTAATAATAATAATAATAATAATAATTGAATAATAATAATTGAATAATAGTAATAATAATTAAATAATAGTAATAATAATTAAATAATAGTAATAATAATTAAATAATAGTAATAATAATAATAATAATTGAATAATAGTAATAATTAAATAATAGTAATAATAATAATAATAGAAACTTTATTAAATGTTTTTCTTTTCTACATATACAATTATAAATCTTGCTTATAGGTAATTTACAATTGGCTGCTTGAATCACAACTAATAATATATAATAACAACGAATGACATATATAATAAAACATTCAAATTTATATACAAATATTTCCAAAAGCTAATAATTCGGGAATAATAATAATTGTGTTCCATTGTGTTTGCAAAATAAATTTACTGCATTTCGAGTTAACCAATACCGCCGATAAGAACATAAGATTATAATAATAATAACTAGAAATACATATACGCAATAACCCCTCGCCTAACTGTCCTATCAGGCTCCTACGACCACGCTCTCTTAAAATTAAAGTGGTGTGTTATTAAAAAAAAACTGATTATTTTGTGGGTTCCGTCGTCTGCAGGCTGCCGATCCACATTTTCCCCATAAACACCCGTGTTTATGCATTGATATACATGCGAATGTGGGACTGCGAGCTTGGATGGTAAACAGATCAGAGAAGTGACGTTCATCAAGCTCAAATTGAACCCGCAACCTTCTGATTTATAGAGAGACTCCCTAATCACTGTGCTACAAATATTTGTATTTTTGGGTCCCGCCGTCTGCGGGCCGCTGATCCACATGTTATTAACACCCGTGCGACTTCAGTGTAGAGTTGAGGATGCATTGGTCGTTTTTCAGTCGTTTCTTTTCTTTTTATTCAGGTAACCACTCTCCAAACATTGGGCGTGCCGGATGGTCAAGTTAGGGGATATTTATTTGAAAAACCCATGACGGGTAGAATGGCCTTCAACCCTTGGAAGTAAAAACGTTTGATCAGTCCCTGTCTCATATGGAAACAGTGGAAACAGTGCCTCTCCACTTTATCATGACGGGGGGCAGCCTTGCCATGAAAACGATTGGCACCTTCGACCCAGCTCTCAATCATTGTTATATTTGCAAGCAAATGGAAGGTATCGATATCATCCTCAACGCCGATGGAGTTATATATTCCATTCAAGTTACTGTTCGTCCCCATAACACGATCACCAAGAAAGATGGATTCTGGAAAACTGCCAAACCAGGATGGAGGCCAGTTCTTTGTACATCAGAAGATATGCAGTATTTCCTCAATCGATCAAATTCTCAACTTGGAAAAGAATACAGAGAGAACAAATTTTCGATTACAAGCGCCAGTTGCATTGTGCATGACGCATTGCTTAGCTCATTACAGGGCTATCCTAATAAGGAAAAGTAGGGTGGAGACCGGCCATATGGATTGTGATGAGTTTTTTTGAACATTTTCAAGGGCTTGATTTAAAATATAACATGCTGGCCAACTTTTTTTTGCTCAGGAGTTATTTCGATTTGATGGTGTTTCTACTGAATTTATTTCGATCCTTAAATTTCCAGCGGAAATCGCCATAATTGCGGCTCAAATGAACAGCAGTATTTTGTACTGGCCAACATTTTTTTGCTCAGGAGTTATTTCGGATAGACAGATATATTGCCTAGTAAGCCTAGTATTATGGAAATTAATACTAAAATTAATACTAATTAATACTAAGCCTAGTATTATGGAAAGCAAACCTGCACTGCCATAGCCTGTGTAGCTGATGGTTTTAGGGGTGGGAATAGGCAGAGGAGAGGGAAATACTGTTTGCCACAAAACTACTACTTTAATTTCGCCTACTCGCTTATCTATTTTATGAGAACGACACAAGGCGGAATTAAAAAAGCTGTAGTTTTTGCAGCAGGCAGTATATCCCTCTCCACTACTTATAGACGCAAGCCTCAACCCCTAAAACTGGCAGCTTCGCATGTCAGAAGTTTTACCACAAGAAGTATGTTTGTTCAGTTTTTAATGGTTATAATACAAAAGCTTTCAACAGCAAAGTGTACCAATTTACTGAAAATAAGTTATTGATTGTGTTATGAAGAGAGTACTTTTTCACCAAACGCAAGGTCCCACACATGATGAGGGTTTTTTTATTATAAGTGTTAAATAGTTCAATCAAGTAATTGATTGTGAAAAATATGTGAATTAAGTAATTGAATTGAAATAAAAGCTTCTCGGTGGTTTCACTCTAGAGTCTCTCATAATGGATATAATACATGGTTTTATGGAAAAGAAGTCTCTAAGGCACTAGGGTACGAAAACGCGAAGTGGGGCTATCAGTGTACACATTGGCAATATATAAGATCAAACGAGAGGTGTTTGAAGGGGGGTCCGATTCGCGCCCCCCTTTAAACGTACAACTAAACACGATATTCGTATTGGAGCTAGAGGTGTTTTCCGCATAAAAAAGACGACGAAATCTCAGGTCCCAAATTGGGACCCCAGTTTTTGAGCGATAACTGACACCATAAAACAGGGGTCAGCTATTCTTAAAAAATAATTGCTTGGCATAAACGTTTCTCAACCAATGTCTTGTTTTAGGGTGTCAGCTCTCATCGTCTTTCACGTGGAACACACTCCTGGCTCTGATATATAGGCTGTGTGTGGGTGTATATTTTTAGGCCCCGTCGTTTCGACGCCCCCCTTGTATCGCACTAAGTGTCGTCTTATATTTATCACCCAAAGGGTGGGGCGTCAAAACAGGACCACCAGGTCCTGAATCGGGACCTCATGTGTAAACGACCCTTCTATCGATCACAAACACACCATGAGTAGGGGGTCATTTTGACCAAGGTCCCAAAACGGGGGGTTTGTCCTGTTTCAACTCGTTCCTCAACGTGATAAAAACATACAGTATTATATAATGACGAGACGTAGAATCTACCATACTAAAGAAGAAGCTGCAGAGGCTAACAGAGTGTTAACCAAAGAGTGGGTAAGAACTCGTAAGTGGATATGTACAGCATGCGACTACACATATCATATTAGCTCTAAGTGGAGACATCTAAAGAGTAAGAAACATTTGATAAATTTAAAGTTGTTATCCTTATAATCTATATGTTTTCCAGAAACCAGACCCATTTTAGGAGTCTGGTTCCAGGAATCAGACCCATTTCCAGGAATCAGATCCATTTTTCATAATGGAGGCGAGTCGTTTTTAAAGCATACAACAAAACATGTCGTATGATATAGATGCATCCGTTAAGAGAGCTGTCTACTAAGTATTTGAGTGAAGCCAAAACACTTGGATACAATTGGATGGATCTGTTAAGAAGAGCATCAAGACAGGGCGTTATAGACCACATAGCCAGGGTCAGAATAGCACGTGTAGTGCTCGAGGAGAGAAACTTTAAAGCAAAACTCAAGCTCTTCATAGAGGAACAGAGGTCACTCTTAAAGAAACCTAGTCAGTTTCCCACAGTGATGCAGATACGGTCAGCTCTAAGAGGGTATACTAGATCGTATAGTGTCGAGGTAACCAATAATAAGGATCCACTGCAACAACTAAACAAGTCGAGAGTTGCTGTGAGCCTGGTACTGACAAAAGAGTTGAATAGACTGAGAGGTTTAAAATATGTTGAGACACTAAAAGTGACGTTAGAGAAACAACTGGACAACGACAGAACTACGTATAAAGTAGCATACTTCAACTGTAATGCCAAGACGATATATAGTGTTAGTGACATATATAGGTCTGCAAAACAGTCTAGTGAAGAGATACTAAACCGAATTGCTGTGTGGATATCAGAGGGTTCTGGATGGGTCATAGACAACGTAGATAGCCACTACGTGAACGTGGTAGTATATGAACCTCTAAAAGGATCCAGCTATGTTGAGCTTCCAACAGAACTGAGGAATGCATCAAAGGGTTTGATTAACATAAGGAATGATGATAATAAGTGTTTTATGTGGTGCCACATACTACACAAGAACCCGGTAGATTACAAACCTCAAAGAGTGTCAAAACATAAGAGAAACGTTAACACTGTAGACTATGAGGGGATCGACTTCCCAGTATCAGTCAAACAGTATAACAAGATAGAGATCAAAAATAATATAAACATCAACGTGTTTGGGTATGAAAACAAGCAGCCGTTCCCAATACACGTATCCAAGGAAAGTAACGAAGATCATATGGATCTACTGCTAATAACGAAAGACGAGAAACAACACTATGTGTACATCAAGGATTTCAACAGGTTTATGCATAATCAGACGAAACACAGAAACAAGAAAAACTTTTGTAGATACTGCTTACAGTGCTTTAGCACAGAAGCTATACTAAAGAACCACGTAGAGAATTGTATAGCGGTTAATGGAAAGCAGGCAATTAAGATGCCTGAAAGAGGAAAAAATATGTTGAAATACAGAAACTTCCACAAACAGTTAGATGTTCCATTCGTCATATACGCAGACTTTGAGGCGATCTTAGAGAAGATAGGCACCGCGGCACCACCATCAGACAGGTCGTATACTAGCAAGTATCAACAGCACACGGACTGTGGGTACGGTTATAAGGTAGTCTGCTGTTATGACAACAAGTATAGTAAGCCTGTTGAGACGTTCCGCGGTGAGAACGCAGTCAAGAAGTTTATGGAGAAGATGCTTGAAGAGGTTAAGTATTGTGACAATGTCAAAAAGGAACACTTCAGCAAAGACATGATTATGACTTCAGCCGACAAGACTAACTTCGAGGAAGCAACTAAGTGTCACATCTGTGATGGAATATATAAAGATGAAGACACAAGAGTTAGAGATCATTGTCATGTAACTGGTAAGTATAGAGGCTCTGCGCATCAGTTATGCAACAGAAACCATAGACTGACCAATAAAATACCAGTGGTGTTCCACAACTTGAGAGGATACGATAGCCACTTCATAATGCAAAATATCGGAGGACTTGGGCAGAACATCAATGTTATACCGAACAACATGGAGAAGTATATGGCCTTCATGTTAGGAAAAAGTCTCGTATTCATCGACAGTTTCCAATTCATGGGTTCTAGTCTAGACAACTTGGTTAACAACCTTCCTAAAGAGTGTTTAAAAAACACATCAGAGGTATTCACTGATAAGGAGCTAAAACTAGTGTCAAGAAAGGGTGTGTACCCATATGACTATATGGATAGTTTCAACAAGTTCGAAGACACAAAGCTACCTTCAAAGGAGAGCTTCTACAGTGTGCTAAGCGATGAACATATATCAGATGCTGATTATGAACACGCACAAGAAGTGTGGAAGACGTTCGATTTGGATAACATGGGTGAGTATCACGACGTGTATCTCAAAACTGATGTGCTACTATTGTCTGACGTGTTTGAGAACTTCAGAAGGACGTGTAAGCAGTACTATCAATTAGATCCTTGTCACTACTTCACATCACCAGGACTATCGTGGGACGCTGCTCTAAAGATGACAGGAGTGAAAACTGGAGTTGATGACTGATATTGACATGTTTCAGTTTATTGAGAAAGGAATGCGAGGTGGTGTCTCTTGTATCACACATAGATATAGCAAGGCTAACAACAAATATATGAAGGACTACGACAGTAGCAAGCCATCAAAATATATATTATATCTAGACGCTAATAACCTATATGGTTGGGCTATGAATCAGTACCTACCAACTGGAGGATTCAGGTGGATCAAGAAGTTCAACCTTGATAATTACAAAGATGACTCAGACAAAGGACTGATATTAGAGGTTGATCTGGAGTATCCAAAGGAGTTACATGACTCGCACAACAACTATCCACTAGCACCAGAGAGGACTAAAGTAGAGGTTGGTAAACTGTCTGACTATTGCAGAACAATAAGAGACATGTTTAATATATCCGTAGGAGAGGTAAGCAAGTTGATACCAAGTCTAAACAATAAGAAGAGATACGTAGTGCACTATAGGAACTTACAGCTGTATAAGTCCTTAGGAATGAAGGTAAGTAAAGTATATAGAGTGTTACAGTTTAATCAGTCTCCATGGTTGAAAGACTATATTGACTTCAACACAGTTAAAAGAACAGATGCTAAGAACGACTTTGAAAAGGATTTCTTCAAACTGATGAATAATAGCGTCTTTGGGAAGACTATGGAGAATCTTCGAAAACGTGTTAACGTTAAACTGGTAACAAGTGACGATAAACTGAAGAAGCTAAGCCTACCTTTGTAAGCAGTAAGATATTTAACGACAACTTAGTAGCTGTACACAGTATCAAAGAAACGTTAACTCTAAATAAGCCAGCATATGTAGGTATGTGTATTCTAGACCTGTCGAAGACATTGATATATGACTTCCACTACAATAACGTCAAAAAGAAGTATGGCAACAAAGCCAAACTACTATTCACAGACACGGATAGTCTAATGTACGAGATTAAGACAGAGGATGTGATAGCGATATATATGATAACAATGAAGTGTTTGACTTTAGTGGATATGACAAGTCATCCCCATACTTCAACCCAACTAACAAGAAAGTTATTGGTAAAATGAAAGACGAAACATTAGGAGTCCCTGTCGTTGAGTACGTTGGTCCTAAGGTCCAAAATGTATAGCTACGTGAAAGAGGATGGAAAGGGTGGCAAGACTGCTAAAGGTGTCAAGAAGAACGTTGTGAGAAAAAACATAAGACATGATAGTTATAAAGATGTTTTTAGTAAACAGCAAACAAATATCCCATAAAATGAGATCTATAAGAAGTATCAATCATCAGCTAGGTAGTTATGAGATAAACAAAATATCGCTGAGTTGTTTTCGATGATAAAAGACACATCCTAAAAGATGGTATTAGTAGCTACGCGTATGGACATTATAAAATAGTCTAAAGTTAGATTCGATAAAAAGAGGAATTTATCAACACATTTTATAACTCGAGACGACTCGTAAAACGATACATTTCAAGACGATTTAAAAACAGTACATTTCGAGACGACTCGTAAAACGACACATTTCAAGACGACTCGTAAAAACGACTCGTATCGAAACAATATATTTGAACCAATATCAAGATTCATCCAACTGAACTACAACAATCTCCACCAAACATAACCAAGTTATAGTACATAATCATCTAACTACGTATCAACACCACTATACAATAATCCTGCTATATACTCACACACGAGAAAATATATAGACTTTAAAATAAACCCAATTTCATCAAAGTGGCCTGGTACCCTCATGTTGTATAATTTTACAAAAGTGGCCTGGTACCCCAAAATAAATCTAATTTTACAAAAGTGGCCTGGTACCCCAAAATAAATCTAATTCGGGAAAACGTATAGATTCGAAAATAAATCCATTTTTCTTTAAGGTGGCCTGGTACCCTCATGTTGTATAATTTTACAAAAGTGGCCTGGTACCCCAAAATAAATCTAATTTTACAAAAGTGGCCTGGTACCCCAAAATAAATATAATTCGGGAAAACGTATAGATTCGAAAATAAATTCATTTTTCTTTAAGGTGGCCTGGTACCCTCATGTTGTATACTACTCGCGAGCTGTCCCGCGTGGCCTGCTGAACAGTTATATATCGTAATTATTTAAAGTATAAGCAATTGTTTCTCAATTATTTTATAAAAATAATAGAATACCTTTGCTTGGGTCTCTATAACGTGATCGAGACCCTCGTGAAGTAATAAAAACACTCGAGAAGTTGGGAAAGCACTCGCCTCGGCGGCTCGTGCTTCTCCCTACACGTCTCTTGTGTTTTTATTACGTCACTCGGGTTTCGATAACGTTTTATAAAATCATTTTACTCTACGCACGCTGTGATTGGTCAGCTTGCCGATCTCGATCAGGCTACGGAGACCGGAATGACGTCAGTAACTAATGAGAATTTGCATTAAATCAAAATCAAAAGCGTTATTGTTCGAGTTATAAGTCGATAACGATACCACAATTAATACAAATAATAGAAAACCTTTATTGTCTTACAAATTAACGTACACGATTAGCGAAACTATAAGAAAACTTGACTTCTTGGCACTCAAAGGTACTTAAACAACAAAACCCGTCTCAGTAGTCTCAATAGTTTTCCGGCTCGCGAAGAACTGGTTAAACCGGTTTACAAAACATGTTACGTAATGCGCGAGCTGTCCCGCGTGGCCTGCTGAACAGTTATATATCGTAATTATTTAAAGTATAAGCAATTGTTTCTCAATTATTTTATAAAAATAATAGAATACGTTTGCTTGGGTCTCTATAACGTGATCGAAACCCTCGTGAAGTAATAAAAACACTCGAGAAGTTGGGAAAGCACTCGCCTCGGCGGCTCGTGCTTCTCCCTACACGTCTCTCGTGTTTTTTATTACGTCACTCGGGTTTCGATAACGTTATAGAGACCCGGCAAACGTATTCTATTGTTTAAATAGAGACCCGGGCAAACGTATTCTATTGTTTAAATGGAGACCCGCGCAAACGTATTCTATTATTTAAATAGGGACCCAGGCAAATATATTCTATTATTTAATTAGAGAGCTCTAGATTGACGTTCTTTTTGTTAACCGCAAACCGCGGTTAGACGTTTGCAGTTACACGTTTTACGTTAACATGTCAAAGAGCATTTAGATTGATGTTCGTATTTTCACCGCGGAGAATTGAATTTTGACGATTCCAATCATTCATACGTATTCACCATAAATTGACATGTGCTTCAGTGTCCAATTCAAAAACGTTGTGATTTGAGAACAACAGACATGTAAGAGTATAAATTTACACCCCAAACATGGGTTGGTTGAGTAAAAGTTTCATAAAAACCTTGCCGTAATTCACTTAAGAAGCCGTTCTAGCAGTAAAAACGTGAACCGCAGACGACCTGATCGCTGGACATTGATCACGTGGTTTCTAGCGGTTTGTGGTTATCAAGAAAAAACGTCAATCTAAAACTCTCTAATTGCCTGAGGTTTTTGTAAAAATACTTCCCCGCTGTACAGATCCTACAAACGAGACTAATAAGGAATTTATTATATTACTTTTTGTTCGTTTTCTTTTAACGTTGTTTTCGTCTTTAGATGTTGCCTCTTATCTTTTAATTTGTATGCTTCGCTTCATTTTTATACGAGATAAATTGTAAGATAACAAGATGCCCGCTAGGCGTTAACTCGGGCTACTTGGGCTAGTGGCTTGTTGATAGACATTGTATTGCAAATTCAATATACACAAATCTATAGTTGTAGGTAATGATACAGCTCTGTTAGTGCAGGGGTCGTTAAATTTTCTTCTGAAATTTTCAAACATAGATTTGATCGAGTACACATTTTCCGTGTACTGTTCTCGAGATCGCAGACCAACCCGTTTCGAAAGCGATCGGCGTGTGCGATTGTAAGCATTGTGAGCGTATATAAGATCTAGATACTTGCCAGTCACATCATTATATATTTCCAATGAAAAACACTGGAGGAAAGGTGACCAGATGCAGTATTAAACAATAGTCATCAACAATAGTCTTTCTCCAGACTACAACCACCTGGACGATCAGCTTCACACTTCTAATGATAAAACCATTTACTTTACTTTCCTCACACTCTGTTCCATAACAAAATCAATAGCACGCGTACGCATTGTGTACCTATTTTTACACTAACTAGGTATTTATTTACCTGTACTTTTAGATGAATAACTTTAGAGAAACGCAATATCAATATTTTTCAACCTGTATTTTTCAATAAAAATACCCAACTCTCTTTTATTTTCATTCAAATCAACAGTTTCCCGCCAAAACTTACCGATCCTGAAAAAGCGTATGTCCCTCGCAGCGTATTGGCTGGGAGAACAACCAATCAGCGTGCGTTATAGTCCTTAATGCTCAGCCTTATATAAAATATATCTGATAATTAACTAACAATTATATGTGCACGTAGGATCTCTTTTCAACTGCCATGGAATTTTGCAAGCTGGAGAAGGTGGAAATTGGAGGGATCAAAGGCAAGATGTTAAGTCATCTAGTCGTGCAAATTTTTGAAGAATTTATGGAGTATTTTGCTGTGTTTGGAAACAGAACATACGATGGCCTGGATGCTACAAACAAAGTATGATTTTTCCCTTGTCGTTTTTGGAGGGGGTTGTCGAAAGAGGAGGTTTAAGAATGATAAGAGTCTATAATTTGTTGCAATAGAGGAACCAGGCAGGAATCGTAATCTAGTTAGGCATATTAATGCCCAGCAAATAGCTTTAAAAAGAGCCATAACAACATAATTTTGAAATTTTAATACTAACGTTTCGTTACTAAACTCGTAACATCATCAGAGTGACAAAAATGTAGGAAGCATATATAGCTAAACTGTTACATAAATAGAAAGTGACAAAATGTTACAAAGGAAATTAAAAGAGAGACCACGGAAGAACAAAGGACGTGTCATGTCAAGTGTTAAAGGAAAAGATCTAATGTTGGCGTTAAGAGACGGTTTAAACGTAGATATTAATAAACTCTCTCGAAGTAGGACTTCAAATTGCGAAGAGCCTGAAGACAAAATAGAAAAATCATCCAAAGAAAATCATGACCGGTTATTGTTTTGTGCGCAAGAATGCTTGATAAAGCGGTGTGAGAAAGCTCTTTTCCGGTGTAAGCTGAAATACCCATATGTTCAGATACCCTGGTGTGTAAAAGTCGGCATGTTTCGACAATCTACGACGCCTGGCAGCATCGGCAAATAAACGAATAACATATCGATCAGTAATAAACTGATTAAGTCGATAATTAGAAGCTATTGCAATAAACTCTGTTTTTGTTGAGTTAACAGATAGTTTATTTGCACAGAGCCATGTATGCAGATTTTCAAGATCACTATTTAAAATGTCTTGAAGTTCATCCACAGTTTCAGCACAAGCTGTAATTTGTGTATCATCTGCATACATACCAGGATTGGTAGATGTCAAACAGTTTGGGAGGTCATTTATATATAACAGAAATAATAGTGGTCCTAAAATAGATCCCTGAGGAACTCCAGTAGTAATGGGTTTGAAGTCTGACTGAACACCATTGACCATACAACACTGATGTCTCTGATCTAGGTATGAAGTGAACCAATCCAACGAAGAGTCATTGATTCCATACATACTCAATTTATTTAACAGAATTGTGTGGTCAACAGTGTCGAAAGCTTTACTTAAGTCAATGAGTACTACTCCATTGCTTCGTAGGTAACTCTGTGTCTTTCTAGCAATGTGCGCAGTCTTTTGGGTGAAATTCTACATGGCGTTTAGCGGCATCAGTAGTCATAGAGTTGCCTACAGAGGAGGCAAGTGGTTGATATTCTTTTTGTAGCCTGTGTCTCTTGGTGTTAGATAAAGAGGCATCACGTTTCACCCTCGACGCAAATTTGCCAAATTTTGTTACAAATTTTCACCAAGAGATGCATTACCAAACGTTCTTCGCAAGCGCTCAAATGAAAGAACAACACAACTTCTGTGGTTCAACGGTTTCGCTTTCTTCAGTAAATCAATTAAAGACTATATATTTAACTCCGCTTTGGACCAACATATTTAACCACTTCACTGTTGTCTGGCGTCATATGCTGCTTGGAAATGCGAGAACGCGTGATAAATTAAAGCATGAAACAACGCGACCAATATACGAGAAGAAAGCTAACAGATAGCAGACTTTGGATATGAGCGCGAGGTGGCAAAATTTACATTCAGTCTTCCGAAAGGACAGCCAAAACATTGTAAACAATTTCCCGACAAGGCATGGATATGTCAGACCGAGCAATTTCAGGCAAAAAGGGAACTGGGGCTGGTGGCCCAATTTTCAACAATAATTTCCTGCCGTGCGCGTCACGTGCGTATTGTATTTTTGCCCAACCAACCAAATAAACCAATAGCAATGTTTTAGGAAAGTTACCTATCCGTGACTTGAACAATTGCGTAACTTAAACATTGCTATTGGTGGATATCGCCAAAATACAATACGCACGTGACGATGAAGGGCCATATTTCTGCATAAACCTTGACTAACATAGATAATGAGTTGTATTGTTATTCTAATGAGTTTCCAAACCATCTTCTCTATTAACTATGGTTTGACGAACACAAACGGTATGCCGGTTCGTAAATCGTGCGCAGTTCTTTGAATATGTCTTATCATCGCCCAGTCCGTGTTCTTTGCTTTCTTTCCGTCGCATTCGCACACCATCGTTCCGTTTTTTCGGTACCACAAGCGAATGATACCTCGCCACGACAATTCTTCCATTGTCTTCTTCTTAAATTTTCCAGAGCCTCCTTGATACTCCCCGCGAACTTGGTTTTTACCATAGGCGTTGATACAAACAAAACACAAAACACAATATAAACATGGTGGTGAGAAGTAAAGCCACGAGTCACGACCCACAGAAATAAAGAATTATTCCAACATCACCGAAGATAAAAGAACGCTGGAAGACTGTAAATAAAGAGAGAGAGAGAGACAGAGAAAAGTAAGATGAGAGAAAGAAAGAACAAGTAAGATGATGAAAATTTCGCATACCAAGAAGGAAAAGCTATAGCGGTAGAAAAAAGAAAAAGCAACAATATCAATAAAAGGAAAACATGTCCTTATATATGAACACGTTTATATTATATTTATTAAACCTACAACATTTACATATATCATTGTTCTACTACACCATATGAGAACAATTATGAACACTTATATGATAATAATCTAATGACATCCTACGAATGCATGGCTTACCCTCAGGCCTCAACTATTTTATCACATTGATCTACTTTGAATAATGTTTATTTTATGTAATATAACACTGTACGTTACTGAATCACGCAAGCCAGTCACATGTGTGTTTATATATAATACACACATGTATATTTATATCCTACTGTAAAATTTGAAACAGAATGTATACTATTTTCGTTATCACACCAGAGCCTCTTATATAAATCACAATACACAACACATACACATACATATCACTGTTCATCACACACAATTAACCAACCATTTCAGTATTCAACCAAACAAACACCTCACTCTATTCCTACACACAATCATTATACAATATACACTCATACTGCATGTGTTCACACGTCGAACAAAACCATAGGACAAAAAACATTCACCTAATATCATCACGCCTTTCATAAGACAATCGTAAGAGAAACAGATGCCGGAAGTATCTAATGGCTCAACGGGTTGGTATGTCAAGTCACAACACAACATTTGATAAGATATGCTACACTCATTCTACGCTCATTCATTTTCAATTGTCGTTTAGACTAAATATAATCAGTACCATACACATATCGCACTTACTCACACCATGTTCACACATACGCTGCGTTCACCCGCCTTCAAACAATGATTAATAACACATGTTGATCAATCTTGCAATTTATCTGAGATAAATAAGAAACCAACACCTTCTCACACGTCACACAAAACACATCATGATCTCATATAACACTCATGATCTTATCACGTGACACACTCACAATATATAACTAAGACTCACAACCAGGGTCAGCCTATTCGCTCACTGAGTTCACGAGTACAACAAGTTTTTAAAAAAAAGTTTTTAAAAAGTTTTACAAAGCAAGTCGAAATGGCCAAGAAAGTTGGTTTATCGCGTACTAACACTACATTCGGTAAGCACAAATATATTCCGTTTTGGCTTCACTATTATCTGTATCCACCATTATTGAATGTATATCCACATCACCATCATTTTCCAAATCGCTCACAATCACTATCAATCGTCACAACCAATGCTTACAACAATTTGCACTCACACCCAAACCCTTCAAAAATCCCTCCTGAAGAAGACTGTTAGGTCGAAAGCGTCGAGGGTTGCCAATATACGAACAACCACAACTACACGCGTTTCTATTCAAACATCCCAGTTTCTCCATTCGCAAACACACCACCGCCCTTCGACTCCATTTTCACCCACACATTGTTCATGTCAATCATCAATGTTATCCGCATAATATAATTATTTTGATATTCGTTAATATGCTCAAATGTACTGTTTGCCCACTATTTACAAAATTCAACACCGATGTAGGTCTCATTACCCACCCATATATTACACAAATTCTCACACTATTCACAATCTCTATCTACTCCTACTGTTGGTACACACCACACACATGTATTTCGTATCCAAATGGGAACACCCGTTTTAAGTATCAAATTTACGTCACCCGTTTTTAATTATAAAACACGTCATCCAACTCAGAGCCCCATGCCGTATCTGAATTTACTCCAGTCGATTGTCAAAACATCCTACTTATTACCATTTTAACACCGGTGCAGGTCCCACCACCTATCTTTTTATCAAAATACAATATTTATAATATCATCATCATGTAAAGTGGGCCAGCGCTATGTTACCTACTACAATGATCGCATAGGGCCATGAGTTGTCCACATAATCCTTAAAGCTTTTCCAATAACTTGGTTCAATATACCATTCTTTCGTTCGTCTGAAGAGATTTCTTGGTTCACGATCAACGAAATTTTCCGGCTGTGGCCGGCAAGGTGGTATGTTTTGCTACCGGAAAGTGGTATATATAACCACGGATGCAACCATGGTAGTATTATTAACAAAAAAACTTAGAAAACGTCCATAAACGGCAATTAACTGTTCACGAAGATTGTTTATAATATAAGTGGGATATAACACGCAATTTGATTGGCTAATGCGCGTGCATTGTCACGCAAGAAAGTAATAGTAAAAACCTTGGTATTTTAAATACACTGTCTAAAGCATAATATTAACTGATAATATTAAAGCATAATATTAACATAATATTGAAGCATAATATTGGGTGGAGAAAAATGTCCAGTGATAAAGTATATATACTAATATAAATCAACAACACAATTTTTTCTGAAGGGTTTTCATTAAAACGAATACAAAGAGGGTGTCCATAGATTAATCCATTGTCATTGAGTTTACAAGGGCTCATCTCAGTTGTCACCACACAACTCTGCTGAATAAACTGTCAGGCGTATATAAAGAGTCGTAAATGCCGAACACACTTGTGTAGCTATTGCAATTATATAACTATCCTACTTTGACGTTAGTTGTTTCAGTGAAAAACCCGTCGAAAGCTTGTCAATTCACAATTAATTAGACACAAAACAAAGCCTGGCAAGTATAAACTCTTGCGCACAATTGTGTCATTATAATTCTCAAATCGCTTGCGCACAATTGTGTCATTCATTATAATTCTCAAATCGCGCGTCCGATGTTTTCTGCCCTATAGTGGATGATTGAATAAGAATAATGTAATCACCGGTAAAAACTAATGTATCACCGGTAAAAACTAATGTATCACCGGTAAAAACCAATGTATCACCGGTAAAAACTTAATTTTCACAACATTTTCACGATATTTCACGATATTTTAACAACATTTTCACACTAACGTATCACCGGTAAAAACCAATGTATCACCGGTAAAAACCAATGTATCACCGGTAAAAACCAATGTATCACCGGTAAAAGCTAATGTATCACCGGTAAAAACTAATGTATCACCGGTAAAAACAAATGTATCACCTGTAAAAACTAATGTATCACCGGTAAAAACTTAATTTTCACAACATTTTCACGATATTTTCAGGATATTTTAACAACATTTTCACACTAATGTATCACCGGTAAAAACCAATGTATCACCGGTAAAAACTAATGTATCACCGGTAAAAACTAATGTATCACCGGTAAAAACCAATGTATCACCGGTAAAAACTTAATTTTCACAACATTTTCACGATATTTCACGATATTTTAACAACATTTTCACACTAGGATGTGGAGACAGACGGAGAGTGGAGATGAGGACGAAGTGGATGGGGAGGAACACGTTTTTCTGCAGTTGTTGGTCAACGCCTATGGTAAAAACCAAGTTCGCGGGGAGTATCAAGGAGGCTCTGGAAAATTTAAGAAGAAGACAATGGAAGAATTGTCGTGGCGAGGTATCATTCGCTTGTGGTACCGAAAAAACGGAACGATGGTGTGCGAATGCGACGGAAAGAAAGCAAAGAACACGGACTGGGCGATGATAAGACATATTCAAAGAACTGCGCACGATTTACGAACCGGCATACCGTTTGTGTTCGTCAAACCATAGTTAATAGAGAAGATGGTTTGGAAACTCATTAGAATAACAATACAACTCATTATCTATGTTAGTCAAGGTTTATGCAGAAATATGGCCCTTCATCGTCACGTGCGTATTGTATTTTGGCGATATCCACCAATAGCAATGTTTAAGTTACGCAATTGTTCAAGTCACGGATAGGTAACTTTCCTAAAACATTGCTATTGGTTGGTTGGGCAAAAATACAATACGCACGTGACGCGCACGGCAGGAAATTATTGTTGAAAATTGGGCCACCAGCCCCAGTTCCCTTTTTGCCTGAAATTGCTCGGTCTGACATATCCATGCCTTGTCGGGAAATTGTTTACAATGTTTTGGCTGTCCTTTCGGAAGACTGAATGTAAATTTTGCCACCTCGCGCTCATATCCAAAGTCTGCTATCTGTTAGCTTTCTTCTCGTATATTGGTCGCGTTGTTTCATGCTTTAATTTATCACGCGTTCTCGCATTTCCAAGCAGCATATGACGCCAGACAACAGTGAAGTGGTTAAATATGTTGGTCCAAAGCGGAGTTAAATATATAGTCTTTAATTGATTTACTGAAGAAAGCGAAACCGTTGAACCACAGAAGTTGTGTTGTTCTTTCATTTGAGCGCTTGCGAAGAACGTTTGGTAATGCATCTCTTGGTGAAAATTTGTAACAAAATTTGGCAAATTCGCGGGTGAAACGTGATGCCTCTTTATCTAACACCAAGAGACACAGGCTACAAAAAGAATATCAACCACTTGCCTCCTCTGTAGGCAACTCTATGACTACTGATGCCGCTAAAACGCCATGTAGAATTTCACCCAAAAGACTGCGCACATTGCTAGAAAGACACAGAGTTACCTACGAAGCAATGGAGTAGTACTCATTGACTTAAGTAAAGCTTTCGACACTGTTGACCACACAATTCTGTTAAATAAATTGAGTATGTATGGAATCAATGACTCTTCGTTGGATTGGTTCACTTCATACCTAGATCAGAGACATCAGTGTTGTATGGTCAATGGTGTTCAGTCAGACTTCAAACCCATTACTACTGGAGTTCCTCAGGGATCTATTTTAGGACCACTATTATTTCTGTTATAGTGTTATATATAAATGACCTCCCAAACTGTTTGACATCTACCAATCCTGGTATGTATGCAGATGATACACAAATTACAGCTTGTGCTGAAACTGTGGATGAACTTCAAGACATTTTAAATAGTGATCTTGAAAATCTGCATACATGGCTCTGTGCAAATAAACTATCTGTTAACTCAACAAAAACAGAGTTTATTGCAATAGCTTCTAATTATCGACTTAATCAGTTTATTACTGATCGATATGTTATTCGTTTATTTGCCGATGCTGCCAGGCGTCGTAGATTGTCGAAACATGCCGACTTTTACACACCAGGGTATCTGAACATATGGGTATTTCAGCTTACACCGGAAAAGAGCTTTCTCACACCGCTTTATCAAGCATTCTTGCGCACAAAACAATAACCGGTCATGATTTTCTTTGGATGATTTTTCTATTTTGTCTTCAGGCTCTTCGCAATTTGAAGTCCTACTTCGAGAGAGTTTATTAATATCTACGTTTAAACCGTCTCTTAACGCCAACATTAGATCTTTTCCTTTAACACTTGACATGACACGTCCTTTGTTCTTCCGTGGTCTCTCTTTTAATTTCCTTTGTAACATTTTGTCACTTTCTATTTATGTAACAGTTTAGCTATATATGCTTCCTACATTTTTGTCACTCTGATGATGTTACGAGTTTAGTAACGAAACGTTAGTATTAAAATTTCAAAATTATGTTGTTATGGCTCTTTTTAAAGCTATTTGCTGGGCATTAATATGCCTAACTAGATTACGATTCCTGCCTGGTTCCTCTATTGCAACAAATTATAGACTCTTATCATTCTTAAACCTCCTCTTTCGACAACCCCCTCCAAAAACGACAAGGGAAAAATCATACTTTGTTTGTAGCATCCAGGCCATCGTATGTTCTGTTTCCAAACACAGCAAAATACTCCATAAATTCTTCAAAAATTTGCACGACTAGATGACTTAACATCTTGCCTTTGATCCCTCCAATTTCCACCTTCTCCAGCTTGCAAAATTCCATGGCAGTTGAAAAGAGATCCTACGTGCACATATAATTGTTAGTTAATTATCAGATATATTTTATATAAGGCTGAGCATTAAGGACTATAACGCACGCTGATTGGTTGTTCTCCCAGCCAATACGCTGCGAGGGACATACGCTTTTTCAGGATCGGTAAGTTTTGGCGGGAAACTGTTGATTTGAATGAAAATAAAAGAGAGTTGGGTATTTTTATTGAAAAATACAGGTTGAAAAATATTGATATTGCGTTTCTCTAAAGTTATTCATCTAAAAGTACAGGTAAATAAATACCTAGTTAGTGTAAAAATAGGTACACAATGCGTACGCGTGCTATTGATTTTGTTATGGAACAGAGTGTGAGGAAAGTAAAGTAAATGGTTTTATCATTAGAAGTGTGAAGCTGATCGTCCAGGTGGTTGTAGTCTGGAGAAAGACTATTGTTGATGACTATTGTTTAATACTGCATCTGGTCACCTTTCCTCCAGTGTTTTTCATTGGAAATATATAATGATGTGACTGGCAAGTATCTAGATCTTATATACGCTCACAATGCTTACAATCGCACACGCCGATCGCTTTCGAAACGGGTTGGTCTGCGATCTCGAGAACAGTACACGGAAAATGTGTACTCGATCAAATCTATGTTTGAAAATTTCAGAAGAAAATTTAACGACCCCTGCACTAACAGAGCTGTATCATTACCTACAACTATAGATTTGTGTATATTGAATTTGCAATACAATGTCTATCAACAAGCCACTAGCCCAAGTAGCCCGAGTTAACGCCTAGCGGGCATCTTGTTATCTTACAATTTATCTCGTATAAAAATGAAGCGAAGCATACAAATTAAAAGATAAGAGGCAACATCTAAAGACGAAAACAACGTTAAAAGAAAACGAACAAAAAGTAATATAATAAATTCCTTATTAGTCTCGTTTGTAGGATCTGTACAGCGGGGAAGTATTTTTACAAAAACCTCAGGCAATTAGAGAGTTTTAGATTGACGTTTTTTCTTGATAACCACAAACCGCTAGAAACCACGTGATCAACGTCCAGCGATCAGGTCGTCTGCGGTTCACGTTTTTACTGCTAGAACGGCTTCTTAAGTGAATTACGGCAAGGTTTTTATGAAACTTTTACTCAACCAACCCATGTTTGGGGTGTAAATTTATACTCTTACATGTCTGTTGTTCTCAAATCACAACGTTTTTGAATTGGACACTGAAGCACATGTCAATTTATGGTGAATACGTATGAATGATTGGAATCGTCAAAATTCAATTCTCCGCGGTGAAAATACGAACATCAATCTAAATGCTCTTTGACATGTTAACGTAAAACGTGTAACTGCAAACGTCTAACCGCGGTTTGCGGTTAACAAAAAGAACGTCAATCTAGAGCTCTCTAATTAAATAATAGAATATATTTGCCTGGGTCCCTATTTAAATAATAGAATACGTTTGCGCGGGTCTCCATTTAAACAATAGAATACGTTTGCCCGGGTCTCTATTTAAACAATAGAATACGTTTGCCGGGTCTCTATAACGTTATCGAAACCCGAGTGACGTAATAAAAACACGAGAGACGTGTAGGGAGAAGCACGAGCCGCCGAGGCGAGTGCTTTCCCAACTTCTCGAGTGTTTTTATTACTTCACGAGGGTTTCGATCACGTTATAGAGACCCAAGCAAACGTATTCTATTATTTTTATAAAATAATTGAGAAACAATTGCTTATACTTTAAATAATTACGATATATAACTGTTCAGCAGGCCACGCGGGACAGCTCGCGCATTACGTAACATGTTTTGTAAACCGGTTTAACCAGTTCTTCGCGAGCCGGAAAACTATT
Source organism: Chrysogorgia sp. JL179-B06 (assembly GCA_035772405.1). NCBI lineage: Eukaryota > Metazoa > Cnidaria > Anthozoa > Scleralcyonacea > Chrysogorgiidae > Chrysogorgia > Chrysogorgia sp. JL179-B06. Next base: position 503,431 of record JAYKKM010000266.1, read on the forward strand.
GAGACTACTGAGACGGGTTTTGTTGTTTAAGTACCTTTGAGTGCCAAGAAGTCAAGTTTTCTTATAGTTTCGCTAATCGTGTACGTTAATTTGTAAGACAATAAAGGTTTTCTATTATTTGTATTAATTGTGGTATCGTTATCGACTTATAACTCGAACAATAACGCTTTTGATTTTGATTTAATGCAAATTCTCATTAGTTACTGACGTCATTCCGGTCTCCGTAGCCTGATCGAGATCGGCAAGCTGACCAATCACAGCGTGCGTAGAGTAAAATGATTTTATAAAACGTTATCGAAACCCGAGTGACGTAATAAAAACACAAGAGACGTGTAGGGAGAAGCACGAGCCGCCGAGGCGAGTGCTTTCCCAACTTCTCGAGTGTTTTTATTACTTCACGAGGGTCTCGATCACGTTATAGAGACCCAAGCAAAGGTATTCTATTATTTTTATAAAATAATTGAGAAACAATTGCTTATACTTTAAATAATTACGATATATAACTGTTCAGCAGGCCACGCGGGACAGCTCGCGAGTAGTATACAACATGAGGGTACCAGGCCACCTTAAAGAAAAATGGAATTTATTTTCGAATCTATACGTTTTCCCGAATTATATTTATTTTGGGGTACCAGGCCACTTTTGTAAAATTAGATTTATTTTGGGGTACCAGGCCACTTTTGTAAAATTATACAACATGAGGGTACCAGGCCACTTTGATGAAATTGGGTTTATTTTAAAGTCTATATATTTTCTCGTGTGTGAGTATATAGCAGGATTATTGTATAGTGGTGTTGATACGTAGTTAGATGATTATGTACTATAACTTGGTTATGTTTGGTGGAGATTGTTGTAGTTCAGTTGGATGAATCTTGATATTGGTTCAAATATATTGTTTCGATACGAGTCGTTTTTACGAGTCGTCTTGAAATGTGTCGTTTTACGAGTCGTCTCGAAATGTACTGTTTTTAAATCGTCTTGAAATGTATCGTTTTACGAGTCGTCTCGAGTTATAAAATGTGTTGATAAATTCCTCTTTTTATCGAATCTAACTTTAGACTATTTTATAATGTCCATACGCGTAGCTACTAATACCATCTTTTAGGATGTGTCTTTTATCATCGAAACAACTCAGCGATATTTTGTTTATCTCATAACTACCTAGCTGATGATTGATACTTCTTATAGATCTCATTTTATGGGATATTTGTTTGCTGTTTACTAAAACATCTTTATAACTATCATGTCTTATGTTTTTTTCTCACAACGTTCTTCTTGACACCTTTAGCAGTCTTGCCACCCTTTCCATCCTCTTTCACGTAGCTATACATTTTGGACCTTAGACCAACGTACTCAACGACAGGGACTCCTAATGTTTCGTCTTTCATTTTACCAATAACTTTCTTGTTAGTTGGGTTGAAGTATGGGGATGACTTGTCATATCCACTAAAGTCAAACACTTCATTGTTATCATATATATCGCTATCACATCCTCTGTCTTAATCTCGTACATTAGACTATCCGTGTCTGTGAATAGTAGTTTGGCTTTGTTGCCATACTTCTTTTTGACGTTATTGTAGTGGAAGTCATATATCAATGTCTTCGACAGGTCTAGAATACACATACCTACATATGCTGGCTTATTTAGAGTTAACGTTTCTTTGATACTGTGTACAGCTACTAAGTTGTCGTTAAATATCTTACTGCTTACAAAGGTAGGCTTAGAGGCTAGCTTCTTCAGTTTATCGTCACTTGTTACCAGTTTAACGTTAACACGTTTTCGAAGATTCTCCATAGTCTTCCCAAAGACGCTATTATTCATCAGTTTGAAGAAATCCTTTTCAAAGTCGTTCTTAGCATCTGTTCTTTTAACTGTGTTGAAGTCAATATAGTCTTTCAACCATGGAGACTGATTAAACTGTAACACTCTATATACTTTACTTACCTTCATTCCTAAGGACTTATACAGCTGTAAGTTCCTATAGTGCACTACGTATCTCTTCTTATTGTTTAGACTTGGTATCAACTTGCTTACCTCTCCTACGGATATATTAAACATGTCTCTTATTGTTCTGCAATAGTCAGACAGTTTACCAACCTCTACTTTAGTCCTCTCTGGTGCTAGTGGATAGTTGTTGTGCGAGTCATGTAACTCCTTTGGATACTCCAGATCAACCTCTAATATCAGTCCTTTGTCTGAGTCATCTTTGTAATTATCAAGGTTGAACTTCTTGATCCACCTGAATCCTCCAGTTGGTAGGTACTGATTCATAGCCCAACCATATAGGTTATTAGCGTCTAGATATAATATATATTTTGATGGCTTGCTACTGTCGTAGTCCTTCATATATTTGTTGTTAGCCTTGCTATATCTATGTGTGATACAAGAGACACCACCTCGCATTCCTTTCTCAATAAACTGAAACATGTCAATATCAGTCATCAACTCCAGTTTCACTCCTGTCATCTTTAGAGCAGCGTCCCACGATAGTCCTGGTGATGTGAAGTAGTGACAAGGATCTAATTGATAGTACTGCTTACACGTCCTTCTGAAGTTCTCAAACACGTCAGACAATAGTAGCACATCAGTTTTGAGATACACGTCGTGATACTCACCCATGTTATCCAAATCGAACGTCTTCCACACTTCTTGTGCGTGTTCATAATCAGCATCTGATATATGTTCATCGCTTAGCACACTGTAGAAGCTCTCCTTTGAAGGTAGCTTTGTGTCTTCGAACTTGTTGAAACTATCCATATAGTCATATGGGTACACACCCTTTCTTGACACTAGTTTTAGCTCCTTATCAGTGAATACCTCTGATGTGTTTTTTAAACACTCTTTAGGAAGGTTGTTAACCAAGTTGTCTAGACTAGAACCCATGAATTGGAAACTGTCGATGAATACGAGACTTTTTCCTAACATGAAGGCCATATACTTCTCCATGTTGTTCGGTATAACATTGATGTTCTGCCCAAGTCCTCCGATATTTTGCATTATGAAGTGGCTATCGTATCCTCTCAAGTTGTGGAACACCACTGGTATTTTATTGGTCAGTCTATGGTTTCTGTTGCATAACTGATGCGCAGAGCCTCTATACTTACCAGTTACATGACAATGATCTCTAACTCTTGTGTCTTCATCTTTATATATTCCATCACAGATGTGACACTTAGTTGCTTCCTCGAAGTTAGTCTTGTCGGCTGAAGTCATAATCATGTCTTTGCTGAAGTGTTCCTTTTTGACATTGTCACAATACTTAACCTCTTCAAGCATCTTCTCCATAAACTTCTTGACTGCGTTCTCACCGCGGAACGTCTCAACAGGCTTACTATACTTGTTGTCATAACAGCAGACTACCTTATAACCGTACCCACAGTCCGTGTGCTGTTGATACTTGCTAGTATACGACCTGTCTGATGGTGGTGCCGCGGTGCCTATCTTCTCTAAGATCGCCTCAAAGTCTGCGTATATGACGAATGGAACATCTAACTGTTTGTGGAAGTTTCTGTATTTCAACATATTTTTTCCTCTTTCAGGCATCTTAATTGCCTGCTTTCCATTAACCGCTATACAATTCTCTACGTGGTTCTTTAGTATAGCTTCTGTGCTAAAGCACTGTAAGCAGTATCTACAAAAGTTTTTCTTGTTTCTGTGTTTCGTCTGATTATGCATAAACCTGTTGAAATCCTTGATGTACACATAGTGTTGTTTCTCGTCTTTCGTTCTTAGCAGTAGATCCATATGATCTTCGTTACTTTCCTTGGATACGTGTATTGGGAACGGCTGCTTGTTTTCATACCCAAACACGTTGATGTTTATATTATTTTTGATCTCTATCTTGTTATACTGTTTGACTGATACTGGGAAGTCGATCCCCTCATAGTCTACAGTGTTAACGTTTCTCTTATGTTTTGACACTCTTTGAGGTTTGTAATCTACCGGGTTCTTGTGTAGTATGTGGCACCACATAAAACACTTATTATCATCATTCCTTATGTTAATCAAACCCTTTGATGCATTCCTCAGTTCTGTTGGAAGCTCAACATAGCTGGATCCTTTTAGAGGTTCATATACTACCACGTTCACGTAGTGGCTATCTACGTTGTCTATGACCCATCCAGAACCCTCTGATATCCACACAGCAATTCGGTTTAGTATCTCTTCACTAGACTGTTTTGCAGACCTATATATGTCACTAACACTATATATCGTCTTGGCATTATGGTTTATGGTTTATGGTTTATTAAACTTCAGCTACGAAAAGTATTACATACAAGCTTGGGATACCACCACAGGTTTCCCCAGTTACGGTTTCCCCAGTTACAGTTGAAGTATCCTACTTTATACGTAGTTCTGTCGTTGTCCAGTTGTTTCTCTAACGTCACTTTTAGTGTCTCAACATATTTTAAACCTCTCAGTCTATTCAACTCTTTTGTCAGTATTAGGCTCACAGCAACTCTCGACTTGTTTAGTTGTTGCAGTGGATCCTTATTATTGGTTACCTCGACACTATACGATCTAGTATACCCTCTTAGAGCTGACCGTATCTGCATCACTGTGGGAAACTGACTAGGTTTCTTTAAGAGTGACCTCTGTTCCTCTATGAAGAGCTTGAGTTTTGCTTTAAAGTTTCTCTCCTCGAGCACTACACGTGCTATTCTGACCCTGGCTATGTGGTCTATAACGCCCTGTCTTGATGCTCTTCTTAACAGATCCATCCAATTGTATCCAAGTGTTTTGGCTTCACTCAAATACTTAGTAGACAGCTCTCTTAACGGATGCATCTCATGTTTTGTTGTATGCTTTAAAAACGACTCGCCTCCATTATGAAAAATGGATCTGATTCCTGGAAATGGGTCTGATTCCTGGAACCAGACTCCTAAAATGGGTCTGGTTTCTGGAAAACATATAGATTATAAGGATAACAACTTTAAATTTATCAAATGTTTCTTACTCTTTAGATGTCTCCACTTAGAGCTAATATGATATGTGTAGTCGCATGCTGTACATATCCACTTACGAGTTCTTACCCACTCTTTGGTTAACACTCTGTTAGCCTCTGCAGCTTCTTCTTTAGTATGGTAGATTCTACGTCTCGTCATTATATAATACTGTATGTTTTATCACGTTGAGGAACGAGTTGAAACAGGACCAACCCCCCGTTTTGGGACCTTGGTCAAAATAACCCCCTACTCATGGTGTGTTTGTGATCGATAGAAGGGTCGTTTACACATGAGGTCCCGATTCAGGACCTGGTGGTCCTGTTTTGACGCCCCACCCTTTGGGTGATAAATATAAGACGACACTTAGTGCGATACAAGGGGGGCGTCGAAACGACGGGGCCTAAAAATATACACCCACACACAGCCTATATATCAGAGCCAGGAGTGTGTTCCACGTGAAAGACGATGAGAGCTGACACCCTAAAACAAGACATTGGTTGAGAAACGTTTATGCCAAGCAATTATTTTTTAAGAATAGCTGACCCCCTGTTTTATGGTGTCAGTTATCGCTCAAAAACTGGGGTCCCAATTTGGGACCTGAGATTTCGTCGTCTTTTATGCGGAAAACACCTCTAGCTCCAATACGAATATCGTGTTTAGTTGTACGTTTAAAGGGGGGCGCGAATCGGACCCCCCTTCAAACACCTCTCGTTTGATCTTATATATTGCCAATGTGTACACTGATAGCCCCACTTCGCGTTTTCGTACCCTAGTGCCTTAGAGACTTCTTTTCCATAAAACCATGTATTATATCCATTATGAGAGACTCTAGAGTGAAACCACCGAGAAGCTTTTATTTCAATTCAATTACTTAATTCACATATTTTTCACAATCAATTACTTGATTGAACTATTTAACACTTATAATAAAAAAACCCTCATCATGTGTGGGACCTTGCGTTTGGTGAAAAAGTACTCTCTTCATAACACAATCAATAACTTATTTTCAGTAAATTGGTACACTTTGCTGTTGAAAGCTTTTGTATTATAACCATTAAAAACTGAACAAACATACTTCTTGTGGTAAAACTTCTGACATGCGAAGCTGCCAGTTTTAGGGGTTGAGGCTTGCGTCTATAAGTAGTGGAGAGGGATATACTGCCTGCTGCAAAACTACAGCTTTTTTAATTCCGCCTTGTGTCGTTCTCATAAAATAGATAAGCGAGTAGGCGAAATTAAAGTAGTAGTTTTGTGGCAAACAGTATTTCCCTCTCCTCTGCCTATTCCCACCCCTAAAACCATCAGCTACACAGGCTATGGCAGTGCAGGTTTGCTTTCCATAATACTAGGCTTAGTATTAATTAGTATTAATTTTAGTATTAATTTCCATAATACTAGGCTTACTAGGCAATATATCTGTCTATCCGAAATAACTCCTGAGCAAAAAAATGTTGGCCAGTACAAAATACTGCTGTTCATTTGAGCCGCAATTATGGCGATTTCCGCTGGAAATTTAAGGATCGAAATAAATTCAGTAGAAACACCATCAAATCGAAATAACTCCTGAGCAAAAAAAAGTTGGCCAGCATGTTATATTTTAAATCAAGCCCTTGAAAATGTTCAAAAAAACTCATCACAATCCATATGGCCGGTCTCCACCCTACTTTTCCTTATTAGGATAGCCCTGTAATGAGCTAAGCAATGCGTCATGCACAATGCAACTGGCGCTTGTAATCGAAAATTTGTTCTCTCTGTATTCTTTTCCAAGTTGAGAATTTGATCGATTGAGGAAATACTGCATATCTTCTGATGTACAAAGAACTGGCCTCCATCCTGGTTTGGCAGTTTTCCAGAATCCATCTTTCTTGGTGATCGTGTTATGGGGACGAACAGTAACTTGAATGGAATATATAACTCCATCGGCGTTGAGGATGATATCGATATCTTCCATTTGCTTGCAAATATAACAATGATTGAGAGCTGGGTCGAAGGTGCCAATCGTTTTCATGGCAAGGCTGCCCCCCGTCATGATAAAGTGGAGAGGCACTGTTTCCACTGTTTCCATATGAGACAGGGACTGATCAAACGTTTTTACTTCCAAGGGTTGAAGGCCATTATACAACGCCTCGAAGACGGCATTTTCAAATAAATATCCCCTAACTTGACCATCCGGCACGCCCAATGTTTGGAGAGTGGTTACCTGAATAAAAAGAAAAGAAACCACTGAAAAACGACCAATGCATCCTCAACTCTACACTGAAGTCGCACGGGTGTTAATAAAATGTGGATCAGCGGCCCGCAGACGGCGGGACCCAAAAATACAAATATTTGTAGCACAGTGATTAGGGAGTCTCTCTATAAATCAGAAGGTTGCGGGTTCAATTTGAGCTTGATGAACGTCACTTCTCTGATCTGTTTACCATCCAAGCTCGCAGTCCCACATTCGCATGTATATCAATGCATAAACACGGGTGTTTATGGGGAAAATGTGGATCGGCAGCCTGCAGACGACGGAACCCACAAAATAATCAGTTTTTTTTTAATAACACACCACTTTAATTTTAAGAGAGCGTGGTCGTAGGAGCCTGATAGGACAGTTAGGCGAGGGGTTATTGCGTATATGTATTTCTAGTTATTATTATTATAATCTTATGTTCTTATCGGCGGTATTGGTTAACTCGAAATGCAGTAAATTTATTTTGCAAACACAATGGAACACAATTATTATTATTCCCGAATTATTAGCTTTTGGAAATATTTGTATATAAATTTGAATGTTTTATTATATATGTCATTCGTTGTTATTATATATTATTAGTTGTGATTCAAGCAGCCAATTGTAAATTACCTATAAGCAAGATTTATAATTGTATATGTAGAAAAGAAAAACATTTAATAAAGTTTCTATTATTATTATTATTACTATTATTTAATTATTACTATTATTCAATTATTATTATTATTATTACTATTATTTAATTATTATTACTATTATTAAATTATTATTACTATTATTTAATTATTATTACTATTATTCAATTATTATTATTCAATTATTATTATTATTATTATTATTACTTAATTATTATTATGGCAGTGTACAACTTCTGAATGCTCAGTAAAATTACAAGCCATAGTCAGGCGCGAACGTTGCTAACTATTGCGTACAAATATACTGTTCGGAAATAAAAACGATCTAACTGATTGGCTCAGCCACTTTTGTATTGTTAGTCAACTAAAATCTCAAATGAGCGTGCAATGTTCACGCTACTGCTGATCACAGACTTCTGCATCCGTCTTAATGTTTCTTCGCTTCTATCTCCGACTAGCTTTTTTACTGTTTGGTTTACCTCCTTCGAAAAAACTCCGAGAACATCCATAATGATGTTGTGCTGGGTTAGGTAGCTTGGGAATTGCTTCTTCAGTTCCCATCTTAGGGCCATATTTCTGGGTCTTCTCAGCATCTTTAGACTGGCGATTATCTAGCCATGGGCAGCTCATTTCCATCACCTTCTTTTCCTCATTGTCAACAATCCTAGCATCTATTCTATGAGCTCTTACTTCTGTATTTTCGGCATAGAGAACCCAAAGGGCTTTCGCTCTACCACTTTCATACAGTGGTTTGGGCATCACAGGCAGAGACGTAGCCAGGTTTTCCAGTCAAGGGGGGCCGAAAACATTTTGGGGGGGGGCCACCTCAAAAAAGTAAAATATAACCAGCATGCCTGATGGCGACCCCCACATGGTAAAATATCTTGATAAACATTCTCAAAATATTCCAGCCATGAAAACGAGTCATACCAAGTGGGTTGAAAACATCTTTCTCAACTCCCTTGCCTCTTTTTCGGGTAACTGTTAGCAAAGGTCTTGATAATGCTTGAGACTGAGATGCTGACGATGATCCAGCGGCCTGGAATACGTTTAACATGTCGGATCGAAATGCAAATAGAAGTATTGAGCAAATTTACAAATCGTCCGCCATATTTACATTTTGCACGTGTTGCACTTCGGTCACTCTTCGGAAATCAACGGAAGAATTCGTAATATTGTAGCCACTGATCTATCCAGTATAACTGATCAATACATATAAGTCTGAAATCGAAGCCATTGTCATTGAAGCAATGCTGAAATACGCCCAAATTCTCAAAACATTATGTAATAAAAGTAAAATATTATATTTGCATGACGTATGGCGTGAGAAAATAAAAAATATATTTTGCTAGTCAGAATTTTACCAGGGGGGCCCGAGAATTTCGCCAGGAGGGGCCCGCCCCCCCCCCCCTCTAGCTACGTCTCTGATCACAGGTGAACACCAGGGCGGGACTGTTGTAACCAGATCCCGATCTCTTAAAGGGACACTCCAGCCCCAAAGTAAGTGTCATTCAAATGAAAGAACTATGTAAACTTGCCTCAGAATGAGTATTAGTTTCCTTCAAATCATTTTAGTTTTGGAGAAATTTGATTTTGTTTGTCGTAATTTTCCCACATTGGGGGCCGCCATTGTTGCTTTGCTTGCAACTTCCCATCCTAAGTTATCTAATGTGGACCCAAGTCTGGCCATTAGCAGAGCTGAAGAAATTGGACAGGGAAACTCGTAAGGTTCTAGTGGAGAATGGCGCGAAGCACCCTCTGGGATCAACGGCGCTCGTCTATCTTTCAAGAAAGAGTGGTGGTTTTTGCCCAGGTCGAACCTAAGGACCGCAACCGTACTTCAAATTATACACGATACGAAATACGATCATTTCCGAAGTTTGCCTTTTCATTTTCATGTCGCCAACGCGTTGTTCGGTGAAATGAGAAAGCTGTCTATTTACACAAGAAATCGAATTATTTCACTGCACGAGTCTTCGGGTGATAAATAAAAAAAAACTACAGATATTTTTCGAGAGGAAGGAATATGCACAACTCCGACGGTAACGAGAAAGAAATAAGCTTAGTAGTTTACAGGATGCGCCTCGAAGTGGAAGAAAGCAACTTTTAAACGAACAGCATTGCAAATTATACAGCGACGATAATATGACATGAACGACGAGTTAACAAACTAAACTACGGGAAGAATGCGGTGTGAATGTTTTGAATTATATACTATTCGTCAGATCAGACGAAAAGCTTTGACGGGGAAAGACACGTTTGAAAACGTGATATTCAAACGCACTAAAATATATATCACTTTGCAACAATAATAGCGTTGTCACTTCCGTGTTCACATGCAGTTGCGAAATTCGACGTCTAATCAATACGGCAAATTGAATATAATATGATTGCGGTGAACAATCCGTTTTCAAAAGTTAGCGTTTTCATATTTGGAGAACGTTTTATACAAAATTCCGTCGCCGTGTAAACGAGACATGAAAAAAGCTTCATCCGTTTGAATAACTTCGCCCGAACTATTCAAACCTGTCAGGCGGTTTTATGATTTACGACGCTTTTAGTTTCTTACTTGAACAAAGGCATTCGAATCCGTTCAAATCTAATTTTGTTAATGATGATTTTTGACTTCCTATTTAACTTAAAAGATTTTCACCAGAGCGGAACAGTGATTGGAAGTGGAACACTCGATCCGCTGAAGAAATAGTGGCGATTTAGCTTGTTTTGAAAAGTCGAGTTGATCCAGCATTGCAAGCCGATCGAATTTCCGATTCGCTTCATGTAAACACAGAAATGGTTGAAACTTCATGCCAATCCACTTTTCGACCCGTGAATTATTAGGAATCGAAAATGCTAAAAGTTTGGTGTAGTGCCGAAATCGTGAATAATAGGCCTAACAATTTCGAGAGAAGGCCTTCGTCAGATATAGGCTCTTTCTAGTTTCTGCCACGCGGCTGACGCACAATAATAATGATTGGCCGGGGGAAACGGTTTCAGAATTAAAACGGACACGCGCGCTCTGCCTCAATCATTTATATTTTTGTAATATTATTATTACATTAATTAGATTCGACGAGGATTCACTGTAAATGGTGCCACGAGTTGAATAAGTCGAACATCATTCGAATTAGGTTTTGAAAGGCGAAAGCACAACGTTTCAACTGCGAATTTCTTGCGCGACTGTATTCTCGTCAACAGGACATGAAACAGAAAAAGAATGAAGCCAAATATGGAGATCTATTTTGCTTTTGGTGCCCTCTCTACATTTTAAACTAAACCGAACCGCAACCTAACCGGAACCGAGCCGTAACCGCAGTATTAGGTTATTTCTGAGCAGTACTGTATGGCCATTGGTTGGTCTGTATTGCTGTAAAGTTTAACCGCTGTCTTGATCTTTGTCAGTTTATATTCACTTTCTACCGATTTTAAACCTCTTCCTCCACACTTTCTTGAAAGATAGACGAGCGCCGTTGATCCCAGAGGGTGCTTCGCGCCATTGAATGAAATGAATGAATGAATCAACTTTATTTAAAAGAGGGTGACGACATAACAGTGAAAACTGATAAACTTGCGGCCCTCGGCCCTCATTCTCCACTAGAACCTTACGAGTTTCCCTGTCCAATTTCTTCAGCTCTGCTAATGGCCAGACTTGGGTCCACATTAGATAACTTAGGATGGGAAGTGCAAACTGGTTGGACGCTATAACTTTGTAGAAATCTGATAATGGGCTGGACCATATCACCGATAATGCACTCTGTAGAACTACAGCATCCTCCTGTTTCACTGTTTCCATCACCCCTAGGACTTGTAATAGGATCCATCTTTTAGACTGTTAATCCTATCCGAATCTCCTACTTCCATCGCAGACGTCTTCGTATCCATACCTCCTTTTTTAACATGTACTACGGAGCATTTTCTCTCATTCCATTCGAGGCCGACGTCTGCCATCCAGGACTTGGTTGATCTCAGCACTCTTTCTAGTTTACCACGGGAAGCTGCGAAGATTTTTAAATCGTCAATGTATAGTAGATCTGTTATCTTCATTCTAATGGGTTGGACAGGATGTATCCTTCTGTAGCCTTGGGCATAGAGCATCACCTTGTGGGAGGCCTTTATTGAATCGTATCAGTTCCGAGATTTCGTCACCTTGTCTTGAGTAGTATAGAGAGTGGGGGTGCGGGCTCAATCGATGTCACACGTGAATATAATTACCGAAACGTCACCGAATTTGTGTCAAACCACGGCTCGACAAAATTCGCTGTTATTTCGGTAATTCTACATTCACGTATAACATCGAATAAGCCCGCACCCCCACTCTCTATACTACTATAGCGGTCGTTAATCAAGCTAAACACCCCTCACGTTTTCTGCTCAATTGATGTCAAACACACGCGAGACTAGCGGAACAATATCAAATTTATACCAAATCGCGATTTTCACCAAATTTGGTGTCATTTCAGCCATATTTTAAAAAATAGAATGTGTCGCTTCGTCATTTTCGCATTTTTAAAAAAATAGAATGTGTCGTTTCACCATTTTCGCATATTTAAAAAATAGAGAGCGTCATTTCAACATTTTCGCATTTTTGTTCAACAAACTACGACAGACGCGTTCTGCTGTTGTCTCAATTCACGCGCGAAAAAAACCCACCAGATTTTGGTTCTAGTGGTGATGTTTATCCAAATGGATAGCGAAATGGCGCTCTTTTGATTGGTTAACAACATTGACTAACAAATAGCCGGTTGTTTCGCGAATTAGTCCGTTTGTTCACTATTTTCAGTGGTATCTCTCACTACAATGTTTTTGTGACCATATGCGTAGGAGTCAATACCATTTTCTAAAAGGTATCGCTTATCATCGAAACAGGATAGCGATACTTTATTAATTTCATAACTACCGAGCTGATGTTTGACACTTCTAATCGTCTTCATTGTGTGTCGCAATTGTTTCTGCTCAAGTAACACACTTTTATAATCTTCGTGTCTGATTACTTTTTTAATTATATTCTTTCTAATACCTTTAGCAGTTTTCCCACCACCCCCATCCTCTTTCAAATAGCTGTACATTTTACTGCGCAACCCAACGAACTCAATAATTGGCGTTCCAGCGCACTCGTCTTTCATCTTCCCAATAACTTTTTTGTTTTCTTTAAAAGCGAATGGGCTGTCTGCAGGGTAATCGCTATTGTCAAACTTTTCGCACTCCATCATGAAGTCAGAATAGACGTCATCGGTTTTTATTGTGTACAACAGACTGTCAGTGTCGGTGAAGTGTAATCTGCAGGTGTCGCTAGAGTACTTTTTCATAATATAATTGTAGTGAAAATTGTACATCAGTGTTTTGCTCAAGTCTAGTATGCACATACCCACATATGCAGGTCGATTTAGTGTCAGCGTTTCTTTAACTTTATGGACAGCGACTAAGTTCTCGCTAAATATCTTGCAAGACACAAACGTGGGCTTTGAGACAAGCTTTTCTAATTTTTTCTCGGTGGTCACTAATCTTACATCCACACGCTTCCTCAAATTCTCCATTGTTTTCCCGAACACACTATTGTTCATCAACTTGAAGAAATCCTTCTCGAAAGCGTTCTTAGCCGCGGTTCTTTTGACTGTGTTAAAGTCAATGTACTTACCCAACCACTTGGACTGGTCAAACTGTAGGACCCTATGCACCTTTTTGATTTTCAGTCCAAGATTCGTGTACTTTTTTTTATCCATCAAATTAGTCACCAGCTTCCTCACGCCGCCAACACTCACATTAAATTTATTTTTGATTTTCGTGCAATACTCCGACAACATGTCAACAGTTATTTCCATCTTCTCAGGAGCCACTGGGTAATCGTTGTGTAGGTCATGCAAATGGTCTGGATACTCCAAGTCGACTTCAAGCAGTAAGCCCTTTTTACTATTGTTGTGATAGTCGCATAGATTAACCTTTTCTATTTCTTTCTTAGTCAACCATTTAAAACCGCCCGTAGGTAGACTTCGACTCATCGCCCATGCATACAAATTGTTGGCGTCAAGGTACATCAAATACTTCGAATCTTGCGCTTTATCATACCCCTTCATGTACTTATTATTCGCTACGCCATGTCTGTTGCATATGTAGCTCACGCCACCACGCATTGGGACATTCATGGACATAGAGGAGCTCATCTCTACATCATCTTGGTCATCCTAACTAACTTCCTATCTAACCTGAGTTGTCTGGTTTTGTGGCACCAGATACTTCCCCTTTACCTCTATCCAACCAGACATTGTCTGATTAGAAGAAGCTTTATCAGACCATATGTGACATTTCATGGACACATCATCCATCTAACTCACAATAACATTATACCGGTATCTCAATAAAGAGGACCCAATCTGTATACAAGATTACAAGCACACTAAAATAGTAACTGAAACTTTGTCAAACTTAAAAATAGGTATGCTTGGTGTACTTTGACATACATGTACCTACTCCTCCAGTAATGTGTATGTATTAAGGTATTTGATGTGCCCACTAACTGGTATAAGCAAGTGTACCCTGCAGGTAAACTCCTGATTTTTTGGTCATGTCATCTGATGTCCAGTTTTGATTGTTGATAAAAAAATGATAGAACCTTAATTAATTATAATATTATGAGAGGGACATAATTTGCAGACAATTAAGAATAGGAGATTTATTATTACAACATACTGGTACATGTATATCATTATTTGTCAACATCATTATTTAACTGGTACAGCGGTGTGCAAAAGAGGAGTTTTTTTGTTGACCTAACAGTTGATTTTGAAGTGAAGGTTCCATATACATTACTGTTTGTCAATAATACAAAATTAATTACATTAAAATGACTATATCAACTAAATTGTCTAAATCAGTTCAGTTATCCTACTATCAGCTGAAAATGTATCAATAACCCACGCAACCAAAGGTTCTATCTCCTGATGAATTGCCATCAGTGCCATTTTATCTGCTACCACGGTGTTCCTTGTTTTTATCTTTTAACTTATGCACGGCTGAGAAAGAACGTTCACACTAACAAGATGTGACAGGTAGAGTTGAAAGAATCAAAGCTAACAGCTTTTAGTGTTGAAGCAACACTATTGGGATGTGAACCTTTATAATTTACCCAATATGTCTGCCACAATTCAAACTCACCTTAGGCTAGAGGGTTTGGAAGATTGTCTTCATAAAAATTAGAGTTTTTTTTAATGTCTGCTTCCAACTAATAATACCAGTATTGGCTATCAAGGATATCATTTAATCATTTTGCTCGGTATAATAGTAATACTCAACCCATACAGTAGATGTCATTAACATCAGGTCCTGTCAAGAGAATTATCACCTACCAGGGCCAAAGAAACAGAACTGTACAAGCAATTTCCAGATGCTTCAGATCAATAAGACAGATACAACACTAAAGTCAAAACTCAAATATCCAATGGCCAATGCCATCGAATAAGTAAAAAAATAGAAATAAACACTACATATGTGATATGTTCGAATATTAAATATAATACTATATTATGAATTATTCATCTTATACTGATAGCCAGTCAATTTAAATAATTCATGGCTCACAAGTAATGAGAAAGTAGATCGGATAGTATCCAGTATCCACTCACCTTAGGGCTTAATCTTAAAGCAAAAAATTCATTCATGTCATCATCTTCGATCAAATGATAACTACTTTTAGCTGTGCCTTCTTCCAAGTCATTACCCACACTTGGTGACAGAGCATTCCAATTTGCAGCTCCCAGTTTGTGGAACAGTTTACCAAAGGAAATTAGACAAGTGCAATCTCTTTTTAGTTTCAAAAAACAATTAAAGACTTTTTTATTTCGTGCAGGATATAATCTTAGTTCTTAGTATAACACTATTTTAATAGATAATTTTACGGTTTTAAATATAAATGTTGGATACTATTTTATATATATGTTTTGTAACTTCAGCCCTGAAGTGGCTCGACTTAAAACATCGTAGGACTTACCATCGCTGTATTTATATCTACAAATGCGTTAATGATCTTACTGAACATTCTTTAGATATTGTTAGATGTAGTCAGATTCATAATTATAACACCCGAAATAAGGATACACTAAGGTTACCTAAGATCAAACGCAACTCAGGGAAAACAACGTACGAATTATCAAGCTATTAAAGACTGGAATAACCTAGACAGTGAAATAAGGAACGCTCCTACATTAGTGACTTTTAAGAGAAATATATTCTCAAAACTTTTAACTTAGACCTATTGTTACATATATTTGACATGTATAATTATTGTATATATAGTGGTGTCTATGTGTAGGACCTTTGCGAAAATCACTTTGGTGACAAAGTTTCCTCATTAAAGATTATTATAAAATAAAAAACTAAATTAATTTGTAAACATAGCGCATCTGAACATTTTTGTATGATAATTTGCGCTTTATAAATCAATATTAATAATAATAATAATAATAATAATACTAGCAAATAAACTTACACTGAATAAACAAAAGACCGAATATATGATTGTTGGCTCCCGGCAGCGAATATCAAATATTTTAACTGATCCAAAAATTGAGCTTGGTGAGGCAACAATCAAGCGAGTTCATACATCAAAAACGTTAGGCGTCATTATCGACGAACGTCTTTCATGGAAAAAACCAAATTGAAAATATTGTAGCAAAAGCATCAAAAGGCATTGGATAAAACAGTTTGTTCCCAAATCAACATTACTTAGAATATACAATGCCATTGTGTTAACACATTTCGATTATTGTAGTTTGGTTTGGGACAACTGTATAGTAATTATCTAATTGACAAATTACAAAAACTACAAAACAGAGCCGCACGAGTCATCACTGCCAGATACATATGATATAAGTTCTGAAGATGTCTTAAAGGAATTAAAATGGCAGCCCTTGATGCAACGCTTTAAGATCAACAAGACCATCTTCATGCATAAAGTTAGAAAAGATGTACTGCCACCATCATTAACAAACATGTTCGACATTAAAACTAATGATAGATATAACTTGCGAAGTAACAACCAAAATTATGTACTTGACAAGCCAGAAACAAATTTCATGAAAAAGAGTATCAGTTATTCAGCTGCCTCACTATGGAATAACTTACCAAATAATGCTAAAGAAAAAGGCATAAGCATTAAAAAAATTAAATCTATTTTTTGACCACGCCTGATTTTTACCACCTTTTGAAACAATATTTTTATTTATATTTTCTATAGCATGTGATTCAATATATTATATTTGTAATTTGTATTTGTAATTTTATATATGTATTTCGTGTTTGTTGTAATAGTTATTTGTATACATATGTAATTGTAATGTAAGTTAAGAATGTAACAAAAGGCCTCTTGAAAAACAGGTGCCTAAGAGCCCTGAAGGGATTTTCAAATATTTGTAAACAATAATAATAATAATAATATTGCTTCTTCAGTCTATATCTCTTTCTGTGCTTAACAGTCACATGTACGCATTGCGTACCTATTTTTTGACAAGTAGCAGTAATTGTAGCTAACTACATTTTTTAAAAGTAGCTTTAATTGTAGCGAATTACAAAATATTTGTAGTCAACCCGCCCTTGATATTTAACAAATAGATTCCATTTTGTCTGTTATAGATGCACAGATGACGTCAATGGTAAGAACAAAACAGTGGCCCACGAGACGCAGTCGAGTGGGTCACTGATGTTCTTACCCGTTGTGACGTCCTCTGCATCTATCACTGAACAGACATAAAAAAATGGAATATATTTGTTTTATACAATTTCCGAACCGATTTAGTATAATACTTGTTGCGAGCTGACTTGATGTTGGGTTGGATTTTGTTGCGCCAAAACTTGTACATTTCCGACTCCTTTCCATAAGAAGGGATTTTTGTTGTTTAGTAATACTAGCTAGTTTAAGAAGAAGTCATCCAAGGTTTATCAGATTGCCTAACTTTGGTTTGCTTAAATGGAAGAAAACAGTCGACCGTATAACTAATACGTTATTACCGTTACTATTGCTATATTATGCTACTTGTATACAAAAAGCCCATACCTTTAGTTGTCGGATGATAACCAGTTAAACTAAATTTTTTTTAAATTTTTATCTTTTTCAGAGAGTGCGTCGATGTGAATTTTTACAGCGACATATAATCTTTGACCAAGCTTATGAATACTTGAACAACTATGGTCGGCGGAAAACTATGTGTTTGGTTGGTAAGTTTAAAAGTTCACAGAAAAGCTCCCATATGGAATGATGTGTGTGCTCTGAATAGGTCTTTTGATCGGGGGGGGGGGGGGGGGCTTTCCAGGGAAAGCGTGTTACCCATAGACCACTTTCATAATCTAGAGCAATTTCCCACTATATTCTTTTATGTGCATCTTAATTAGCCCTCTGGTCTCGTTAGGAAGCAGAGATTGTTTTGTATTACAAACGCACAAGCGATGCCAGAAAGCGTTATTTAGATGCACATAAAAGAATATTTAAATTGTCGCCATTATGAAAGTGGTCCATGTGTATTCACAGGTTACAATTTATTTTGCCCCCTTGGCAAGGAAAAGGGCGCTTAGCACCATAAAAATGCCTGCGGGATGTATATCGCTAATGCACTAGTCAATTGAAATCCCGAGGCAGTGGACATGAATTGCAGTGAATTTGAAAGTGTGATCTACAACAGTTTTCGTAGGTTGTATGGAGGCATCAACATGAGGACAAAAGGTTTTCAAAGCCTCGTTAATAAATTTACCAAATCGAGCCGCCAAGCCAGCCAATATTTTGAGCAGAGGTGGGGATTTGATAAAATCCTCACTCAAATCATGAAAAATCCCCGACCCCAGGGGACATTGTCCAACTGCAAAAGCTTACAAATGCCCACCCCTGTGGGCTATACATACAAATTTGGCGACTAACGGTAACTAATATTGGGAAGTCGTGTTTGATATTAAAGAGTCGTCTTGAAGTCTTCCAATTTTTTTAATAATAATAGAATAGAAGAATAATATAAATCAACCAGATGTGCTGTACATGTATTTAATAAACGATTATAGGATGTAGATGAATATTCATTTTGCGTATTAATTGGCTTTTAAAAAGCAGATGGGCCATATTATACTGAACTCAGTGACAGCAGTCGTCGTACAAATCCCCACCTAACCCACGTAATACCAAATTATCTCCAATGCCCTACCCCCTTGGGCGTAGTTTTGTATCAAATCCCCTCGAATGCCCCTATAATCCCCTGCATGTACATGTACAGTATATATCATACACCATACACCCCTGAAAGGAAAGATAAGCCTGTTGTAAGGAAATTAAATTATACAAGTAAACCATTTGTCATGCAATAATATACGAAATCTGTTGTAGAAAATAATGCTAGCATAGTACATTTAAATGGTTGTTTAAATGATCACAGATCTTCTATAACAATATTAATTAAACAGCCAACTGTCAAACGACATTAGAGACCGCGAACAATTAGCCGTGAGAAAGAGAAAAAATCGACGATCAATTAAGCATGTTTTTAGGGGCTGATTACATGAGCCGAGCTAGCCCGGTTAGGCTAGCCGGACTGACTCGTGTCACGAAATTCTTTCCTCAGCCGCAAAAGGAGATTTTAATGAACGTTAGGGTTCGTTTACATCTAAACTAAACCAATTCTCCTTTGTATGTGAGTTTCAAAACCACAGTAAGTTCCTAATCAATCGCGTGAGCCCGGTTAACCGGGCTAGCCCGGCTAATGTCAACAGGGGCGGATTTAGGAATTTTTTGAACTACGTCAAAACTGACCGCATTTCTAGGGGGGTACGGGGGATGTCCCCCCGAAATTTTTTTAAAATTTGGTTGTCTGAAATGGCATTTCCTGCATTCTGAAAAACTATTCAGCAAAAATCTAATAGTTCTAACTTGTGTTTTCAATTAAATATTTTATCGTTTTTAAGGGCTTTTGTGTTTTGGCATTATATTTTATTATTTTTGGAGACAACTTTTAAGGAAATACCATGGTTTTGCTCCATTTCAGAGCTGATGTCAGCATACCTAAGAACACTGTTGTACAGTGAAACACTGAAACCGACATGAATAGCCAAGGCTCATAGCCACTTTCTTTAGCTGTTTGTCCATATCTAACCTAACCTGTCCGGAGGGTTACCGGATGTGCACAGGCTAGGTTTTGAGGCACCAGATACCCCCTTTA
Source organism: Chrysogorgia sp. JL179-B06 (assembly GCA_035772405.1). Taxonomy (NCBI): domain Eukaryota; kingdom Metazoa; phylum Cnidaria; class Anthozoa; order Scleralcyonacea; family Chrysogorgiidae; genus Chrysogorgia; species Chrysogorgia sp. JL179-B06. The sequence goes on from JAYKKM010000266.1 coordinate 523,428, forward strand.
TCTCAATCCAACCAGACATTGTCTGATTAGAAGAAGCTTTATCATACCATATGGGACATTCATGGACATAGATGAGCTCATCTCTACATCATCTTGGTCATCCTAACCATGGTTTTGAGGCACAAGATACTGTACTTCCCCTTTACCTCGTCCTCTATCCAACCAGAAATTGTCTGATTAGAAGAAGCTTTATCATACCATATGGGACATTCATGGACATAGAGGAGCTCATCTCTACATCATCTTGGTCATCCTAACTAACTTCCTATCTAACCTGAGTTGTCTGGTTTTGTGGCACCAGATACTTCCCCTTTACCTCTATCCAACCAGACATTGTCTGATTAGAAGAAGCTTTATCAGACCATATGTGACATTTCATGGACACATCATCCATCTAACTCACAATAACATTATACCGGTATCTCAATAAAGAGGACCCAATCTGTATACAAGATTACAAGCACACTAAAATAGTAACTGAAACTTTGTCAAACTTAAAAATAGGTATGCTTGGTGTACTTTGACATACATGTACCTACTCCTCCAGTAATGTGTATGTATTAAGGTATTTGATGTGCCCACTAACTGGTATAAGCAAGTGTACCCTGCAGGTAAACTCCTGATTTTTTGGTCATGTCATCTGATGTCCAGTTTTGATTGTTGATAAAAAAATGATAGAACCTTAATTAATTATAATATTATGAGAGGGACATAATTTGCAGACAATTAAGAATAGGAGATTTATTATTACAACATACTGGTACATGTATATCATTATTTGTCAACATCATTATTTAACTGGTACAGCGGTGTGCAAAAGAGTAGTTTTTTTTGTTGACCTAACAGTTGATTTTGAAGTGAAGGTTCCATATACATTACTGTTTGCCACCACATGATTGGAAATGTTTGGTCATTTGGTGTTGTTAACTTTGAATGAAATTTTATTTGAAAAAATAACAAACTATTATTGTGCATAAAATATTTATTGCAATAATACAAAATTAATTACATTAAAATGACTATATCAACTAAATTGTCTAAATCAGTTCAGTTATCCTACTATCAGCTGAAAATGTATCAATAACCCACGCAACCAAAGGTTCTATCTCCTGATGAATTGCCATCAGTGCCATTTTATCTGCTACCACGGTGTTCCTTGTTTTTATCTTTTAACTTATGCACGGCTGAGAAAGAACGTTCACACTAACAAGATGTGACAGGTAGAGTTGAAAGAATCAAAGCTAACAGCTTTTAGTGTTGAAGCAACACTATTGGGATGTGAACCTTTATAATTTACCCAATATGTCTGCCACAATTCAAACTCACCTTAGGCTAGAGGGTTTGGAAGATTGTCTTCATAAAAATTAGAGTTTTTTTAAATGTCTGCTTCCAACTAATAATACCAGTATTGGCTATCAAAGATATCATTTAATCATTTTGCTCGGTATAATAGTAATACTCAACCCATACAGTAGATCTCATTAACATCAGGTCCTTTCAAGAGAATTATCACCTACCAGGGCCAAAGAAACAGAACTGTACAAGCAATTTCCAGATGCTTCAGATCAATAAGACAGATACAACACTAAAGTCAAAACTCAAATATCAAATGGCCAATGCCATCGAATAAGTAAAAAAAATAGAAATAAACACTACATAATCATATGTTCGAATATTAAATATAATACTATATTATGAATTATTCATCTTATACTGATAGCCAGCAATTTAAATAATTCACGGCTCACAAGTAATGAGAAAGTAGATCGGATAGTATCCAGTATCCACTCACCTTAGGGCTTAATCTTAAAGCAAAAAATTCATTCATGTCATCATCTTCGATCAAATGATAACTACTTTTAGCTGTGCCTTCTTCCAAGTCATTACCCACACTTGGTGACAGAGCATTCCAATTTGCAACTCCCAGTTTGTGGAACAGTTTACCAAAGGAAATTAGACAAGTGCAATCTCTTTTTAGTTTCAAAAAACAATTAAAGACTTTTTTATTTCGTGCAGGATATAATCTTAGTTCTTAGTATAACACTATTTTAATAGATAATTTTACGGTTTTAAATATAAATGTTGGATACTATTTTATATATATGTTTTGTAACTTCAGCCCTGAAGTGGCTCGACTTAAAACATCGTAGGACTTACCATCGCTGTATTTATATCTACAAATGCGTTAATGATCTTACTGAACATTCTTTAGATATTGTTAGATGTAGTCAGATTCATAATTATAACACCCGAAATAAGGATACACTAAGGTTACCTAAGATCAAACGCAACTCAGGGAAAACAACGTACGAATTATCAAGCTATTAAAGACTGGAATAACCTAGACAGTGAAATAAGGAACGCTCCTACATTAGTGACTTTTAAGAGAAATATATTCTCAAAACTTTTAACTTAGACCTATTGTTACATATATTTGACATGTATAATTATTGTATATATAGTGGTGTCTATGTGTAGGACCTTTGCGAAAATCACTTTGGTGACAAAGTTTCCTCATTAAAGATTATTATAAAATAAAAAACTAAATTAATTTGTAAACATAGCGCATCTGAACATTTTTGTATGATAATTTGCGCTTTATAAATCAATATTAATAATAATAATAATAATAATAATACTAGCAAATAAACTTACACTGAATAAACAAAAGACCGAATATATGATTGTTGGCTCCCGGCAGCGAATATCAAATATTTTAACTGATCCAAAACTTGAGCTTGGTGAGGCAACAATCAAGCGAGTTCATACATCAAAAACGTTAGGCGTCATTATCGACGAACGTCTTTCATGGAAAAACCAAATTGAAAATATTGTAACAAAAGCATCAAAAGGCATTGGATAAAACAGTTTGTTCCCAAATCAACATTACTTAGAATATACAATGCCATTGTGTTAACACATTTCGATTATTGTAGTTTGGTTTGGGACAACTGTATAGTAATTATCTAATTGACAAATTACAAAAACTACAAAACAGAGCCGCACGAGTCATCACTGCCAGATACATATGATATAAGTTCTGAAGATGTCTTAAAGGAATTAAAATGGCAGCCCTTGATGCAACGCTTTAAGATCAACAAGACCATCTTCATGCATAAAGTTAGAAAAGATGTACTGCCACCATCATTAACAAACATGTTCGACATTAAAACTAATGATAGATATAACTTGCGAAGTAACAACCAAAATTATGTACTTGACAAGCCAGAAACAAATTTCATGAAAAAGAGTATCAGTTATTCAGCTGCCTCACTATGGAATAACTTACCAAATAATGCTAAAGAAAAAGGCATAAGCATTAAAAAAATTAAATCTATTTTTTGACCACGCCTGATTTTTACCACCTTTTGAAACAATATTTTTATTTATATTTTCTATAGCATGTGATTCAATATATTATATTTGTAATTTGTATTTGTAATTTTATATATGTATTTCGTGTTTGTTGTAATAGTTATTTGTATACATATGTAATTGTAATGTAAGTTAAGAATGTAACAAAAGGCCTCTTGAAAAACAGGTGCCTAAGAGCCCTGAAGGGATTTTCAAATATTTGTAAACAATAATAATAATAATAATATTGCTTCTTCAGTCTATATCTCTTTCTGTGCTTAACAGTCACATGTACGCATTGCGTACCTATTTTTTGACAAGTAGCAGTAATTGTAGCTAACTACATTTTTTAAAAGTAGCTTTAATTGTAGCGAATTACAAAATATTTGTAGTCAACCCGCCCTTGATATTTAACAAATAGATTCCATTTTGTCTGTTATAGATGCACAGATGACGTCAATGGTAAGAACAAAACAGTGGCCCACGAGACGCAGTCGAGTGGGTCACTGATGTTCTTACCCGTTGTGACGTCCTCTGCATCTATCACTGAACAGACATAAAAAAATGGAATATATTTGTTTTATACAATTTCCGAACCGATTTAGTATAATACTTGTTGCGAGCTGACTTGATGTTGGGTTGGATTTTGTTGCGCCAAAACTTGTACATTTCCGACTCCTTTCCATAAGAAGGGATTTTTGTTGTTTAGTAATACTAGCTAGTTTAAGAAGAAGTCATCCAAGGTTTATCAGATTGCCTAACTTTGGTTTGCTTAAATGGAAGAAAACAGTCGACCGTATAACTAATACGTTATTACCGTTACTATTGCTATATTATGCTACTTGTATACAAAAAGCCCATACCTTTAGTTGTCGGATGATAACCAGTTAAACTAAATTTTTTTTTAATTTTTATCTTTTTCAGAGAGTGCGTCGATGTGAATTTTTACAGCGACATATAATCTTTGACCAAGCTTATGAATACTTGAACAACTATGGTCGGCGGAAAACTATGTGTTTGGTTGGTAAGTTTAAAAGTTCACAGAAAAGCTCCCATATGGAATGATGTGTGTGCTCTGAATAGGTCTTTTGATCGGGGGGGGGGGGGCTTTCCAGGGAAAGCGTGTTACCCATAGACCACTTTCATAATCTAGAGCAATTTCCCACTATATTCTTTTATGTGCATCTTAATTAGCCCTCTGGTCTCGTTAGGAAGCAGAGATTGTTTTGTATTACAAACGCACAAGCGATGCCAGAAAGCGTTATTTAGATGCACATAAAAGAATATTTAAATTGTCGCCATTATGAAAGTGGTCCATGTGTATTCACAGGTTACAATTTATTTTGCCCCCTTGGCAAGGAAAAGGGCACTTAGCACCATAAAAATGCCTGCGGGATGTATATCGCTAATGCACTAGTCAATTGAAATCCCGAGGCAGTGGACATGAATTGCAGTGAATTTGAAAGTGTGATCTACAACAGTTTTCGTAGGTTGTATGGAGGCATCAACATGAGGACAAAAGGTTTTCAAAGCCTCGTTAATAAATTTACCAAATCGAGCGGCCAAGCCAGCCAATATTTTGAGCAGAGGTGGGGATTTGATAAAATCCTCACTCAAATCATGAAAAATCCCCGACCCCAGGGGACATTGTCCAACTGCAAAAGCTTACAAATGCCCACCCCTGTGGGCTATACATACAAATTTGGCGACTAACGGTAACTAATATTGGGAAGTCGTGTTTGATATTAAAGAGTCGTCTTGAAGTCTTCCAATTTTTTTAATAATAATAGAATAGAAGAATAATATAAATCAACCAGATGTGCTGTACATGTATTTAATAAACGATTATAGGATGTAGATGAATATTCATTTTGCGTATTAATTGGCTTTTAAAAAGCAGATGGGCCATATTATACTGAACTCAGTGACAGCAGTCGTCGTACAAATCCCCACCTAACCCACGTAATACCAAATTATCTCCAATGCCCTACCCCCTTGGGCGTAGTTTTGTATCAAATCCCCTCGAATGCCCCTATAATCCCCTGCATGTACATGTATATATCATACACCATACACCCCTGAAAGGAAAGATAAGCCTGTTGTAAGGAAATTAAATTATACAAGTAAACCATTTGTCATGCAATAATATACGAAATCTGTTGTAGAAAATAATGCTAGCATAGTACATTTAAATGGTTGTTTGAATGATCACAGATCTTCTATAACAATATTAATTAAACAGCCAACTGTCAAACGACATTAGAGACCGCGAACAATTAGCCGTGAGAAAGAGAAAAAATCGACGATCAATTAAGCATGTTTTTAGGGGCTGATTACATGAGCCGAGCTAGCCCGGTTAGGCTAGCCGGACTGACTCGTGTCACGAAATTCTTTCCTCGGCCGCAAAAGGAGATTTTAATGAACGTTAGGGTTCGTTTACATCTAAACTAAACCAATTCTCCTTTGTATGTGAGTTTCAAAACCACAGTAAGTTCCTAATCAATCGCGTGAGCCCGGTTAACCGGGCTAGCCCGGCTAATGTAAACAGGGGCGGATTTAGGAATTGTTTGAACTACGTCAAAACTGACCGCATTTCTAGGGGGGTACGGGGGCATGTCCCCCCGAAATTTTTTTTAAATTTGGTTGTCTGAAATGGCATTTCCTGCATTCTGAAAAACTATTCAGCAAAAATCTAATAGTTCTAACTTGTGTTTTCAATTAAATATTTTATCGTTTTTAAGGGCTTTTGTGTTTTGGCATTATATTTTATTATTTTTGGAGACAACTTTTAAGGAAATACCATGGTTTTGCTCCATTTCAGAGCTGATGTCAGCATACCTAAGAACACTGTTGTACAGTGAAACACTGAAACCGACATGAATAGCCAAGGCTCATAGCCACTTTCTTTAGCTGTTTGTCCATATCTAACCTAACCTTCCCGGAGGGTTACCGGATGTGCACAGGCTAGGTTTTGAGGCACCAGATACCCCCTTTATCTCAATCCAACCAGACATTGTCTGATTAGAAGAAGCTTTATCATACCATATGGGACATTCATGGACATAGATGAGCTCATCTCTACATCATCTTGGTCATCCTAACCATGGTTTTGAGGCACAAGATACTGTACTTCCCCTTTACCTCGTCCTCTATCCAACCAGAAATTGTCTGATTAGAAGAAGCTTTATCATACCATATGGGACATTCATGGACATAGAGGAGCTCATCTCTACATCATCTTGGTCATCCTAACTAACTTCCTATTTAACCTGAGTTGTCTGGTTTTGTGGCACCAGATACTTCCCCTTTACCTCTATCCAACCAGACATTGTCTGATTAGAAGAAGCTTTATCAGACCATATGTGACATTTCATGGACACATCATCCATCTAACTCACAATAACATTATACCGGTATCTCAATAAAGAGGACCCAATCTGTATACAAGATTACAAGCACACTAAAATAGTAACTGAAACTTTGTCAAACTTAAAAATAGGTATGCTTGGTGTACTTTGACATACATGTACCTACTCCTCCAGTAATGTGTATGTATTAAGGTATTTGATGTGCCCACTAACTGGTATAAGCAAGTGTACCCTGCAGGTAAACTCCTGATTTTTTGGTCATGTCATCTGATGTCCAGTTTTGATTGTTGATAAAAAAATGATAGAACCTTAATTAATTATAATATTATGAGAGGGACATAATTTGCAGACAATTAAGAATAGGAGATTTATTATTACAACATACTGGTACATGTATATCATTATTTGTCAACATCATTATTTAACTGGTACAGCGGTGTGCAAAAGAGGAGTTTTTTTGTTGACCTAACAGTTGATTTTGAAGTGAAGGTTCCATATACATTACTGTTTGCCACCACATGATTGGAAATGTTTGGTCATTTGGTGTTGTTAACTTTGAATGAAATTTTATTTGAAAAAATAACAAACTATTATTGTGCATAAAATATTTATTGCAATAATACAAAATTAATTACATTAAAATGACTATATCAACTAAATTGTCTAAATCAGTTCAGTTATCCTACTATCAGCTGAAAATGTATCAATAACCCACGCAACCAAAGGTTCTATCTCCTGATGAATTGCCATCAGTGCCATTTTATCTGCTACCACGGTGTTCCTTGTTTTTATCTTTTAACTTATGCACGGCTGAGAAAGAACGTTCACACTAACAAGATGTGACAGGTAGAGTTGAAAGAATCAAAGCTAACAGCTTTTAGTGTTGAAGCAACACTATTGGGATGTGAACCTTTATAATTTACCCAATATGTCTGCCACAATTCAAACTCACCTTAGGCTAGAGGGTTTGGAAGATTGTCTTCATAAAAATTAGAGTTTTTTTAAATGTCTGCTTCCAACTAATAATACCAGTATTGGCTATCAAGGATATCATTTAATCATTTTGCTCGGTATAATAGTAATACTCAACCCATACAGTAGATGTCATTAACATCAGGTCCTGTCAAGAGAATTATCACCTACCAGGGCCAAAGAAACAGAACTGTACAAGCAATTTCCAGATGCTTCAGATCAATAAGACAGATACAACACTAAAGTCAAAACTCAAATATCCAATGGCCAATGCCATCGAATAAGTAAAAAAATAGAAATAAACACTACATATGTGATATGTTCGAATATTAAATATAATACTATATTATGAATTATTCATCTTATACTGATAGCCAGTCAATTTAAATAATTCATGGCTCACAAGTAATGAGAAAGTAGATCGGATAGTATCCAGTATCCACTCACCTTAGGGCTTAATCTTAAAGCAAAAAATTCATTCATGTCATCATCTTCGATCAAATGATAACTACTTTTAGCTGTGCCTTCTTCCAAGTCATTACCCACACTTGGTGACAGAGCATTCCAATTTGCAGCTCCCAGTTTGTGGAACAGTTTACCAAAGGAAATTAGACAAGTGCAATCTCTTTTTAGTTTCAAAAAACAATTATAAGACTTTTTTATTTCGTGCAGGATATAATCTTAGTTCTTAGTATAACACTATTTTAATAGATAATTTTACGGTTTTAAATATAAATGTTGGATACTATTTTATATATATGTTTTGTAACTTCAGCCCTGAAGTGGCTCGACTTAAAACATCGTAGGACTTACCATCGCTGTATTTATATCTACAAATGCGTTAATGATCTTACTGAACATTCTTTAGATATTGTTAGATGTAGTCAGATTCATAATTATAACACCCGAAATAAGGATACACTAAGGTTACCTAAGATCAAACGCAACTCAGGGAAAACAACGTACGAATTATCAAGCTATTAAAGACTGGAATAACCTAGACAGTGAAATAAGGAACGCTCCTACATTAGTGACTTTTAAGAGAAATATATTCTCAAAACTTTTAACTTAGACCTATTGTTACATATATTTGACATGTATAATTATTGTATATATAGTGGTGTCTATGTGTAGGACCTTTGCGAAAATCACTTTGGTGACAAAGTTTCCTCATTAAAGATTATTATAAAATAAAAAACTAAATTAATTTGTAAACATAGCGCATCTGAACATTTTTGTATGATAATTTGCGCTTTATAAATCAATATTAATAATAATAATAATAATAATAATACTAGCAAATAAACTTACACTGAATAAACAAAAGACCGAATATATGATTGTTGGCTCCCGGCAGCGAATATCAAATATTTTAACTGATCCAAAAATTGAGCTTGGTGAGGCAACAATCAAGCGAGTTCATACATCAAAAACGTTAGGCGTCATTATCGATGAACGTCTTTCATGGAAAAACCAAATTGAAAATATTGTAACAAAAGCATCAAAAGGCATTGGATAAAACAGTTTGTTCCCAAATCAACATTACTTAGAATATACAATGCCATTGTGTTAACACATTTCGATTATTGTAGTTTGGTTTGGGACAACTGTATAGTAATTATCTAATTGACAAATTACAAAAACTACAAAACAGAGCCGCACGAGTCATCACTGCCAGATACATATGATATAAGTTCTGAAGATGTCTTAAAGGAATTAAAATGGCAGCCCTTGATGCAACGCTTTAAGATCAACAAGACCATCTTCATGCATAAAGTTAGAAAAGATGTACTGCCACCATCATTAACAAACATGTTCGACATTAAAACTAATGATAGATATAACTTGCGAAGTAACAACCAAAATTATGTACTTGACAAGCCAGAAACAAATTTCATGAAAAAGAGTATCAGTTATTCAGCTGCCTCACTATGGAATAACTTACCAAATAATGCTAAAGAAAAAGGCATAAGCATTAAAAAAATTAAATCTATTTTTTGACCACGCCTGATTTTTACCACCTTTTGAAACAATATTTTTATTTATATTTTCTATAGCATGTGATTCAATATATTATATTTGTAATTTGTATTTGTAATTTTTATATGTATTTCGTGTTTGTTGTAATAGTTATTTGTATACATATGTAATTGTAATGTAAGCTAAGAATGTAACAAAAGGCCTCTTGAAAAACAGGTGCCTAAGAGCCCTGAAGGGATTTTCAAATATTTGTAAACAATAATAATAATAATAATATTGCTTCTTCAGTCTATATCTCTTTCTGTGCTTAACAGTCACATGTACGCATTGCGTACCTATTTTTTGACAAGTAGCAGTAATTGTAGCTAACTACATTTTTTAAAAGTAGCTTTAATTGTAGCGAATTACAAAATATTTGTAGTCAACCCGCCCTTGATATTTAACAAATAGATTCCATTTTGTCTGTTATAGATGCACAGATGACGTCAATGGTAAGAACAAAACAGTGGCCCACGAGACGCAGTCGAGTGGGTCACTGATGTTCTTACCCGTTGTGACGTCCTCTGCATCTATCACTGAACAGACATAAAAAAATGGAATATATTTGTTTTATACAATTTCCGAACCGATTTAGTATAATACTTGTTGCGAGCTGACTTGATGTTGGGTTGGATTTTGTTGCGCCAAAACTTGTACATTTCCGACTCCTTTCCATAAGAAGGGATTTTTGTTGTTTAGTAATACTAGCTAGTTTAAGAAGAAGTCATCCAAAGTTTATCAGATTGCCTAACTTTGGTTTGCTTAAATGGAAGAAAACAGTCGACCGTATAACTAATACGTTATTACCGTTACTATTGCTATATTATGCTACTTGTATACAAAAAGCCCATACCTTTAGTTGTCGGATGATAACCAGTTAAACTAAATTTTTTTTAAATTTTTATCTTTTTCAGAGAGTGCGTCGATGTGAATTTTTACAGCGACATATAATCTTTGACCAAGCTTATGAATACTTGAACAACTATGGTCGGCGGAAAACTATGTGTTTGGTTGGTAAGTTTAAAAGTTCACAGAAAAGCTCCCATATGGAATGATGTGTGTGCTCTGAATAGGTCTTTTGATCGGGGGGGGGGGGCTTTCCAGGGAAAGCGTGTTACCCATAGACCACTTTCATAATCTAGAGCAATTTCCCACTATATTCTTTTATGTGCATCTTAATTAGCCCTCTGGTCTCGTTAGGAAGCAGAGATTGTTTTGTATTACAAACGCACAAGCGATGCCAGAAAGCGTTATTTAGATGCACATAAAAGAATATTTAAATTGTCGCCATTATGAAAGTGGTCCATGTGTATTCACAGGTTACAATTTATTTTGCCCCCTTGGCAAGGAAAAGGGCGCTTAGCACCATAAAAATGCCTGCGGGATGTATATCGCTAATGCACTAGTCAATTGAAATCCCGAGGCAGTGGACATGAATTGCAGTGAATTTGAAAGTGTGATCTACAACAGTTTTCGTAGGTTGTATGGAGGCATCAACATGAGGACAAAAGGTTTTCAAAGCCTCGTTAATAAATTTACCAAATCGAGCGGCCAAGCCAGCCAATATTTTGAGCAGAGGTGGGGATTTGATAAAATCCTCACTCAAATCATGAAAAATCCCCGACCCCAGGGGACATTGTCCAACTGCAAAAGCTTACAAATGCCCACCCCTGTGGGCTATACATACAAATTTGGCGACTAACGGTAACTAATATTGGGAAGTCGTGTTTGATATTAAAGAGTCGTCTTGAAGTCTTCCAATTTTTTTAATAATAATAGAATAGAAGAATAATATAAATCTACCAGATGTGCTGTACATGTATTTAATAAACGATTATAGGATGTAGATGAATATTCATTTTGCGTATTAATTGGCTTTTAAAAAGCAGATGGGCCATATTATACTGAACTCAGTGACAGCAGTCGTCGTACAAATCCCCACCTAACCCACGTAATACCAAATTATCTCCAATGCCCTACCCCCTTGGGCGTAGTTTTGTATCAAATCCCCTCGAATGCCCCTATAATCCCCTGCATGTACATGTATATATCATACACCATACACCCCTGAAAGGAAAGATAAGCCTGTTGTAAGGAAATTAAATTATACAAGTAAACCATTTGTCATGCAATAATATACGAAATCTGTTGTAGAAAATAATGCTAGCATAGTACATTTAAATGGTTGTTTGAATGATCACAGATCTTCTATAACAATATTAATTAAACAGCCAACTGTCAAACGACATTAGAGACCGCGAACAATTAGCCGTGAGAAAGAGAAAAAATCGACGATCAATTAAGCATGTTTTTAGGGGCTGATTACATGAGCCGAGCTAGCCCGGTTAGGCTAGCCGGACTGACTCGTGTCACGAAATTCTTTCCTCGGCCGCAAAAGGAGATTTTAATGAACGTTAGGGTTCGTTTACATCTAAACTAAACCAATTCTCCTTTGTATGTGAGTTTCAAAACCACAGTAAGTTCCTAATCAATCGCGTGAGCCCGGTTAACCGGGCTAGCCCGGCTAATGTAAACAGGGGCGGATTTAGGAATTTTTTGAACTACCGTCAAAACCGCATTTCTAGGGGGGTACGGGGGCATGTCCCCCCGAAATTTTTTTTAAAATTTGGTTGTCTGAAATGGCATTTCCTGCATTCTGAAAAACTATTCAGCAAAAATCTAATAGTTCTAACTTGTGTTTTCAATTAAATATTTTATCGTTTTTAAGGGCTTTTGTGTTTTGGCATTATATTTTATTATTTTTGGAGACAACTTTTAAGGAAATACCATGGTTTTGCTCCATTTCAGAGCTGATGTCAGCATACCTAAGAACACTGTTGTACAGTGAAAACACTGAAACCGACATGAATAGCCAAGGCTCATAGCCACTTTCTTTAGCTGTTTGTCCATATCTAACCTAACCTGTCCGGAGGGTTACCGGATGTGCACAGGCTAGGTTTTGAGGCACCAGATACCCCCTTTATCTCAATCCAACCAGACATTGTCTGATTAGAAGAAGCTTTATCATACCATATGGGACATTCATGGACATAGATGAGCTCATCTCTACATCATCTTGGTCATCCTAACCATGGTTTTGAGGCACAAGATACTGTACTTCCCCTTTACCTCGTCCTCTATCCAACCAGAAATTGTCTGATTAGAAGAAGCTTTATCATACCATATGGGACATTCATGGACATAGAGGAGCTCATCTCTACATCATCTTGGTCATCCTAACTAACTTCCTATCTAACCTGAGTTGTCTGGTTTTGTGGCACCAGATACTTCCCCTTTACCTCTATCCAACCAGACATTGTCTGATTAGAAGAAGCTTTATCAGACCATATGTGACATTTCATGGACACATCATCCATCTAACTCACAATAACATTATACCGGTATCTCAATAAAGAGGACCCAATCTGTATACAAGATTACAAGCACACTAAAATAGTAACTGAAACTTTGTCAAACTTAAAAATAGGTATGCTTGGTGTACTTTGACATACATGTACCTACTCCTCCAGTAATGTGTATGTATTAAGGTATTTGATGTGCCCACTAACTGGTATAAGCAAGTGTACCCTGCAGGTAAACTCCTGATTTTTTGGTCATGTCATCTGATGTCCAGTTTTGATTGTTGATAAAAAAAATGATAGAACCTTAATTAATTATAATATTATGAGAGGGACATAATTTGCAGACAATTAAGAATAGGAGATTTATTATTACAACATACTGGTACATGTATATCATTATTTGTCAACATCATTATTTAACTGGTACAGCGGTGTGCAAAAGAGGAGTTTTTTTGTTGACCTAACAGTTGATTTTGAAGTGAAGGTTCCATATACATTACTGTTTGCCACCACATGATTGGAAATGTTTGGTCATTTGGTGTTGTTAACTTTGAATGAAATTTTATTTGAAAAAATAACAAACTATTATTGTGCATAAAATATTTATTGCAATAATACAAAATTAATTACATTAAAATGACTATATCAACTAAATTGTCTAAATCAGTTCAGTTATCCTACTATCAGCTGAAAATGTATCAATAACCCACGCAACCAAAGGTTCTATCTCCTGATGAATTGCCATCAGTGCCATTTTTATCTGCTACCACGGTGTTCCTTGTTTTTATCTTTTAACTTATGCACGGCTGAGAAAGAACGTTCACACTAACAAGATGTGACAGGTAGAGTTGAAAGAATCAAAGCTAACAGCTTTTAGTGTTGAAGCAACACTATTGGGATGTGAACCTTTATAATTTACCCAATATGTCTGCCACAATTCAAACTCACCTTAGGCTAGAGGGTTTGGAAGATTGTCTTCATAAAAATTAGAGTTTTTTTAAATGTCTGCTTCCAACTAATAATACCAGTATTGGCTATCAAGGATATCATTTAATCATTTTGCTCGGTATAATAGTAATACTCAACCCATACAGTAGATGTCATTAACATCAGGTCCTGTCAAGAGAATTATCACCTACCAGGGCCAAAGAAACAGAACTGTACAAGCAATTTCCAGATGCTTCAGATCAATAAGACAGATACAACACTAAAGTCAAAAACTCAAATATCCAATGGCCAATGCCATCGAATAAGTAAAAAAATAGAAATAAACACTACATATGTGATATGTTCGAATATTAAATATAATACTATATTATGAATTATTCATCTTATACTGATAGCCAGTCAATTTAAATAATTCATGGCTCACAAGTAATGAGAAAGTAGATCGGATAGTATCCAGTATCCACTCACCTTAGGGCTTAATCTTAAAGCAAAAAATTCATTCATGTCATCATCTTCGATCAAATGATAACTACTTTTAGCTGTGCCTTCTTCCAAGTCATTACCCACACTTGGTGACAGAGCATTCCAATTTGCAGCTCCCAGTTTGTGGAACAGTTTACCAAAGGAAATTAGACAAGTGCAATCTCTTTTTAGTTTCAAAAAACAATTAAAGACTTTTTTATTTCGTGCAGGATATAATCTTAGTTCTTAGTATAACACTATTTTAATAGATAATTTTACGGTTTTAAATATAAATGTTGGATACTATTTTATATATATGTTTTGTAACTTCAGCCCTGAAGTGGCTCGACTTAAAACATCGTAGGACTTACCATCGCTGTATTTATATCTACAAATGCGTTAATGATCTTACTGAACATTCTTTAGATATTGTTAGATGTAGTCAGATTCATAATTATAACACCCGAAATAAGGATACACTAAGGTTACCTAAGATCAAACGCAACTCAGGGAAAACAACGTACGAATTATCAAGCTATTAAAGACTGGAATAACCTAGACAGTGAAATAAGGAACGCTCCTACATTAGTGACTTTTAAGAGAAATATATTCTCAAAACTTTTAACTTAGACCTATTGTTACATATATTTGACATGTATAATTATTGTATATATAGTGGTGTGTGTAGGACCTTTGCGAAAATCACTTTGGTGACAAAGTTTCCTCATTAAAGATTATTATAAAATAAAAAACTAAATTAATTTGTAAACATAGCGCATCTGAACATTTTTGTATGATAATTTGCGCTTTATAAATCAATATTAATAATAATAATAATAATAATAATACTAGCAAATAAACTTACACTGAATAAACAAAAGACCGAATATATGATTGTTGGCTCCCGGCAGCGAATATCAAATATTTTAACTGATCCAAAAATTGAGCTTGGTGAGGCAACAATCAAGCGAGTTCATACATCAAAAACGTTAGGCGTCATTATCGACGAACGTCTTTCATGGAAAAACCAAATTGAAAATATTGTAACAAAAGCATCAAAAGGCATTGGATAAAACAGTTTGTTCCCAAATCAACATTACTTAGAATATACAATGCCATTGTGTTAACACATTTCGATTATTGTAGTTTGGTTTGGGACAACTGTATAGTAATTATCTAATTGACAAATTACAAAAACTACAAAACAGAGCCGCACGAGTCATCACTGCCAGATACATATGATATAAGTTCTGAAGATGTCTTAAAGGAATTAAAATGGCAGCCCTTGATGCAACGCTTTAAGATCAACAAGACCATCTTCATGCATAAAGTTAGAAAAGATGTACTGCCACCATCATTAACAAACATGTTCGACATTAAAACTAATGATAGATATAACTTGCGAAGTAACAACCAAAATTATGTACTTGACAAGCCAGAAACAAATTTCATGAAAAAGAGTATCAGTTATTCAGCTGCCTCACTATGGAATAACTTACCAAATAATGCTAAAGAAAAAGGCATAAGCATTAAAAAAATTAAATCTATTTTTTGACCACGCCTGATTTTTACCATCTTTTGAAACAATATTTTTATTTATATTTTCTATAGCATGTGATTCAATATATTATATTTGTAATTTGTATTTGTAATTTTATATATGTATTTCGTGTTTGTTGTAATAGTTATTTGTATACATATGTAATTGTAATGTAAGTTAAGAATGTAACAAAAGGCCTCTTGAAAAACAGGTGCCTAAGAGCCCTGAAGGGATTTTCAAATATTTGTAAACAATAATAATAATAATAATATTGCTTCTTCAGTCTATATCTCTTTCTGTGCTTAACAGTCACATGTACGCATTGCGTACCTATTTTTTGACAAGTAGCAGTAATTGTAGCTAACTACATTTTTTAAAAGTAGCTTTAATTGTAGCGAATTACAAAATATTTGTAGTCAACCCGCCCTTGATATTTAACAAATAGATTCCATTTTGTCTGTTATAGATGCACAGATGACGTCAATGGTAAGAACAAAACAGTGGCCCACGAGACGCAGTCGAGTGGGTCACTGATGTTCTTACCCGTTGTGACGTCCTCTGCATCTATCACTGAACAGACATAAAAAAATGGAATATATTTGTTTTATACAATTTCCGAACCGATTTAGTATAATACTTGTTGCGAGCTGACTTGATGTTGGGTTGGATTTTGTTGCGCCAAAACTTGTACATTTCCGACTCCTTTCCATAAGAAGGGATTTTTGTTGTTTAGTAATACTAGCTAGTTTAAGAAGAAGTCATCCAAGGTTTATCAGATTGCCTAACTTTGGTTTGCTTAAATGGAAGAAAACAGTCGACCGTATAACTAATACGTTATTACCGTTTACTATTGCTATATTATGCTACTTGTATACAAAAAGCCCATACCTTTAGTTGTCGGATGATAACCAGTTAAACTATTTTGGTTTTAAATTTTTATCTTTTTCAGAGAGTGCGTCGATGTGAATTTTTACAGCGACATATAATCTTTGACCAAGCTTATGAATACTTGAACAACTATGGTCGGCGGAAAACTATGTGTTTGGTTGGTAAGTTTAAAAGTTCACAGAAAAGCTCCCATATGGAATGATGTGTGTGCTCTGAATAGGTCTTTTGATCGGGGGGGGGGGGGGCTTTTCCAGGGAAAGCGTGTTACCCATAGACCACTTTCATAATCTAGAGCAATTTCCCACTATATTCTTTTATGTGCATCTTAATTAGCCCTCTGGTCTCGTTAGGAAGCAGAGATTGTTTTGTATTACAAACGCACACGCGATGCCAGAAAGCGTTATTTAGATGCACATAAAAGAATATTTAAATTGTCGCCATTATGAAAGTGGTCCATGTGTATTCACAGGTTACAATTTATTTTGCCCCCTTGGCAAGGAAAAGGGCGCTTAGCGCCATAAAAATGCCTGCGGGATGTATATCGCTAATGCACTAGTCAATTGAAATCCCGAGGCAGTGGACATGAATTGCAGTGAATTTGAAAGTGTGATCTACAACAGTTTTCGTAGGTTGTATGGAGGCATCAACATGAGGACAAAAGGTTTTCAAAGCCTCGTTAATAAATTTACCAAATCGAGCGGCCAAGCCAGCCAATATTTTGAGCAGAGGTGGGGATTTGATAAAATCCTCACTCAAATCATGAAAAATCCCCGACCCCAGGGGACATTGTCCAACTGCAAAAGCTTACAAATGCCCACCCCTGTGGGCTATACATACAAATTTGGCGGACTAACGGTAACTAATATTGGGAAGTCGTGTTTGATATTAAAGAGTCGTCTTGAAGTCTTCCAATTTTTTTAATAATAATAGAATAGAAGAATAATATAAATCAACCAGATGTGCTGTACATGTATTTAATAAACGATTATAGGATGTAGATGAATATTCATTTTGCGTATTAATTGGCTTTTAAAAAGCAGATGGGCCATATTATACTGAACTCAGTGACAGCAGTCGTCGTACAAATCCCCACCTAACCCACGTAATACCAAATTATCTCCAATGCCCTACCCCCTTGGGCGTAGTTTTGTATCAAATCCCCTCGAATGCCCCTATAATCCCCTGCATGTACATGTAATATATCATACACCATACACCCCTGAAAGGAAAGATAAGCCTGTTGTAAGGAAATTAAATTATACAAGTAAACCATTTGTCATGCAATAATATACGAAATCTGTTGTAGAAAATAATGCTAGCATAGTACATTTAAATGGTTGTTTGAATGATCACAGATCTTCTATAACAATATTAATTAAACAGCCAACTGTCAAACGACATTAGAGACCGCGAACAATTAGCCGTGAGAAAGAGAAAAAATCGACGATCAATTAAGCATGTTTTTAGGGGCTGATTACATGAGCCGAGCTAGCCCGGTTAGGCTAGCCGGACTGACTCGTGTCACGAAATTCTTTCCTCGGCCGCAAAAGGAGATTTTAATGAACGTTAGGGTTCGTTTACATCTAAACTAAACCAATTCTCCTTTGTATGTGAGTTTCAAAACCACAGTAAGTTCCTAATCAATCGCGTGAGCCCGGTTAACCGGGCTAGCCCGGCTAATGTAAACAGGGGCGGATTTAGGAATTTTTTGAACTACCGTCAAAACCCGCATTTCTAGGGGGGTACGGGGGCATGTCCCCCCGAAATTTTTTTAAAATTTGGTTGTCTGAAATGGCATTTCCTGCATTCTGAAAAAACTATTCAGCAAAAATCTAATAGTTCTAACTTGTGTTTTCAATTAAATATTTTATCGTTTTTAAGGGCTTTTGTGTTTTGGCATTATATTTTATTATTTTTGGAGACAACTTTTAAGGAAATACCATGGTTTTGCTCCATTTCAGAGCTGATGTCAGCATACCTAAGAACACTGTTGTACAGTGAAAAACTGAAACCGACATGAATAGCCAAGGCTCATAGCCACTTTCTTTAGCTGTTTGTCCATATCTAACCTAACCTGTCCGGAGGGTTACCGGATGTGCACAGGCTAGGTTTTGAGGCACCAGATACCCCCTTTATCTCAATCCAACCAGACATTGTCTGATTAGAAGAAGCTTTATCATACCATATGGGACATTCATGGACATAGATGAGCTCATCTCTACATCATCTTGGTCATCCTAACCATGGTTTTGAGGCACAAGATACTGTACTTCCCCTTTACCTCGTCCTCTATCCAACCAGAAATTGTCTGATTAGAAGAAGCTTTATCATACCATATGGGACATTCATGGACATAGAGGAGCTCATCTCTACATCATCTTGGTCATCCTAACTAACTTCCTATCTAACCTGAGTTGTCTGGTTTTGTGGCACCAGATACTTCCCCTTTACCTCTATCCAACCAGACATTGTCTGATTAGAAGAAGCTTTATCAGACCATATGTGACATTTCATGGACACATCATCCATCTAACTCACAATAACATTATACCGGTATCTCAATAAAGAGGACCCAATCTGTATACAAGATTACAAGCACACTAAAATAGTAACTGAAACTTTGTCAAACTTAAAAATAGGTATGCTTGGTGTACTTTGACATACATGTACCTACTCCTCCAGTAATGTGTATGTATTAAGGTATTTGATGTGCCCACTAACTGGTATAAAGCAAGTGTACCCTGCCAGGTAAACTCCTGATTTTTTGGTCATGTCATCTGATGTCCAGTTTTGATTGTTGATAAAAAAATGATAGAACCTTAATTAATTATAATATTATGAGAGGGACATAATTTGCAGACAATTAAGAATAGGAGATTTATTATTACAACATACTGGTACATGTATATCATTATTTTGTCAACATCATTATTTAACTGGTACAGCGGTGTGCAAAAGAGGAGTTTTTTTGTTGACCTAACAGTTGATTTTGAAGTGAAGGTTCCATATACATTACTGTTTGCCACCACATGATTGGAAATGTTTGGTCATTTGGTGTTGTTAACTTTGAATGAAATTTTATTTGAAAAATAACAAACTATTATTGTGCATAAAATATTTATTGCAATAATACAAAATTAATTACATTAAAATGACTATATCAACTAAATTGTCTAAATCAGTTCAGTTATCCTACTATCAGCTGAAAATGTATCAATAACCCACGCAACCAAAGGTTCTATCTCCTGATGAATTGCCATCAGTGCCATTTTATCTGCTACCACGGTGTTCCTTGTTTTTATCTTTTAACTTATGCACGGCTGAGAAAGAACGTTCACACTAACAAGATGTGACAGGTAGAGTTGAAAGAATCAAAGCTAACAGCTTTTAGTGTTGAAGCAACACTATTGGGATGTGAACCTTTATAATTTACCCAATATGTCTGCCACAATTCAAACTCACCTTAGGCTAGAGGGTTTGGAAGATTGTCTTCATAAAAATTAGAGTTTTTTTAAATGTCTGCTTCCAACTAATAATACCAGTATTGGCTATCAAGGATATCATTTAATCATTTTGCTCGGTATAATAGTAATACTCAACCCATACAGTAGATGTCATTAACATCAGGTCCTGTCAAGAGAATTATCACCTACCAGGGCCAAAGAAACAGAACTGTACAAGCAATTTCCAGATGCTTCAGATCAATAAGACAGATACAACACTAAAGTCAAAACTCAAATATCCAATGGCCAATGCCATCGAATAAGTAAAAAAATAGAAATAAACACTACATATGTGATATGTTCGAATATTAAATATAATACTATATTATGAATTATTCATCTTATACTGATAGCCAGTCAATTTAAATAATTCATGGCTCACAAGTAATGAGAAAGTAGATCGGATAGTATCCAGTATCCACTCACCTTAGGGCTTAATCTTAAAGCAAAAAATTCATTCATGTCATCATCTTCGATCAAATGATAACTACTTTTAGCTGTGCCTTCTTCCAAGTCATTACCCACACTTGGTGACAGAGCATTCCAATTTGCAGCTCCCAGTTTGTGGAACAGTTTACCAAAGGAAATTAGACAAGTGCAATCTCTTTTTAGTTTCAAAAAACAATTAAAGACTTTTTTATTTCGTGCAGGATATAATCTTAGTTCTTAGTATAACACTATTTTAATAGATAATTTTACGGTTTTAAATATAAATGTTGGATACTATTTTATATATATGTTTTGTAACTTCAGCCCTGAAGTGGCTCGACTTAAAACATCGTAGGACTTACCATCGCTGTATTTATATCTACAAATGCGTTAATGATCTTACTGAACATTCTTTAGATATTGTTAGATGTAGTCAGATTCATAATTATAACACCCGAAATAAGGATACACTAAGGTTACCTAAGATCAAACGCAACTCAGGGAAAACAACGTACGAATTATCAAGCTATTAAAGACTGGAATAACCTAGACAGTGAAATAAGGAACGCTCCTACATTAGTGACTTTTAAGAGAAATATATTCTCAAAACTTTTAACTTAGACCTATTGTTACATATATTTGACATGTATAATTATTGTATATATAGTGGTGTCTATGTGTAGGACCTTTGCGAAAATCACTTTGGTGACAAAGTTTCCTCATTAAAGATTATTATAAAATAAAAAACTAAATTAATTTGTAAACATAGCGCATCTGAACATTTTTGTATGATAATTTGCGCTTTATAAATCAATATTAATAATAATAATAATAATAATAATACTAGCAAATAAACTTACACTGAATAAACAAAAGACCGAATATATGATTGTTGGCTCCCGGCAGCGAATATCAAATATTTTAACTGATCCAAAAATTGAGCTTGGTGAGGCAACAATCAAGCGAGTTCATACATCAAAAACGTTAGGCGTCATTATCGACGAACGTCTTTCATGGAAAAACCAAATTGAAAATATTGTAACAAAAGCATCAAAAGGCATTGGATAAAACAGTTTGTTCCCAAATCAACATTACTTAGAATATACAATGCCATTGTGTTAACACATTTCGATTATTGTAGTTTGGTTTGGGACAACTGTATAGTAATTATCTAATTGACAAATTACAAAAACTACAAAACAGAGCCGCACGAGTCATCACTGCCAGATACATATGATATAAGTTCTGAAGATGTCTTAAAGGAATTAAAATGGCAGCCCTTGATGCAACGCTTTAAGATCAACAAGACCATCTTCATGCATAAAGTTAGAAAAGATGTACTGCCACCATCATTAACAAACATGTTCGACATTAAAACTAATGATAGATATAACTTGCGAAGTAACAACCAAAATTATGTACTTGACAAGCCAGAAACAAATTTCATGAAAAAGAGTATCAGTTATTCAGCTGCCTCACTATGGAATAACTTACCAAATAATGCTAAAGAAAAAGGCATAAGCATTAAAAAAATTAAATCTATTTTTTGACCACGCCTGATTTTTACCACCTTTTGAAACAATATTTTTATTTATATTTTCTATAGCATGTGATTCAATATATTATATTTGTAATTTGTATTTGTAATTTTATATATGTATTTCGTGTTTGTTGTAATAGTTATTTGTATACATATGTAATTGTAATGTAAGCTAAGAATGTAACAAAAGGCCTCTTGAAAAACAGGTGCCTAAGAGCCCTGAAGGGATTTTCAAATATTTGTAAACAATAATAATAATAATAATATTGCTTCTTCAGTCTATATCTCTTTCTGTGCTTAACAGTCACATGTACGCATTGCGTACCTATTTTTTGACAAGTAGCAGTAATTGTAGCTAACTACATTTTTTAAAAGTAGCTTTAATTGTAGCGAATTACAAAATATTTGTAGTCAACCCGCCCTTGATATTTAACAAATAGATTCCATTTTGTCTGTTATAGATGCACAGATGACGTCAATGGTAAGAACAAAACAGTGGCCCACGAGACGCAGTCGAGTGGGTCACTGATGTTCTTACCCGTTGTGACGTCCTCTGCATCTATCACTGAACAGACATAAAAAAATGGAAAATATTTATTTTATACAATTTCCGAACCGATTTAGTATAATACTTGTTGCGAGCTGACTTGATGTTGGGTTGGATTTTGTTGCGCCAAAACTTGTACATTTCCGACTCCTTTCCATAAGAAGGGATTTTTGTTGTTTAGTAATACTAGCTAGTTTAAGAAGAAGTCATCCAAGGTTTATCAGATTGCCTAACTTTGGTTTGCTTAAATGGAAGAAAACAGTCGACCGTATAACTAATACGTTATTACCGTTACTATTGCTATATTATGCTACTTGTATACAAAAAGCCCATACCTTTAGTTGTCGGATGATAACCAGTTAAACTAAATTTTTTTTAAATTTTTATCTTTTTCAGAGAGTGCGTCGATGTGAATTTTTACAGCGACATATAATCTTTGACCAAGCTTATGAATACTTGAACAACTATGGTCGGCGGAAAACTATGTGTTTGGTTGGTAAGTTTAAAAGTTCACAGAAAAGCTCCCATATGGAATGATGTGTGTGCTCTGAATAGGTCTTTTGATCGGGGGGGGGGCTTTCCAGGGAAAGCGTGTTACCCATAGACCACTTTCATAATCTAGAGCAATTTCCCACTATATTCTTTTATGTGCATCTTAATTAGCCCTCTGGTCTCGTTAGGAAGCAGAGATTGTTTTGTATTACAAACGCACAAGCGATGCCAGAAAGCGTTATTTAGATGCACATAAAAGAAATATTTAAATTGTCGCCATTATGAAAGTGGTCCATGTGTATTCACAGGTTACAATTTATTTTGCCCCCTTGGCAAGGAAAAGGGCGCTTAGCACCATAAAAATGCCTGCGGGATGTATATCGCTAATGCACTAGTCAATTGAAATCCCGAGGCAGTGGACATGAATTGCAGTGAATTTGAAAGTGTGATCTACAACAGTTTTCGTAGGTTGTATGGAGGCATCAACATGAGGACAAAAGGTTTTCAAAGCCTCGTTAATAAATTTACCAAATCGAGCGGCCAAGCCAGCCAATATTTTGAGCAGAGGTGGGGATTTGATAAAATCCTCACTCAAATCATGAAAAATCCCCGACCCCAGGGGACATTGTCCAACTGCAAAAGCTTACAAATGCCCACCCCTGTGGGCTATACATACAAATTTGGCGACTAACGGTAACTAATATTGGGAAGTCGTGTTTGATATTAAAGAGTCGTCTTGAAGTCTTCCAATTTTTTTAATAATAATAGAATAGAAGAATAATATAAATCAACCAGATGTGCTGTACATGTATTTAATAAACGATTATAGGATGTAGATGAATATTCATTTTGCGTATTAATTGGCTTTTAAAAAGCAGATGGGCCATATTATACTGAACTCAGTGACAGCAGTCGTCGTACAAATCCCCACCTAACCCACGTAATACCAAATTATCTCCAATGCCCTACCCCCTTGGGCGTAGTTTTGTATCAAATCCCCTCGAATGCCCCTATAATCCCCTGCATGTACATGTATATATCATACACCATACACCCCTGAAAGGAAAGATAAGCCTGTTGTAAGGAAATTAAATTATACAAGTAAACCATTTGTCATGCAATAATATACGAAATCTGTTGTAGAAAATAATGCTAGCATAGTACATTTAAATGGTTGTTTGAATGATCACAGATCTTCTATAACAATATTAATTAAACAGCCAACTGTCAAACGACATTAGAGACCGCGAACAATTAGCCGTGAGAAAGAGAAAAAATCGACGATCAATTAAGCATGTTTTTAGGGGCTGATTACATGAGCCGAGCTAGCCCGGTTAGGCTAGCCGGACTGACTCGTGTCACGAAATTCTTTCCTCGGCCGCAAAAGGAGATTTTAATGAACGTTAGGGTTCGTTTACATCTAAACTAAACCAATTCTCCTTTGTATGTGAGTTTCAAAACCACAGTAAGTTCCTAATCAATCGCGTGAGCCCGGTTAACCGGGCTAGCCCGGCTAATGTAAACAGGGGCGGATTTAGGAATTTTTTGAACTACCGTCAAAACCGCATTTCTAGGGGGGTACGGGGGCATGTCCCCCCGAAATTTTTTTAAAATTTGGTTGTCTGAAATGGCATTTCCTGCATTCTGAAAAACTATTCAGCAAAAATCTAATAGTTCTAACTTGTGTTTTCAATTAAATATTTTATCGTTTTTAAGGGCTTTTGTGTTTTGGCATTATATTTTATTATTTTTGGAGACAACTTTTAAGGAAATACCATGGTTTTGCTCCATTTCAGAGCTGATGTCAGCATACCTAAGAACACTGTTGTACAGTGAAACACTGAAACCGACATGAATAGCCAAGGCTCATAGCCACTTTCTTTAGCTGTTTGTCCATATCTAACCTAACCTGTCCGGAGGGTTACCGGATGTGCACAGGCTAGGTTTTGAGGCACCAGATACCCCCTTTATCTCAATCCAACCAGACATTGTCTGATTAGAAGAAGCTTTATCATACCATATGGGACATTCATGGACATAGATGAGCTCATCTCTACATCATCTTGGTCATCCTAACCATGGTTTTGAGGCACAAGATACTGTACTTCCCCTTTACCTCGTCCTCTATCCAACCAGAAATTGTCTGATTAGAAGAAGCTTTATCATACCATATGGGACATTCATGGACATAGAGGAGCTCATCTCTACATCATCTTGGTCATCCTAACTAACTTCCTATCTAACCTGAGTTGTCTGGTTTTGTGGCACCAGATACTTCCCTTTACCTCTATCCAACCAGATATTGTCTGATTAGAAGAAGCTTTATCAGACCATATGTGACATTTCATGGACACATCATCCATCTAACTCACAATAACATTATACCGGTATCTCAATAAAGAGGACCCAATCTGTATACAAGATTACAAGCACACTAAAATAGTAACTGAAACTTTGTCAAACTTAAAAATAGGTATGCTTGGTGTACTTTGACATACATGTACCTACTCCTCCAGTAATGTGTATGTATTAAGGTATTTGATGTGCCCACTAACTGGTATAAGCAAGTGTACCCTGCAGGTAAACTCCTGATTTTTTGGTCATGTCATCTGATGTCCAGTTTTGATTGTTGATAAAAAAATGATAGAACCTTAATTAATTATAATATTATGAGAGGGACATAATTTGCAGACAATTAAGAATAGGAGATTTATTATTACAACATACTGGTACATGTATATCATTATTTGTCAACATCATTATTTAACTGGTACAGCGGTGTGCAAAAGAGGAGTTTTTTTGTTGACCTAACAGTTGATTTTGAAGTGAAGGTTCCATATACATTACTGTTTGTCAATAATACAAAATTAATTACATTAAAATGACTATATCAACTAAATTGTCTAAATCAGTTCAGTTATCCTACTATCAGCTGAAAATGTATCAATAACCCACGCAACCAAAGGTTCTATCTCCTGATGAATTGCCATCAGTGCCATTTTATCTGCTACCACGGTGTTCCTTGTTTTTATCTTTTAACTTATGCACGGCTGAGAAAGAACGTTCACACTAACAAGATGTGACAGGTAGAGTTGAAAGAATCAAAGCTAACAGCTTTTAGTGTTGAAGCAACACTATTGGGATGTGAACCTTTATAATTTACCCAATATGTCTGCCACAATTCAAACTCACCTTAGGCTAGAGGGTTTGGAAGATTGTCTTCATAAAAATTAGAGTTTTTTTAAATGTCTGCTTCCAACTAATAATACCAGTATTGGCTATCAAGGATATCATTTAATCATTTTGCTCGGTATAATAGTAATACTCAACCCATACAGTAGATGTCATTAACATCAGGTCCTGTCAAGAGAATTATCACCTACCAGGGCCAAAGAAACAGAACTGTACAAGCAATTTCCAGATGCTTCAGATCAATAAGACAGATACAACACTAAAGTCAAAACTCAAATATCCAATGGCCAATGCCATCGAATAAGTAAAAAAATAGAAATAAACACTACATATGTGATATGTTCGAATATTAAATATAATACTATATTATGAATTATTCATCTTATACTGATAGCCAGTCAATTTAAATAATTCATGGCTCACAAGTAATGAGAAAGTAGATCGGATAGTATCCAGTATCCACTCACCTTAGGGCTTAATCTTAAAGCAAAAAATTCATTCATGTCATCATCTTCGATCAAATGATAACTACTTTTAGCTGTGCCTTCTTCCAAGTCATTACCCACACTTGGTGACAGAGCATTCCAATTTGCAGCTCCCAGTTTGTGGAACAGTTTACCAAAGGAAATTAGACAAGTGCAATCTCTTTTTAGTTTCAAAAAACAATTAAAGACTTTTTTATTTCGTGCAGGATATAATCTTAGTTCTTAGTATAACACTATTTTAATAGATAATTTTACGGTTTTAAATATAAATGTTGGATACTATTTTATATATATGTTTTGTAACTTCAGCCCTGAAGTGGCTCGACTTAAAACATCGTAGGACTTACCATCGCTGTATTTATATCTACAAATGCGTTAATGATCTTACTGAACATTCTTTAGATATTGTTAGATGTAGTCAGATTCATAATTATAACACCCGAAATAAGGATACACTAAGGTTACCTAAGATCAAACGCAACTCAGGGAAAACAACGTACGAATTATCAAGCTATTAAAGACTGGAATAACCTAGACAGTGAAATAAGGAACGCTCCTACATTAGTGACTTTTAAGAGAAATATATTCTCAAAACTTTTAACTTAGACCTATTGTTACATATATTTGACATGTATAATTATTGTATATATAGTGGTGTCTATGTGTAGGACCTTTGCGAAAATCACTTTGGTGACAAAGTTTCCTCATTAAAGATTATTATAAAATAAAAAACTAAATTAATTTGTAAACATAGCGCATCTGAACATTTTTGTATGATAATTTGCGCTTTATAAATCAATATTAATAATAATAATAATAATAATAATACTAGCAAATAAACTTACACTGAATAAACAAAAGACCGAATATATGATTGTTGGCTCCCGGCAGCGAATATCAAATATTTTAACTGATCCAAAAATTGAGCTTGGTGAGGCAACAATCAAGCGAGTTCATACATCAAAAACGTTAGGCGTCATTATCGACGAACGTCTTTCATGGAAAAACCAAATTGAAAATATTGTAACAAAAGCATCAAAAGGCATTGGATAAAACAGTTTGTTCCCAAATCAACATTACTTAGAATATACAATGCCATTGTGTTAACACATTTCGATTATTGTAGTTTGGTTTGGGACAACTGTATAGTAATTATCTAATTGACAAATTACAAAAACTACAAAACAGAGCCGCACGAGTCATCACTGCCAGATACATATGATATAAGTTCTGAAGATGTCTTAAAGGAATTAAAATGGCAGCCCTTGATGCAACGCTTTAAGATCAACAAGACCATCTTCATGCATAAAGTTAGAAAAGATGTACTGCCACCATCATTAACAAACATGTTCGACATTAAAACTAATGATAGATATAACTTGCGAAGTAACAACCAAAATTATGTACTTGACAAGCCAGAAACAAATTTCATGAAAAAGAGTATCAGTTATTCAGCTGCCTCACTATGGAATAACTTACCAAATAATGCTAAAGAAAAAGGCATAAGCATTAAAAAAATTAAATCTATTTTTTGACCACGCCTGATTTTTACCACCTTTTGAAACAATATTTTTATTTATATTTTCTATAGCATGTGATTCAATATATTATATTTGTAATTTGTATTTGTAATTTTATATATGTATTTCGTGTTTGTTGTAATAGTTATTTGTATACATATGTAATTGTAATGTAAGTTAAGAATGTAACAAAAGGCCTCTTGAAAAACAGGTGCCTAAGAGCCCTGAAGGGATTTTCAAATATTTGTAAACAATAATAATAATAATAATATTGCTTCTTCAGTCTATATCTCTTTCTGTGCTTAACAGTCACATGTACGCATTGCGTACCTATTTTTTGACAAGTAGCAGTAATTGTAGCTAACTACATTTTTTAAAAGTAGCTTTAATTGTAGCGAATTACAAAATATTTGTAGTCAACCCGCCCTTGATATTTAACAAATAGATTCCATTTTGTCTGTTATAGATGCACAGATGACGTCAATGGTAAGAACAAAACAGTGGCCCACGAGACGCAGTCGAGTGGGTCACTGATGTTCTTACCCGTTGTGACGTCCTCTGCATCTATCACTGAACAGACATAAAAAAATGGAATATATTTGTTTTATACAATTTCCGAACCGATTTAGTATAATACTTGTTGCGAGCTGACTTGATGTTGGGTTGGATTTTGTTGCGCCAAAACTTGTACATTTCCGACTCCTTTCCATAAGAAGGGATTTTTGTTGTTTAGTAATACTAGCTAGTTTAAGAAGAAGTCATCCAAGGTTTATCAGATTGCCTAACTTTGGTTTGCTTAAATGGAAGAAAACAGTCGACCGTATAACTAATACGTTATTACCGTTACTATTGCTATATTATGCTACTTGTATACAAAAAGCCCATACCTTTAGTTGTCGGATGATAACCAGTTAAACTAAATTTTTTTTTAAATTTTTATCTTTTTCAGAGAGTGCGTCGATGTGAATTTTTACAGCGACATATAATCTTTGACCAAGCTTATGAATACTTGAACAACTATGGTCGGCGGAAAACTATGTGTTTGGTTGGTAAGTTTAAAAGTTCACAGAAAAGCTCCCATATGGAATGATGTGTGTGCTCTGAATAGGTCTTTTGATCGGGGGGGGGGGCTTTCCAGGGAAAGCGTGTTACCCATAGACCACTTTCATAATCTAGAGCAATTTCCCACTATATTCTTTTATGTGCATCTTAATTAGCCCTCTGGTCTCGTTAGGAAGCAGAGATTGTTTTGTATTACAAACGCACAAGCGATGCCAGAAAGCGTTATTTAGATGCACATAAAAGAATATTTAAATTGTCGCCATTATGAAAGTGGTCCATGTGTATTCACAGGTTACAATTTATTTTGCCCCCTTGGCAAGGAAAAGGGCGCTTAGCACCATAAAAATGCCTGCGGGATGTATATCGCTAATGCACTAGTCAATTGAAATCCCGAGGCAGTACTAGTGGACATGAATTGCAGTGAATTTGAAAGTGTGATCTACAACAGTTTTCGTAGGTTGTATGGAGGCATCAACATGAGGACAAAAGGTTTTCAAAGCCTCGTTAATAAATTTACCAAATCGAGCGGCCAAGCCAGCCAATATTTTGAGCAGAGGTGGGGATTTGATAAAATCCTCACTCAAATCATGAAAAATCCCCGACCCCAGGGGACATTGTCCAACTGCAAAAGCTTACAAATGCCCACCCCTGTGGGCTATACATACAAATTTGGCGACTAACGGTAAACTAATATTGGGAAGTCGTGTTTGATATTAAAGAGTCGTCTTGAAGTCTTCCAATTTTTTTAATAATAATAGAATAGAAGAATAATATAAATCAACCAGATGTGCTGTACATGTATTTAATAAACGATTATAGGATGTAGATGAATATTCATTTTGCGTATTAATTGGCTTTTAAAAAGCAGATGGGCCATATTATACTGAACTCAGTGACAGCAGTCGTCGTACAAATCCCCACCTAACCCACGTAATACCAAATTATCTCCAATGCCCTACCCCCTTGGGCGTAGTTTTGTATCAAATCCCCTCGAATGCCCCTATAATCCCCTGCATGTACATGTATATATCATACACCATACACCCCTGAAAGGAAAGATAAGCCTGTTGTAAGGAAATTAAATTATACAAGTAAACCATTTGTCATGCAATAATATACGAAATCTGTTGTAGAAAATAATGCTAGCATAGTACATTTAAATGGTTGTTTGAATGATCACAGATCTTCTATAACAATATTAATTAAACAGCCAACTGTCAAACGACATTAGAGACCGCGAACAATTAGCCGTGAGAAAGAGAAAAAATCGACGATCAATTAAGCATGTTTTTAGGGGCTGATTACATGAGCCGAGCTAGCCCGGTTAGGCTAGCCGGACTGACTCGTGTCACGAAATTCTTTCCTCGGCCGCAAAAGGAGATTTTAATGAACGTTAGGGTTCGTTTACATCTAAACTAAACCAATTCTCCTTTGTATGTGAGTTTCAAAACCACAGTAAGTTCCTAATCAATCGCGTGAGCCCGGTTAACCGGGCTAGCCCGGCTAATGTAAACAGGGGCGGATTTAGGAATTTTTTGAACTACGTCAAAACTGACCGCATTTCTAGGGGGGTACGGGGGCATGTCCCCCCGAAATTTTTTTAAAATTTGGTTGTCTGAAATGGCATTTCCTGCATTCTGAAAAACTATTCAGCAAAAATCTAATAGTTCTAACTTGTGTTTTCAATTAAATATTTTATCGTTTTTAAGGGCTTTTGTGTTTTGGCATTATATTTTATTATTTTTGGAGACAACTTTTAAGGAAATACCATGGTTTTGCTCCATTTCAGAGCTGATGTCAGCATACCTAAGAACACTGTTGTACAGTGAAACACTGAAACCGACATGAATAGCCAAGGCTCATAGCCACTTTCTTTAGCTGTTTGTCCATATCTAACCTAACCTGTCCGGAGGGTTACCGGATGTGCACAGGCTAGGTTTTGAGGCACCAGATACCCCCTTTATCTCAATCCAACCAGACATTGTCTGATTAGAAGAAGCTTTATCATACCATATGGGACATTCATGGACATAGATGAGCTCATCTCTACATCATCTTGGTCATCCTAACCATGGTTTTGAGGCACAAGATACTGTACTTCCCCTTTACCTCGTCCTCTATCCAACCAGAAATTGTCTGATTAGAAGAAGCTTTATCATACCATATGGGACATTCATGGACATAGAGGAGCTCATCTCTACATCATCTTGGTCATCCTAACTAACTTCCTATCTAACCTGAGTTGTCTGGTTTTGTGGCACCAGATACTTCCCCTTTACCTCTATCCAACCAGACATTGTCTGATTAGAAGAAGCTTTATCAGACCATATGTGACATTTCATGGACACATCATCCATCTAACTCACAATAACATTATACCGGTATCTCAATAAAGAGGACCCAATCTGTATACAAGATTACAAGCACACTAAAATAGTAACTGAAACTTTGTCAAACTTAAAAATAGGTTATGCTTGGTGTACTTTGACATACATGTACCTACTCCTCCAGTAATGTGTATGTATTAAGGTATTTGATGTGCCCACTAACTGGTATAAGCAAGTGTACCCTGCAGGTAAACTCCTGATTTTTTGGTCATGTCATCTGATGTCCAGTTTTGATTGTTGATAAAAAAATGATAGAACCTTAATTAATTATAATATTATGAGAGGGACATAATTTGCAGACAATTAAGAATAGGAGATTTATTATTACAACATACTGGTACATGTATATCATTATTTGTCAACATCATTATTTAACTGGTACAGCGGTGTGCAAAAGAGGAGTTTTTTTGTTGACCTAACAGTTGATTTTGAAGTGAAGGTTCCATATACATTACTGTTTGCCACCACATGATTGGAAATGTTTTGGTCATTTGGTGTTGTTAACTTTGAATGAAATTTTATTTGAAAAAATAACAAACTATTATTGTGCATAAAATATTTATTGCAATAATACAAAATTAATTACATTAAAATGACTATATCAACTAAATTGTCTAAATCAGTTCAGTTATCCTACTATCAGCTGAAAATGTATCAATAACCCACGCAACCAAAGGTTCTATCTCCTGATGAATTGCCATCAGTGCCATTTTATCTGCTACCACGGTGTTCCTTGTTTTTATCTTTTAACTTATGCACGGCTGAGAAAGAACGTTCACACTAACAAGATGTCAGCTTTTAGTGTTGAAGCAACACTATTGGGATGTGAACCTTTATAATTTACCCAATATGTCTGCCACAATTCAAACTCACCTTAGGCTAGAGGGTTTGGAAGATTGTCTTCATAAAAATTAGAGTTTTTTTAAATGTCTGCTTCCAACTAATAATACCAGTATTGGCTATCAAGGATATCATTTAATCATTTTGCTCGGTATAATAGTAATACTCAACCCATACAGTAGATGTCATTAACATCAGGTCCTGTCAAGAGAATTATCACCTACCAGGGCCAAAGAAACAGAACTGTACAAGCAATTTCCAGATGCTTCAGATCAATAAGACAGATACAACACTAAAGTCAAAACTCAAATATCCAATGGCCAATGCCATCGAATAAGTAAAAAAATAGAAATAAACACTACATATGTGATATGTTCGAATATTAAATATAATACTATATTATGAATTATTCATCTTATACTGATAGCCAGTCAATTTAAATAATTCATGGCTCACAAGTAATGAGAAAGTAGATCGGATAGTATCCAGTATCCACTCACCTTAGGGCTTAATCTTAAAGCAAAAAATTCATTCATGTCATCATCTTCGATCAAATGATAACTACTTTTAGCTGTGCCTTCTTCCAAGTCATTACCCACACTTGGTGACAGAGCATTCCAATTTGCAACTCCCAGTTTGTGGAACAGTTTACCAAAGGAAATTAGACAAGTGCAATCTCTTTTTAGTTTCAAAAAACAATTAAAGACTTTTTTATTTCGTGCAGGATATAATCTTAGTTCTTAGTATAACACTATTTTAATAGATAATTTTACGGTTTTAAATATAAATGTTGGATACTATTTTATATATATATGTTTTGTAACTTCAGCCCTGAAGTGGCTCGACTTAAAACATCGTAGGACTTACCATCGCTGTATTTATATCTACAAATGCGTTAATGATCTTACTGAACATTCTTTAGATATTGTTAGATGTAGTTAGATTCATAATTATAACACCCGAAATAAGGATACACTAAGGTTACCTAAGATCAAACGCAACTCAGGGAAAACAACGTACGAATTATCAAGCTATTAAAGACTGGAATAACCTAGACAGTGAAATAAGGAACGCTCCTACATTAGTGACTTTTAAGAGAAATATATTCTCAAAACTTTTAACTTAGACCTATTGTTACATATATTTGACATGTATAATTATTGTATATATAGTGGTGTCTATGTGTAGGACCTTTGCGAAAATCACTTTGGTGACAAAGTTTCCTCATTAAAGATTATTATAAAATAAAAAACTAAATTAATTTGTAAACATAGCGCATCTGAACATTTTTGTATGATAATTTGCGCTTTATAAATCAATATTAATAATAATAATAATAATAATAATACTAGCAAATAAACTTACACTGAATAAACAAAAGACCGAATATATGATTGTTGGCTCCTGGCAGCGAATATCAAATATTTTAACTGATCCAAAACTTGAGCTTGGTGAGGCAACAATCAAGCGAGTTCATACATCAAAAACGTTAGGCGTCATTATCGACGAACGTCTTTCATGGAAAAACCAAATTGAAAATATTGTAACAAAAGCATCAAAAGGCATTGGATAAAACAGTTTGTTCCCAAATCAACATTACTTAGAATATACAATGCCATTGTGTTAACACATTTCGATTATTGTAGTTTGGTTTGGGACAACTGTATAGTAATTATCTAATTGACAAATTACAAAAACTACAAAACAGAGCCGCACGAGTCATCACTGCCAGATACATATGATATAAGTTCTGAAGATGTCTTAAAGGAATTAAAATGGCAGCCCTTGATGCAACGCTTTAAGATCAACAAGACCATCTTCATGCATAAAGTTAGAAAAGATGTACTGCCACCATCATTAACAAACATGTTCGACATTAAAACTAATGATAGATATAACTTGCGAAGTAACAACCAAAATTATGTACTTGACAAGCCAGAAACAAATTTCATGAAAAAGAGTATCAGTTATTCAGCTGCCTCACTATGGAATAACTTACCAAATAATGCTAAAGAAAAAGGCATAAGCATTAAAAAAATTAAATCTATTTTTTGACCACGCCTGATTTTTACCACCTTTTGAAACAATATTTTTATTTATATTTTCTATAGCATGTGATTCAATATATTATATTTGTAATTTGTATTTGTAATTTTATATATGTATTTCGTGTTTGTTGTAATAGTTATTTGTATACATATGTAATTGTAATGTAAGTTAAGAATGTAACAAAAGGCCTCTTGAAAAACAGGTGCCTAAGAGCCCTGAAGGGATTTTCAAATATTTGTAAACAATAATAATAATAATAATATTGCTTCTTCAGTCTATATCTCTTTCTGTGCTTAACAGTCACATGTACGCATTGCGTACCTATTTTTTGACAAGTAGCAGTAATTGTAGCTAACTACATTTTTTAAAAGTAGCTTTAATTGTAGCGAATTACAAAATATTTGTAGTCAACCCGCCCTTGATATTTAACAAATAGATTCCATTTTGTCTGTTACAGATGCACAGATGACGTCAATGGTAAGAACAAAACAGTGGCCCACGAGACGCAGTCGAGTGGGTCACTGATGTTCTTACCCGTTGTGACGTCCTCTGCATCTATCACTGAACAGACATAAAAAAATGGAATATATTTGTTTTATACAATTTCCGAACCGATTTAGTATAATACTTGTTGCGAGCTGACTTGATGTTGGGTTGGATTTTGTTGCGCCAAAACTTGTACATTTCCGACTCCTTTCCATAAGAAGGGATTTTTGTTGTTTAGTAATACTAGCTAGTTTAAGAAGAAGTCATCCAAGGTTTATCAGATTGCCTAACTTTGGTTTGCTTAAATGGAAGAAAACAGTCGACCGTATAACTAATACGTTATTACCGTTACTATTGCTATATTATGCTACTTGTATACAAAAAGCCCATACCTTTAGTTGTCGGATGATAACCAGTTAAACTAAATTTTTTTTAAATTTTATCTTTTTCAGAGAGTGCGTCGATGTGAATTTTTACAGCGACATATAATCTTTGACCAAGCTTATGAATACTTGAACAACTATGGTCGGCGGAAAACTATGTGTTTGGTTGGTAAGTTTAAAAGTTCACAGAAAAGCTCCCATATGGAATGATGTGTGTGCTCTGAATAGGTCTTTTGATCGGGGGGGGGGGGCTTTCCAGGGAAAGCGTGTTACCCATAGACCACTTTCATAATCTAGAGCAATTTCCCACTATATTCTTTTATGTGCATCTTAATTAGCCCTCTGGTCTCGTTAGGAAGCAGAGATTGTTTTGTATTACAAACGCACAAGCGATGCCAGAAAGCGTTATTTAGATGCACATAAAAGAATATTTAAATTGTCGCCATTATGAAAGTGGTCCATGTGTATTCACAGGTTACAATTTATTTTGCCCCCTTGGCAAGGAAAAGGGCACTTAGCACCATAAAAATGGCTGCGGGATGTATATCGCTAATGCACTAGTCAATTGAAATCCCGAGGCAGTGGACATGAATTGCAGTGAATTTGAAAGTGTGATCTACAACAGTTTTCGTAGGTTGTATGGAGGCATCAACATGAGGACAAAAGGTTTTCAAAGCCTCGTTAATAAATTTACCAAATCGAGCGGCCAAGCCAGCCAATATTTTGAGCAGAGGTGGGGATTTGATAAAATCCTCACTCAAATCATGAAAAATCTCCGACCCCAGGGGACATTGTCCAACTGCAAAAGCTTACAAATGCCCACCCCTGTGGGCTATACATACAAATTTGGCGACTAACGGTAACTAATATTGGGAAGTCGTGTTTGATATTAAAGAGTCGTCTTGAAGTCTTCCAATTTTTTTAATAATAATAGAATAGAAGAATAATATAAATCAACCAGATGTGCTGTACATGTATTTAATAAACGATTATAGGATGTAGATGAATATTCATTTAGCGTATTAATTGGCTTTTAAAAAGCAGATGGGCCATATTATACTGAACTCAGTGACAGCAGTCGTCGTACAAATCCCCACCTAACCCACGTAATACCAAATTATCTCCAATGCCCTACCCCCTTGGGCGTAGTTTTGTATCAAATCCCCTCGAATGCCCCTATAATCCCCTGCATGTACATGTATATACTGTATCATACACCATACACCCCTGAAAGGAAAGATAAGCCTGTTGTAAGGAAATTAAATTATACAAGTAAACCATTTGTCATGCAATAATATACGAAATCTGTTGTAGAAAATAATGCTAGCATAGTACATTTAAATGGTTGTTTGAATGATCACAGATCTTCTATAACAATATTAATTAAACAGCCAACTGTCAAACGACATTAGAGACCGCGAACAATTAGCCGTGAGAAAGAGAAAAAATCGACGATCAATTAAGCATGTTTTTAGGGGCTGATTACATGAGCCGAGCTAGCCCGGTTAGGCTAGCCGGACTGACTCGTGTCACGAAATTCTTTCCTCGGCCGCAAAAGGAGATTTTAATGAACGTTAGGGTTCGTTTACATCTAAACTAAACCAATTCTCCTTTGTATGTGAGTTTCAAAACCACAGTAAGTTCCTAATCAATCGCGTGAGCCCGGTTAACCGGGCTAGCCCGGCTAATGTCCGCCCTTAGAAGATCTTCTCCTAAGTCATCTATTTTTATAAACAAATTAGCTGCCAATTACAAAGGATGTTCCCTAGAATTTGTTCACATGCAACATTTTTTCGCTAAGTCCTTTGGGCATTTCATACCATCTGTTAATTTTGGTAAAGTTCAGAACAGCATTGACACAGAGCAGTACCAGATATAACATTTTCCCCGTCAGTTTCTATACATTTTCAAGGACCACGCCTACAAAATAGATTGCTTTGTATTGACTTCACTTTGTCTGAAGATGCTCAGACATTCTGGATTCAATTTGGAGTGACCTCCCTCCCCCCATCCTTTTAATATTTTACTGTTGTCTGTTTTTATGACTTTTATAATAAAAGGAGCAAAGGGAGTGGGAAAGACAACCCTTCTAACAATGCTATATATGGAGAAGAAGAAAGAAAAGAAAGAAAAATGTAGATATTTTGTAAGTAGATATGCTGTAGATCTGCTATATATGGCATTGTCAATTGACTGCTTGTGTATTAAAATTATTTCATTTGCATTTACAGACGAAGTGCATATTTTTGCTTATCATTCGAAAAACCAAAAATACCATTTCCCCATGACTTTCTAAACATTTTGTATAGGCAATATCATGGTTTCGAGTGCAATTTGGAAAAAACATGCACGAGTGAGTTTTTCAAAGACTATCAAAATTGCACGAGTCCGAAGGACGAGTGCTATTTGAGGTCTTTGAAAAACTCACAAGTGCGTGTTTTTTTCAAATTGCACGAGAAATCATGCTATTACTTATTAATAATATACATGAAAAAATTTAACAAAAAGAGAATCTTTCTAATCAGAATGCTTTGTTCAAATAACATACATGAAAAAGAAATGAACAGGAAGAGCTTTTTTTCTAGTAAAAAATGATTTTTGTGCAAATATAAAAAATTTAAAAATTTGCACTGTATTTCCTTTTTTCTGCACTGTATTTCCTCAAAACTGCACCGCTCTCAGCCAATCAGAATTGAGAAATTTTTTCATGTATATTTTTACAAGGGTAATACCCAGAAAATAGTATTTAACTTCAGTATTTAGCTTTCTCCTGCAAAATAGATATGTACTCGGCTTGTTTTTATATATTGTAATTAGCCTGTTTTTATATACAGTAGTAGCATTCGACAAGCTAAAAATACCATAAATAAATAAATAAATAAATAAACAAACAAACAAAACAAATCGCGTTAAGAAATCGCGTTTTAAGTAATCGACGCATTTTTGCCAACAACATTTTTTATTCACTTATCATGTTTGTTGAAAATAAAAATAAAATTGTTGCATTTAGTGTAGTTTAGTTTAGTTTAGTTTGGTGAAAAGTCCTACCATTTTCTGGTATTATTGCAAAGGCAGCACTTTCTCAATTATTTTAAGACTCTGAGTTAGTGGTCCGACGCATGATTTGAACCTGCGTCTCCCAGCTCATAAGCATGTGTGGTATACATCGTCGGTTTGCACGCAAACGAGATCGAGTTCAAAACCTGGGATGCGACGTTCAATTTTCTTCATCTCAATATATTTTACGAAATATCATCCTTAAATTTTTCTTTGTTCTTTGTTGTATTTTTCTTCAAAAAAATAGAGTTTTTGTTTTTTTATTTCAAATATTCTACCAGAATTAAAACTATATTTTCATTCCGACAGGAGTAGCTATTTTCAGGCCTCCAATAAAAAAAGAGCGCAAGGGGGGTTGCTGTAAAAGCGGGCGAGGGGTTATTGCATTTATCTATTTCTAGTTTAGTTCATATGATCAGAAAAATCAAACGCACGTACCTGTTCTCATGATAGAGAAAAGTAGACATTGGGACAAAATACCAGTCAGTAAAGTGAACGAGCAATCTAGGCGTTCCGGAATCTACGTCATAAATGTGCTAGTTCCATGCCTTTTGAAACTTTGCTTGCAACTCGGCGATTTTCGACATTTCAACAGGGCATAGAAAATCGAGAATTCATCCAAATCAAGAAATTTTTGGACTGAGGTACTCAACAAACCACAGTAATTTGATTTTTTTTTAAAAATATTTGGGGTTAGGGGCACTTTAAGAATAGGAGTGATGTGCTCAAGTTTACAGGAGCCTGTAAGTAGCCTTGCCGCCGAATTCTGTACATGTTGAAGTTTTTGGATCAAGTAATCGGGTAAACCATACAGAAGAGAGTTGCAGTAATCCAGTTTAGTGGTTATGAAAGCATGAATTAATATTTCACTAGACTCAAAGTATAGGTACATGTAGTACATGCACTTCCTTGTTGTATCACAAGGGACAAGGTGTTGAATATGGGAATAGCAAAGCTTTTCTAGAGTTACACATTAACAAAGTTGCTGCATGGCTTTTTAGAACTTTACGCGGTTTCACGGGAAGTTCAAGGACGAGGTTGAAAAAGCTGAAAAAGGTAACTAATTTAAATTACCTGTTTCGTTTAAAACATGAAATCTGAATGTTCAGTTACTCAAGTGAAGAAGTTTGTAACTAAAGTCTTATTTTTCAAAAAAATTATTCTCAAGATTCATCCTCAGCTTTTACATGGTTCTTTATTGATAACATTCAGGAAGCAGTGGATCCTTCGCGTGCGGGACTCGTAAAACTATATGTGAAGCAAAAGGTAATTTGACAGTTTATCTTCCTTCTTGTGTGGTAACTGTGATTACTAAAAACCAACTGGTGGATTCTAATTGGCTGTACTCATTGTCTATATTGGTGATAGACCACTTGTTGCGAAAGGAGTCAATTTTCAAATGCAAAACAATGGCAGAAAACTCGAGTTTTGTAGAGGTTTCAGTTCGTTTCTTCAAAATACTACTATGTCTGACTAGTTGGTTTAAACTAAAACAATAGTCAACTCGGACTTGTTGTCTAATTGTTAATTGTATTACAGAAGATGTAATGGTGGCATTGGTGAGTGATTGGTCTGTTCAATTTGTCACATGATTATTTTGCATACTTTTTTGTCACATGATTGTTTTGTATACTTTTTTGTCACATTATTATTTTGCATCATTTGGATCTTTCATCGCTGCGACCGTGGCTTACACCTCAAGATGTTTTGTCACATCTCATTAATTATTTGTTTAATTGGCTTAGTTTTGTCACATGATTATTGTGCATATAAAAGTTCGACACATGGTTTTATTTCACTGTACGTGTCCGGTGTCTCTGACGAAGGGCCTTTGCTCGAAACGTCAGACCTCGTACTATTTCGGCAGTAAACCTTTTATAGCATCCGATTGGTAACTTTTATCGCCTATTTTAATACTTTTATTTAAATAGAGAGATTATTCAGTGGTGCGTATAGTCGCTGCGTGTTCAAGAGATGGATTGCGGAAATTGCATTTACATCCTAAGTTCAAATTAAACGCTGGTGATGTTTTGACGCTTGTGATAAGTCCAGACCCTAAAATTGCAAACGAAATGATATCAAAGGTAGGTTGGATACATCTGCTATTAATTTATTGTGTCACATAAAACACATTGACCTATCGGTATATAATAGACGAGTTCGGTAACAGCGGTGGATCATGTGCAATCAGGACAAATTTGAAGTATTTTGAAAATAAATACTTGACCCGTCCATTCATGGGTCAAGGGTTTCCTTTCAAAATAATTCAAATGTGTCCTGCCTCCCCCCCCCCATGATCCACTGCTACTGCCAAACACCTCTATATATTTTGTGACATCTTCGCCTGTACACTTGGTCAATAGACCAAGTGTACGGGAAGATATGTCCAAAAATATGCTACTCTTGCTACTGCTGCTACCTTCCATCACCCACCCTTGTAGAATCAGACATATTTAAAACCTATTTTAAGTCTATTTTTACCCTATTTAACCCTATTTTTACCCTATTTTACACCCAAAATGGCTATTTTATTTCTATTTTGCTAATTTTGTGAAATAGTCTATGGCTATTTAAAATATATTTAAAACATAGGCAAAACATATTTTGAAAAAATATAGCTCTGAAATAGCTATTTAATTCCTATTTTATGGAGAATTGTGATACTGAGTTGGTTCAAAATAGCTTTTAAATAGCTATTTTTAACTATTTTTGGAAGCCAATACTGAAATAGATATTAAATAGCATGAAAAATAACTCTGAAATAGCTATTTAATTCCTATTTTATGGAGAATTGTGATGCTGAGTTGGTTCAAAATAGCTTTTAAATAGCTATTTTTAACTATTTTTGGAAGCCAATACCAAAATAGATATTAAATAGCATGAAAAATAACTCTGAAATAGCTATTTAATTCCTATTTTATGGAGAATTGTGATGCTGAGTTGGTTCAAAATAGCTTTTAAATAGCTAATTTTAACTATTTTTGGATGCCAATACTGAAATAGATATTAAATAGCATTAAAAATAGCTCTGAAATAGCTATTTAATTCCTATTTTTGGAGAACTGTGATGCTCACTTGGTTCAATTAATAGCTTTTTAAATAGCTATTTTTAACTATTTTTGGAAGTAAACATCAAAATAGATATTAAATAGCATCAAACATTAGCTCTGAAATAGGTACTATATATATTTTTAAGTTAACAGATAACACCAAATGAACTGTAGAGATAGTTAAACTCTCAGTCGATCTTTAATAAATATTTTGATGAAGCAGTAAGGATCCTGAAGAAACATCCATGGAAGAAATCAGCAATGCCAAATCAAACTATAACTATTAGTGAAATTGTATTATATTATATTAAAATAAATGGTTTGAACCTAGGAGTATCATTAGATGTGTAGTTGATCACGCTGTTGTAGTCTTGATAAAGACTATTGTTGGTGACTGACGCGTTTCGACGGTGTCAGCAGCGATCGTTGAAAACGTCAGTCAAGACTACAACTTCACACATCTAATTATATTATATTATATATTATATTATATTATATATTATATTATATTATATTATATTATATTATATTATATTATATTATATTATATTTATCATTTATAGACCCAGAGCGAGGGGAATTCGACGAAATATTACCCCGAGGGATAATATTTCGACGAATTCCCCAAGTGGAGGGTCTATAAATGATATATTATACAGAAACAATCTTCAATGCTGTCTTGAAACGTCTAGAAACGTCTTGTAGTTCCTCCATTGTTTACAGTATCGTCTTGGTTTACGCGCCAGTACTGGGTACGAGCGGGGTATTCGAACTCGAATTACCCGCTGATTACGTCATCAGCGGGGAATTTGAGTTTAAATTGACTTGTCACGTGGTTCAAATCTAGCTCTTTGATTGGATAATTTATAGTTGAGGTATAATATTATATTATATTATAACTCGTACCCAGGCTCCACCTTCTGTTTGGATTTACTATTATATAATCTATGACCAGTTGCGACAAAATCTGTTTTAAATACACTGTAAACTACTAAAATGTAATAAAAAATAAGTTACATGAAGAGTAGCTGTTGTCTTTGTTGCTTTTTGGTACCAATTTCAAATAATTTTGATGAATTTATGCGAGTTTCAAAACCCGGTCCTACGGCACTATACAATAATCCATGATACCGCCACTTCGTGGTTGCGTTTTGTATCCCTCTCAATCCCTATCGCCCCTCCGCCCTCGCCCCAGTTCCCGCCCCTCCGCCCTCGCCCCAGTTCCCGCCCCTCCCTCAACCCTAAATCTCTTTCGTGAAGTTGCTAAACGAAGCTGATATGGCCTCATTTGCCAGTGACGTCAGGACTCAGTAAGGACAGATTATGGCGCAACCAATCACAACAGAGTTCTGAGTCAGGTGTGGTATTTAGTATTCTGTGATTGGTCAACACTTGATACGTGTGATCATGCTTTTCAAGCATCGCGCTATATTCAAAACTGAAAAAATGCAATCTGCACGTATATTTTTACCGAACGAAAGAAGATTATTTGTGATAATGGAAACTTCTAACAAAGGGAGAACTATTAGAAAACTCAAAGGTAAGGTTCAAAAGAAAGTGATTTTAAAATCCGTCAAGGCAATAGTGTATTTTGCTTGTCCTTTGAAAGGATAATAATAGAGTTGATATAGCATATT
The DNA here is from genome assembly GCA_035772405.1 of Chrysogorgia sp. JL179-B06. Classification (NCBI taxonomy): domain Eukaryota; kingdom Metazoa; phylum Cnidaria; class Anthozoa; order Scleralcyonacea; family Chrysogorgiidae; genus Chrysogorgia; species Chrysogorgia sp. JL179-B06. The sequence continues at coordinate 567,000 of JAYKKM010000266.1, forward strand.
AATTCTGATCTATTTGTGAATTTGCGTTGCTTTGTAGAGCCAATGGAATTATTGATTTTCTTCCCGAAAGATTACTCCGCCGTTACAGTTTCAAGAAACAAGGTTTTAGGAACGACCCAACAACTAAGTGGTTTGAAGGAAAATACCTGGGAGCACGTGGATATTGGCGAGCCAGGACCATGAAAAGGTCTAATAAAACCGGTGAGCCAAACACTTTCATGTGTCTATACAGTTTGTGAAAAGGAAGATTATATATAAGTGTATATTTATGATTTATAGACCCAGAGCGAGGGGAATTCGACGAAATATTACCCGCGAGGGATGATATATCATTCGTTCGAACCGTCGAACGGCGTTCGAATAACTTGCTCATGGCTTGCTACAATCCAATTAACTTGGAGGCTGCTACTAGCGTTCATCAGTATTCAGTGCTAACGTTCGAATGGCTTGCTACTAGCGTTCGAACGGCTAGCGTACTAGCGTTCGAACGGCTCGCTACTAGCGTTCAAACGTTTGTGAAAGTCGACGAATTCTCCGAGCGTAGGGTCTAAATTATATATTATACATGCGGTCTTGAAATATGAAAATAAACGTCTTGTTGTTCGGCTCGTATTTCGCGCGTGGCATTAGGTTTCGCACGTGATACTCGAGTCGAATTGGGAAATGAGTACACAAAATTATTATTCCCCTCCACAGCGGGTTCTTAACAAGATTTCTGTGCCATCTAGAAATCTTTGGACAAATTACAAGTAAATAATTAAATATTTAATAGTTAAACATTATCTGAGAGTTGTAGTTAGAGATTTTTTAATACCAGTGAGTATACTGGTATGGTTACTTACTAGTAAAAATTCTGGTAAAAATGGTTTAAGTTGGTACTCAAAAAATGTCTGTGGCACTGGTATACTCTGCCTTAGTTTATATCAGTACAGACTTTAAATTACCACCACTTATGCACCTATCATTTGTTTCCACCACCCCTGGGAGGGCGGGGAACCGTGGGGTATTTGACAAAGATTTGTTTTCCGGGTGACAAGCATTTGACAAAGACTGAATCCCGAGGGTCGGGGATTGACTCGTTCCCAGGTTTATTTAACAAAGACGCACCGGAAGTGAAACTCACTCGCGTTGCTTCGTTGCTATAGAAGTCTTTTTAATCATGGAGAACCTTTCTGTCGAAGAAATTGCCAAGTCTTTGTTTGTCATACACTTAATAATACATGCAATTGCGCCCCCTAGCAAGGGTATTTGACAACTAACTCAAACTTGTGAGTGGGGAATTTGACCGGAAAAATTTCAAAAGTTCAAATCCCCGTGGGTCTGCCCGCCCTCCCAGGGGTGGTGAAAACAAATGATAGGTGCATTATATCATATATATTTGACTACAGCAAATGATTGTAAAATTATTTGCAACATTGAGTAATTAATTATAATAATTAATTTTCCATTGCAAAAATTGGTTATGGTGTATGCTAATCATTGGTGCTAATACTGTAGATAATTTTAGGTTAAACAGAATTTTGTCAAGAAAATTATTAGATATTTTTAATAACACAGCTACCTTTATTTTTCAGCTTATTTGTGCACTTATTTTGATTGAGGGACTCCAACTGGTGAAGAGAACCAATGAATATCCAACAACACATAGCAGATAAGTGTAGGAATTTGAACAAGAAAAAATATAGCTATTATTTAAAAACTAAAAATTATTGTTATATAGCTGTGGCTTCCCTAGATATAATACAGACTGTCATATTGGTTGGTTTGTGATCACGTGGGCTTAGATAAATTCAAATGTCGACCGAGCAGGCAATAAGTTGTTACCGGGTAATTATTGCCCACTTGGGCAATAATTTTTGAATTGTTAAAACTGTTGCGTGGATAGCCATGTATGTTTAGTTTTTCTCCATCGCTATATAACAAAACGCTTAATGTCTGCTACCTTGCAAAATAGTTAGTTTTGTTTTCCCTTGAGTCTTGATGTTTCCCTCTACTTCGTCTCGGGAAACATCAAGCCTCTCGGGAAAACAAAACTAACTCTTTCCCTCGAGAGCAGACATTAAGTGTATATTATTTTACTGAGACATTAATATAAATGTATCATTGTTACTTTAACATACTAAATTCTTTGGTCTTAATATTAATGTATATATTTTAAAGTGTTTATTTCCAATAGCAAGTTAGTTAAATATTCATTTGAATGTATCATATATTTTCAACTAGTTCCCCAATTATTTTAAAAAGTAGCTATAGTTTCATTTTCTCTGGGTGCCAGTGGTTTTTCTGAAGAAGAACCACTGGCACCCAGGGTAAGTTTCATTATGAACTAATTAAAATATTTATTTTAAAGAATTAGAGTTAAAAGTTATATTTTGTCACAAGTAATACAATATATCTCTGTGCAGTTTAGGAAACCTTGTTTATGATCTGCCTTTGTAAGAGTCCCAGGTGGAATTCCCATATTCCACAAGGGATGACATTAATTTAATACCTGAATCAACCTGATACAATTTCCCATACAAATTTTTGTATTAAAATCCCAAGCGGGATCCCACTTCAAAATCCCAGGCGGGATTACCTAGGATCCCAAGTGGGATTTACCCGGGATCCCGGGTGGGATTTGCCCGGTGGGATCCCGTTCCAAATTCCCAGGATCCCACCTGGGATCCCTGGGATCCAGGACTATAATCATACTATTTATTATCTATTTTTAACTACAGTATATTAGGAGTTAGGACTATGTTTTAACTATTTATTATTTATTTTTTTACTATATTAGGACTATGTTTTAACTATTTATTATCTATTTTTTAACTATATTAGGACTATGTTTTAACTATTTATTATCTATTTTTAACTATATTAGGACTATATTTACTATTTATTATCTATTTTTTAACTATATTAGGACTATGTTTTAACTATTCATTATCTATTTTTTAACTATATTAGGACTATGTTTTAACTATTTATTATATATACTATTTAAAACCTATTTTATTGCTATTTGACTGGACCAAGTAAATTTAACAAAATCACAACATAGGAAAAAAATAGGGTTCCACTTAGGTAGGAAAAAAATAGGTTTTTATATTAATTTAAATAGGAAAATCATAGGGAAAAAATAGTAAGCCAAATAGAATTATATCATATGTTAAAAATAGGAAATAAATAGTTTAGAAAAATAGGAAATAAATAGGAATTAAATAGTGTCTGATTCTACAAGGGCACCCACCACCTGTGTCATCGATTTCAAGAGATTGGATGTGTGTGGCATGAACATCGGCAGAAATGCCCGATTTTAAAGCTTTCCACAGCTTAGAAGAGTCATACAGACTTGTTTTCTTCGATCAAGTTGGAATAGTAAAGTTTCCTGGCCTCTCTGATAGACGATGTTACTCTGTTTCTAAGAGTTCGGTAGCAAGACCAATCATAAATAGACCCTGACTTTAAAGCTTTTTTGTGATGAAAATTTCTGTCGACAATCAATGATCGTATTTGGGGCGTAATGGAAGCGAGTTGGCACGTATTCTTCTGATGCGGAGTGGCGCGTGCTTATCAGAGATTTTTACATGTTATTTCTTCTGATTTTATTGTAATTATTTGTGTTATCACTCGCTTATTTGACCACACTTATAAATTATAACTTAAATTATAACTGAAAAGCCCTTTTGGGATGTGTTAATAAAATACTACTACTACTACTACTACTACCATTACTACTACCATTAATGCTGGCAAAATGTTCTCCGAAACTTCGGTAAAATAGGTCTTGCTAAGTTGCTCCTGAAAATGAAGGAAATGGCATTCTGAAAGTATGCTACTAATCCTGCTGCTCCTACTACTGTATACCTGTACATTAATAATAGTTTGTTCGAACTTGATTTTAGGAAATTTCTCCCTTCTATAAAGACAACAAGGTAAAAAAATGTTGCCACAGATTGCAATCTGATTGTGGACGAAGTCTTATGTTCCATGTATTCTCGTTTTATATGTGTGTGTATAATGCTAATGCATTATATTATTATTTTGCATTATGTCAATGTTAATACATTGACCAATAATATAAGTGAATTTTGCGATTTACCGATGACATGAAAGCATGTGGGACTGTGAGTTAATGCTTCAACTAGCGGACGAATTCTTACTGCACATGCTAAACGAAAACGAAAGACTCTGGGAAACTCCAAATGTAAGCTGCCAAAATCTGGCAGCATTCCTCACAGCACATGCTCAAACAACATAAAGCTCCGTGCATATGTACTCTTATAAAGGCACGTTTGACGTCATTTGAGCTCGAAAAGACACTTATTTCGTGTTCAAATGACGTCAAACGTACCTTTATAAGAGTACATATGCACAGGTGCGGTATGTTTTATTTGTTTTATCAAATAAGAAGAGGAAAATTCAAACTAAAAGTGAGGTAGTTTGGAATTTGGCGGGCTTTTCCGGCCAGCTGACGCCATTCATTTTTTATGTCATTCATGATCTCTGTTCTCTTATAAATGTACGGAGCCCAGCCAATCAGAGCGTACGTAGAGGACACCTTATTTTATAAATGGTAATATCGTCGATGTATCCGTCAATAATCTTCTGGTCGTGAGAGGGGTATGTATATGCTGATGGACGGAGTGTTGCGAGAAGATTAACAAAGGGGGAATCAATCTCGGTCAGATCAGCGTTGAAGTCGCTGTCCGGGCTCCTGAAATCGTTGACCCTACAATGAACGCAGACACATTAGAGTATTGCATACGGGGAAGGATAAAGTGCATGGAGCATTCGGTAAGTGGGTAAAGATAGTTCTTACCAGCGTTCAGGCCTAGAGACAGGCTTTTGGTGGGGTCCCGTTGAGCTAATACCGATCTACAGTCTCCATTGTCTTAGCCCTCGTCACGTTCATACTGAATATTATGTTATGCCCACCGATCTTGTGGTAGCTACAATCCTGGACAAAAGTGCTTGGGACACTGCGAAAATCGGCAAAATCGCCCAACAATTTTGTCCAGGATTGTCTGAAAATGACGAGTTTATGATTTTTCAATAAAACACAGCTTTTTAACTTTGTAACATTGCAAAATATATACAGTTTAATAAAAGAGCCCCCATCTCTGCTCACCCTTACCCCCTCAATGGGGAAGGGATCACTGGAGCAGAGTCTCTGCAGAGTTCCCACCCGCACCGGTACCACCCGCACGAGAGCTCTATTTAATTTACATATTCACCAAACCTTCTATAATACCTTTCTACAATCCTGGACAAAATTGTTGGGCCACTTTGCCGATTTTCGCAAAGTGTCCCAAGCACTTTTGTCCAGAATTGTCTGAAAATGACGAATTAAACAAAATCGAAGAAAAAAAACAATTTGGGGGCGGCGATTCTGCGCAGTTTGCTCGAAAATGACATAAATACGCTCCCACATGCATGAACAACAAATTGTTTGTGGGTGTGTCTTTCAACACTTTTTTAGTGATCGGGTCATCCTTATCTTCATACCCGTAGAATAAGCTCATCTATATATTATAGTAAACGTCTGCTGACTAAGAACCCTCCGATGGATGTTAAGGCGAATGTTAGGCCTAGTTCTGTTGTGTGGCTATCAGACTTTTTCAGGTCTTTACCATTGGTGTTCCCTGAGTCTACGACGGGTTTATCTTTGTCGACTGTCTTCGGCTTACTATCTAACGGCTCTAAATGATGCCTACCATATTGATGAACCTTTGGGTTCTTGCTGTGTCTCCAAGCTACCACGGTGGCTGTGACACGTACATCGCCTACAAGACTGGCACTGATGATAAGCTAGCATTCGGTGGGGTCGACCCACGTGGGGAGAAGTTATGTACAATCCCGAACTCGATTGACACAAGTAAAATCCATCTGATCTCCATCCACTGGCAAGTCTATAATTCGCACGTGAGGGTGAATAATTTCTTAAGTCCAGACTCCAATTTCAACGCTAATCTATCTGATTGGTAACCCCTTCGTGAACCTATTCGCCACACACCGTTCATCTGGATATTCATACCCCTCTCCAACCAAACATCGAATCAGTCAAGATAGCTATCGAAGAGCTGGTGTGGCGACTCTCCGCGTGGGAGACTACAATAACTTTCCCGTTAGTGGGAGACATCTTGTGGGAGACATCTTGTGGCAAACAGGGGTGGGCCATTAGGGAAGATCCCTCTTGCTCGCATTCGCAATTCACTGCCATCTGTCGCATTCGCTCCAAGGCCCAAGCCCAAGGCAAGCTACGCGCAGTGCCGGAGCTAGCGACTAATATAATTGTTCCATTATGCCGCGGAAATCTGCATATAGATTTCGTAATCTGGAAAGTATTTTGAGAATATAAATCCTAGAATATAATTCTATATATTGAAAAGTATTTTGAGAATATGAATCCTAGAATATGAATCCGAAATGGAAAAGTGATGAAGCAAGCTTGTACTACTTACTGGTACTGTAACGGAGAAAACTCATGCGTCAATTCTCGCAGACGGAGTTCAGAGAAATTCTCGCAAACGGAGTTTAGAATTGACATGCGTTCGCCGGAAGTGTGCCATCAGTCAGTAGTGTACAAAATCTCATAAAGCTTTTGCTCTCGGGAAAGTGTTCGCTTTTTGGAACAGATAACATCCGCGGACAAATATCAATGCATATGTTTTCGCCACACGTAAGTTTTTATATATTTTATTGCAGGAACAGGTAGACAAGATCTTGGACTACGTTGGGTGTGTTCCGGGAGAAGTGCGCTACCTGATTGATCATATACTGCTCATGCGTGCAGAAGAGGTAATTCTTGGTGACTACCTTAACAGGCGAAAAAAAGAAATAATGGATATATTGAGCACCGACCTTGAGGAGCTTGAATCCAACGCGCGGGGTGAGCATATAAAATTCTTGGCAATTTGTATTCATGGTGATAGTACAGTAAAATACGTTGAGGAAACATTCGAGATGTCAATTAACATGCTGCCTTGGACCTTTCTCATGCTGAAAGGGCAATACGACAATATATTTGACTATTCTTGGCAGGATCGAAAATTAGCAGCAGTGTCACGACTTGCCAAGGAGGTGATTATCAATAAATTGTCTAAAAGTCCAACTCAACTTAAAGATGTGGTAAGTTCATCCTTGTTTGTTCTTTTAATTTTGATACATGTGGCTTTGGCGGGTATTTATATTTTATGTCAAAATCTAGAATGTTTTTATTATATCCCCCAGTCACAGTCTCATTTCTGGTTCGCTTAAAGGGACACTCGACCCCAAAAGAAGTGTTGCGCAAATGGAAGATTTAATTTACATCACTTTGGAATGGGTATTAGTTTTCTTCGAATTGTTTTAGATTGACAGAAATCTGGTTGTTTCTCCTCTTTTTCGAAATTGTAGGCCGCCATCTTGTTGTGATTGCGGTCGCTCCCATTCATTTTTGAAATCATTGAATATTGATTCTATCACCCAATGACGTCAAAAAATTAATGGGGGGCGACTGCATTCGCCCGCAATCACAACAAAATGGCGACCTTCAATTTCGAAAAATAGGACAAACAAAGCCAAATTTCTCTCAAACTTAAAAGATTCCAAGAAAACTAATACGAGTCCGAAGTGAGGTGACTTTGATCTTTCATCTGAAACACTTGTTTTGGGGGTGGAGTATCCCTTTAAAAGTGCCTGCCAATTGTGAACATCTTGGATTTTGACGTCACAGCTGTGGTGATACATACCGCTGTAAAGTTGTCTACATAAGTTGATACCATATCATAAGTTGATACATGTAATCACACCATATGATTATGATGATGGCGTCCGCACGCTCTACTAAATCTAGTTCCGAAAAAATCAAAACCACACCAATCCAGAGGCTGAGATCATAAACTGTAGTGTACCTCAAGGATCGATTCTAGGCCCTTTATTTTTCTTGTTATATATTAATGACATTGTAAATGTTTCAAAAGTATTAGGGTTAATTTTGTTTGCAGATGACACAAATGTATTTTCCCCTCGCCCGGCGCGAAGCGCCGGCCGAAGGCCTGAGGGCGAGGGTGCTAATATCGACCGGCGTTTAGTCCCTTATCACGCCATTGTTATCACGCAAGATGCAAGCGAATCCTAATCTCGAATCGGATTTATAGGTATATATATATATATATATATATATATATATATATATATATATATTATATATATATATGATCAACCGTCCTCATGCGCGGCATCGGAAATTTGGCCCTGGATTATCAGCTGATTTCAAGCCGAAACCGTAGTGTTGAAGGACAAGATAATCAAAGACAGACACAAGTAAAAGGTAAAAGGACTATTATAATTATGTATATTGTGATTGTCAGCGACTCACCGGTCTGTGTTGAGCAATTAATTTGCCTTTTCTGCATAGTTTTTTTTGGTTAGGGTTAGCAATTTGGTTAGGATTAGGGTTAGGTTTAGGATTTTGGTGATATTTACTTGCATTTCGTTGAATTCTAAGAGACTATAGCGTCGTACGGCTACCGTACGAATAGCCATTACCTTCAGTTCAGTGCTTCACTTTATCGTTTATTAAACTTTTTACTTGACTCGCTAATAAACACGTGCTGCGAGTTTATTAAACTTCAAACACGACCCATTTGATAAGTTCATTGGCGTAGTAATTTTGAAAATCGATGTTGTCTAAGCCGAGAAAATCAAAGATAAAGTTTATGTAAATCAGGACGAATCAACCACGATACGGTCGTGATTTTCTTTTGTCTTTTCCTCATGAATTATTAATGAGTGTTTGAATGTAATTTAAATAATTGTACACTTTATTGTGTATTTGCTCCAAGCTCCGAAATCTAATAGACACATTTTGAAATACTTAACAGAGAGATTTGGGAAAATTTGAAGGTATGTAATGTTTTGAATTTTCAAAACATATATGTATAATATATTGACAGTTGGCAGTATGTTTATTATTTGATTAAAATTATAAATACTATCTGCTTGATAATTAGCCTATATATACAGTAGTTTAGGGTGAAAAACATGCATACTATTGCTGTGTTTATATGACCTGGGCCTGGCCTACAATTTTGTACCAATAAACAAGCATTACTATGTATACTTGCCAGTGTTAATACTTAATATATACATTGCTGTAGTGAATAAGGGAGAGCTCGGGGGGAAACAGACGATACAGTACATGGATGATTGTCAAGCAAGCTCATATCCTCAGAAAAATTATTCTGTGTCCCGGACAGGGATAACTTTCTGATTTCCAGTGAGATGCTCTGACCATTGAGCTACCAAGACTCAGATGGTGAGTGAACGTTAATTACATTGATGTACTGATTCTATTGATATAACAGCAGTGTATATATTAACACACCCAATCATTAGTCATTACTGAAATATATAGTAACTGCTGTGCATAGGCAGTACATATATCATTAGAACCAGTTCATCATTGTAACCTCTCTCCATCTGAATCTCGATGGCTCAATGGTTAGAGGCCGTCACTGGCAATAAGAAGGTTATAATTTTTTCAACCAGGAATATTATGTTTCTGACGATATCATCTTGACGTCCATGTTTTGTATACTGGTATGTATTCCATATATAATCTGTGTTTACAGTACTCCATCCATTATGGAACATGTTAGACCTACAGTACACTTAGCTGGCCTAGTGGGTCACAACTTATTCTGTCAATGTAAAATACAGCTTATTATTATAAGTTCACATTGGGTATGTTGACAGCTACTATGTGTGTTTGCTAGATCATTGTCGACAAGCAGACTAGGCATGGCATTCTGAATATAGGTTATAATATATATGTGCACGGTGATATAATTTAGATACTATAGTACACAATGCCATATATTATATGCTTTGTTACATGGCAAATATGGTATCTGCAATCTGCATTAGGTATTATTATTAGTAGTATTATTGTTAATGCATTATTATTATTAGTATTAATAATAATAATAATAATAATGTAAACTTTATTTATTCATAATTGATATATACTACAATGATAAACCTCTCTTTTACAGGTAGTTCACCAATGTCTACTTGAATTAACGATATATATGATATATAATATTAGTTTTGCATTAGTGTTGGGTTGTCCCAGGTTTTGTTACGTTTACAGAAAATATAGTATGAGGTTCTTATACAAATGTTAATTATTCTTTTCATGAAGTACTTTCGGCAACGTTCGTCAAATTTGAGATCTTTCAGCATTTCAATAAATTCTAATGATGGTTGACTGAAGACTCCGAGTGAGCTGATGGACAGATTCACAAATTTAACTTGTTCATAATTGTTGTTCTGTTCCGTAATTAGTTCCTGATACTTCTGTCTCTTACGGGTGGCATTATTGAGTAGATTGGATTCAAATCCGACTGTGAGTTCGAGAATATATATACATTTGTTTTCGATTGTTACCAAAAGATCGGGGCGTAATCTATCTCCGGTGAGAACAGATGGGCTGATGTAGCCAGGTATGTCAGCGTAGAGGCTATAATTTTGTACGGAGTTGAGTGAGTGAGGAGGCAATAAAATTTAAAACAGAGTCATGTCGCCAAGTAAACCGCCCTTCGTTTAGGTATGTTTGGCAACCAGCAATGACGTGAAGTAGGGTCTCAGGTTGCAAGCAGAATGAACAGTCAGATGTAGGTGATATTCCCCATTTCACAAGGTTTTTGCGAGTCGGAAGCGTGTTGTTGATGTATCGGATGGTGAAGTTAAATATGTTCTTAGGGAGTTTGCTTTGGACTGAGGACCATGTGGAGTTGAACGAGAGAGTCGAATATTTAATGATGTTGGAAAAGAATGAACCTTGTGAAATAAGGTGATGTTGAAGCCTTTCTTCGTGTTCTTTTCTGAAAGTGTTTAGTACGTCCTTTGTGTTTTTGTACTTGTCGTATTGCACATTCTTGTGATTACTTGTGACAGTCCATAGGTTTCTAATTTCTTCATTTGGTGATAATTTTAAAGCTTTTCGCGAAACAGTTTGGCATTGAAGAAATTTCGTTGAAGGGAGAATGATATTTAGACCGTACTTACTGCGAGGAAGTAGGACGTTGCTAAGTGTTGCTGAGATGGGAAGTTCAAGCCATTTCCGTATATATTTCGACGCAATACCATCTAGTTTTTCATTCACCCAGGTTTTACCTATGTCAGAAACAGTGAAGTGCCAAGAGATTTTTGCAAGTGCGTAGCGGCTGTACAACATAATTTTATTTTTTGGATGTAATGGCAGTTCGTCAATTTCATTCATGATGTCGGTTAGTGTGTCGTGTAGCTCAGATTTGTGATTTTCTTCGGACATATTAAAGTCAAAGTAGCGGCCTAGGTAACGAAACGATTTCCCATTTTCAACACGTGGTACGAGATGGTTATTTACAAACAGTTTGGGGAGATATTGGACCGATTTTGTTGAATCCTTTTTAATGCCAAATGTTGAACATTTATCCACACGTATAATCATGTTGGCCCACTGACACCAGATCGTAAAGCGATTGAGAAGCATTTGATTTTCTTTTTCTTGACCACTGATAACGGCAGCGTCGTCTGCAAATTGTAACCAGTGGATTGGGTTGAATAAGGTAGTACTATCGTTTGGTTTCCGGAAGCCAAGTTGACCGTATTTTTCAGACTTGATGTGTTGAATAAAAGTATTGAACGACATATTGAACAAGAGAGGACTGAGAGAATCGCCTTGGAGCACACCTCGGTCAACAGTGATGAATGGGGTGTTGAATTCATCTGTGATGATGGAAGTTTTGAAATCGGTATAGAGGCTACTAATGAGATTCTTTATGTGATCAGGGATATGGTGAAAATCAAGGACTTCGTGAATAAGGTTATGATGGACTTCACCAAATGCGTTTTTTAGGTCTAGTAATGTTATGACGAGAGATCGTTGTTTTGTGCGCGCTTTGTTGATTATATGCGCCATCTGAGCTGTATGTTCTAGTGTTCCGGAAAGTTTTGGGGTGAAGCCTTTTTGGATATTCTGTTCTATATACTTGTTTTCCGCAAGAAATTGAAATGTTTTATTGCGAATGCACGATGTTAAAACTTTAAGTGGAATGGATTCAAGTGTTATTGGTCTAAAGTTTGCTGGTTCGTCTGTCTCTCCTTTCTTGTGTATAAGTATTGTACATGCTTTTTTCCAATCAGAAGGGACAGCGCCGTGAGACCAGGCTGAGTGGATTATGTCGGATAGATAGGAACGTAAGTAGGGACAGCGTTTAAAACAGATTATAGATATTTGGTCAAGTGGACATGGTGAGCCAGACGGTTTCATTTTACGGATGACATTGGTAATCTCTTGATAGGTCGGGGGGTCGAGATTAAATGGCTTTTGAGGTGAAGCAAATTTTGGAATCCAGCTTGGGATGCTGAACGCTTTATTTGGGTTGATGGCAGAGAATGTCTTAGTGAAGTATGATGTGCATTGAGCCATATTAAATGATGGAAGTGAGCAAATTTTCTTTTTAAAAACTCTTTTAACGTAACCCCAGAAGTTTTTAGTAATTACACTGTCATGATCAATTTCCGCTGACTTTTGACTGTTGATGTTATCTTGATCGGCATTATTAGGTTTAAGAAGGTTGCGCAGTTTCTTGGCTACGAATTTGATTTCTAGCACTTCTCCGTTTTCTGATTTTAATTTCTTTAAGGCGATTTTCAGGTCCTTGACCGAGGATTTCGCATACTTTTTTCTCAAATTTACATCGTGGTTATCAACGTGTCCAAAATTTTCGCTAAAGTAGTTGTATATAACTGTTGCCATGGTGTTGATGTTGTTATTCAAATCGTGCGGTGTGATTGGGTGGTTTAAAAAGGTCAGTTTGAAAAAGTCGTTAGCGGTTGACCATTGTAATGGCGATTTCGGTAGTTTAATTCCCTTTTTTAGGATAGGGAAGTTTTCTTTGCAATACGAAGTTGGAATTTCAGCATCGTCTTGTTCTACGTTGTCCTCATTTTGTTGATCATTTAACGCTTCTGTCATTTGCTGTTGTAGTTCGTCTTGAAGGTCATCAATAACTCGGCAGCTTCGTTGATGCATTTTGAGGCCGCGAGGTCCTTTACAGACTTTACCACAGCAACATTTAACAGCTGTGTACGATATGACTGGCAGACATTCTTGTGCTGGCATTTCCATTGTTGGAGTATCATCCGTGGTGGTTTCTTGCTCATAGTTCACTTTGCTTTTACAGCGCCATGAGTGTCTGCCCAGCGATACGAAATCTTTACCACAAAATCCACATATTATTAGGGTTGCGAACAGTGCAAGTAGGCTTGCACGAATCATTTTAGATTCAATATTAATAAAATTATCAATATACGACGTTAGTGTGTCAATTCAAGTAAAAATTTTCGTTGAAACTGAGGACATGTACAGAGCGCGTTAACACACGTCTGCTCTATGTCTAAATCATAATAATAATAATAATAATAATACAATAATATTTATACAGGATAGCCCCTTCAATGCTAACACTGGTATCAATATATGGGGTCTTGTTTTCTAACAAATTACAGTTACAAATGTACAGTACAATGTTACAAAAACTAATTTTAACTCAAAAGTTGTATATCCTTCACATATTGTCAATTAAGGCAATAGATAATGGTGCTATAACATGTATGAACAGATTAATTGAAACATGGAAAATAGCTCTTTACTGGTAGATATGATGTTAAAATGCCATGGAATTTCCTAACTAGCATTACACAATGTAACTTGCTTCTAATACAAGAGGTACAAAACTTGGGATTTCTATTAACCAATCAGTTTCCCTGACATGCATTATGCCTAGAGACCTCTGATTATGACCATCAATATTTAGTTATCCATATTGCTGCCAGCTCCACATCACAGTAGTCCAATGTGGGTAGAATTATCAACTTACTGTATATAATCTATCCACACCAACAATTGGAGTATTATCCCTAATAGGTACGTCTTAGTAAATCTAATTTGAATGGACCCCTATACATTTGCACTATATATGCATGCCATCCGTAGACATTTGAACGAATTTGATTTTTTTAAAGGACACTCATTGTATGATAGAGATGCACTTTCTTCCTTCAATAGCCTTTGGTGTCTATATACAAAATACTGCATTGATTATTTCGTGAGTCATCAATATTGTGATAAAAGTAATTTCTTTCTTAGTAATTGATGGTAGAAACAGCAGTAGACCCCCCACTATTCTGTTGCTGCACTCAAAAATTTAAAAATGCCAAAATGCCCGGGTCTTGCAAGAGGCCCGGCCACATCGCCACGTCAATCACTTGTGATCGGTGTATTCTGCAGACCAATGAAATGTTGCAACCATTATGCGTATTGCGTACCTACCAGTAACAAAAAGTACCCGTTCATCTCAACACTTTCCCCAATTCCACTGGCTAAAAGCATTTATTATACATTCAAAATTCATTCTCGTTTCCTATTGGTCAATTCCAGTGAATTCTTAATCTCTGGCAGGTGCGACCTCATTTCTGTTGAATACTGTGAATTATTGCACGGAGGTGTCCAAAACAAAAATTATTTAACACTGATGACGTCACTAGGACCAAACGTGCAAAAATTACAAATTAAAAAACGCCTGTAGTAGATTTGTTTGTATATTTTTATAGTAAGACTATCTTGAACAATGTACAATAAAACAATTATTGGATTCGGCTTATGCATGATATTTAAGAGTTATCCAGACCTCGGTCAAAGTTATCTGCTTTGGCAGGTACAGTAACATTGACCTCGGTCTGGATAATTCTTGATATCATGATGCTCAACCTCATCCAATAATTGTATATTATGCTGTAATGAGGTGTCTAAAAATATATACTTGCAATTAAGGGATCATTCATACATCTCATGGAAATTTATGGGAGGGGTACACATGTCAGTCCTGGGGCCCGAGTTTTGCTCTCGTGTGAGACTAAAGTGCTGTAATTTCTTTCTTAGTGATTTATAGTAGAAACAGCAGTAAACTTCCCCACTATTCTGTTCAGTGCAGGTGCCAGGTACTGCACCCAAAAATTTAAAAAGTTTACGCTATTTAGTTTGATGTCCTATGGAAGAATTAAATTCAAACAACACAAAGCTCTCAGAGATATTGTCCACTGCAAATTTATTCAGTTTTGCAAATAAATGGGCTAATACCTAATTCAAGTAAAAGAACTACAGTACTAAATTACAGTATTACAGTAGTAAATTAGCAACTACGCTATAAAAGTTTCAAACAGTATAAGCGGGCGAGGGGTGTTGCGTATAACGTATTTCTAGTATTCACATAAAGATCCTGTTTGTTTGTCTAATGTTCTGAAAATTGAGATCAACAAGTTGTCAGAATGGTTTAGGGCTGACAAACTTTCTTTAAATCTTAAAGTGTCTATGAAGTGAAAAATTCGCTAGCATTTTTTTTACTTTAACGGACAAAGTAGCAGGAGCGTACACTGAAAATTTCAAGTGAATCTGCTGCACAGTCTTCGAGCTATCAACTCTCAAAGTTTGGCATGGCTAAATGTTTTTGGTGAAATCTGAAACGCGCGGTTCATTGTCTTGTGACATATGCAGGTGTACTATGCATAAGAACAATGGATTTGAACATTAATGATCCACCTGAGTCTTTCCTTATTTTGTAACGTTAAACTATGCCAATGGACAAACTTTGAGAGTTGATAGCTCGAAGACTATGCAGCAGATTCACTTGAAATTTTCAGTGAACGATCCTGTCGTGCTACTTTGTTCGTTAAAGCAAAAAACTGCTAGCGATTTTCTCACTTCATAGACACTTTAAAGAAAGTTTGTTATAATAATAAATTTGTGATAGAATGAGTTTGTTAAAATCATGAATATGAACGTATAATTAGAATTATCAACAAAAGTAAATTTGATGCGCATAGCCTTCCTTTATTTATTTAGAGAGAATAAAATATTAAAATTCCATGATATTTTTCATTACAAATAGGACAAGTTATGTTTTCTTATAAGATGGTTGTTGCCTAATTGTTTTGACAATTTGTTCACAACAAATAAACAAATTCACAGCTATAATACAAGAAATGCTGAAACATTGGAATGTTTAACCTCCTCTATGTCGAACAAATATATGCCAGTTTTCCATAAGATACCAAGGTCCGAAGCTCTTCAATTCTTTTGCTGCTGAAATTGTCAACTGTAATACAATAGAATTATTTACAGCAAAACTAAAAACTTTTTTTTATTCCTCGTACTAAATGAAATTTGTTTCTTACCGTTTCTGTCTCTCTATACGGTCTATACTTTATTCGTCATCGTCAATGTTTTGTAATTTAAATAGTTTGTTAATAATAATAATAATAATAAATAATAAATAATAAATAATAAATAATAATAATAAATAATAATAAATAATAAATAATAATAAATAATAAATAATAAATAATAATAATAATAAATAATAATAATAATAAATAAATAATAATAATAATAATAAATAATAATAATAAATAATAATAATAATAAATAATAATAATAAATAATAATAATAAATAATAAATAATAATAATAATAATAATAATAAATAATAATAATAAATAATAATAATAATAATAAATAATAATAATAAATAATAAATAAATAATAATAATAATAAATAAATAATAAATAATATTTAATTTCCTTTATAACAATAATATCAAAATATTTTACATTCAAGGTACTGATGATAAAATTTGTTCAATATAGAATAGTTATTATTTCTTAAAATTTGCTGTCCATATATTCAAACTATATTATGATAATTATTTACAATAAATTAATATAAAAATAATAATAATTTAAAACTAATGTCCAATATATATAAGATTATCTAACTAACTAATAATAATAAAAATTTACAAAACTAATGAATTCTTGCCATCACGGTCTCTATATCTAAGTCTATGTCTTTAAAGTTGGATTGTACTCTTCTAATTGTTCTCGAGCCTCTTAAACATAACAAGGCAGATCTAACGATGGAGAATGATATCTTTGCTCTTATCCATGAAATTGTGTGTGAGTATAGCTCTCCCTTCTTGTCTGCTATCAATTTAGCAAGTCTGCTGTGGTATCGTAAGCATTCATCTCCCAATCCTCCTGTTGTAGTGAAAACGAGTGGTGTGAACGTTCCTTGCTCGATTTCTGTCACTCTTTTGCCATACATACGTTTCTTCTCGTTTTCGTGCTTTCTGTAAATTTGTTTGGGACTTAGATCTTGATAAGATTCTGCGTTTGGGTGACAAACCCGGACATCAAAAAAGGCAGATCTTTAATAAGTTGATACATGTAATCACACCATATGATTATGATGATGGCGTCCGCACGCTCTACTAAATCTAGTTCCGAAAAAATCAAAACCACACCAATCCAGAGGCTGAGATCATAAACTGTAGTGTACCTCAAGGATCGATTCTAGGCCCTTTATTTTTCTTGTTATATATTAATGACATTGTAAATGTTTCAAAAGTATTAGGGTTAATTTTGTTTGCAGATGACACAAATGTATTTTATTCACATAAAGATCCTGTTTGTTTGTCTAATGTTCTGAAAATTGAGATCAACAAGTTGTCAGAATGGTTTAGGGCTGACAAACTTTCTTTAAATCTTAAAGTGTCTATGAAGTGAAAAATTCGCTAGCATTTTTTTTACTTTAACGGACAAAGTAGCAGGAGCGTACACTGAAAATTTCAAGTGAATCTGCTGCACAGTCTTCGAGCTATCAACTCTCAAAGTTTGGCATGGCTAAATGTTTTTTGGTGAAATCTGAAACGCGCGGTTCATTGTCTTGTGACATATGCAGGTGTACTATGCATAAGAACAATGGATTTGAACATTGATGATCCACCTGAGTCTTTCCTTATTTTGTAACGTTAAACTATGCCAATGGACAAACTTTGAGAGTTGATAGCTCGAAGACTATGCAGCAGATTCACTTGAAATTTTCAGTGAACGATCCTGTCCTACTACTTTGTTCGTTAAAGCAAAAAACTGCTAGCGATTTTCTCACTTCATGGACACTTTAAAGAAAGTTTGTTATAATAATAAATTTGTGATAGAATGAGTTTGTTAAAATCATGAATATGAACGTATAATTAGAATTATCAACAAAAGTAAATTTGATGCGCATAGCCTTCCTTTATTTATTTAGAGAGAATAAAATATTAAAATTCCATGATATTTTTCATTACAAATAGGACAAGTTATGTTTTCTTATAAGATGGTTGTTGCCTAATTGTTTTGACAATTTGTTCACAACAAATAAACAAATTCACAGCTATAATACAAGAAATGCTGAAACATTCCAACCTCCTCTATGTCGAACAAATATATGCCAGTTTTCCATAAGATAGCAAGGTCCGAAGCTCTTCAATTCTTTTGCTGCTGAAATTGTCAACTGTAATACATTAGAATTATTTACAGCAAAACTAAAAACTTTTTTTTATTCCTCGTACTAAATGAAATTTGTTTCTTACCGTTTCTGTCACTGTCATGGATTATCTCTATATGGTCTATACTTTATTCGTCATCGTCAATGTTTTGTAATTTAAATAGTTTGTTAATAATAATAATAAATAATAAATAATAAATAATAATAATAATAAATAATAAATAATAATAATTAATAAATAATAATAATAAATAATAATAAATAAATAATAATAATAAATAAATAATTTATTTTTATTTATTTATTTTTTTTTTTAATAAATGATGAGAAAATGATTTTATTACAACATAATAATAACTTTGACAATAGTAATAATAGTAATAGAATAAAAAGCTTATTTACATATTTTAATCCATAAAATCTAAAGTTCATTTACGTACTCAATTCCTAAATTTTATTAAAAACAAAAACAAAAAAGGTTCCAATATTAAAAGGATTCAAGTTCATAAAATTACAAGTCCTGACATCAAAGACCACGTTCGGGTATTAAAAGTTCGAGTCCATAAAATTACTATTGAATGGCTCCCTCGATAGTTTCGACATCAAAGTCCACATTCCTAACATCACAAGGGACTCTCCTGATTGTCCTAGAACCTCTCAAGCAGATGAGGGCGGATCTTAATAATGCAAACGACGTTTTTGCTCTGATCCAAGAGACCGTCTTGGCATACTGTTCCCCCTTCTTTAAAGCTACCAGCTCCGCAAGGCGACTGTGATATCTCAAACATTCCTGGCCCATCCCGCCGGTTGTGGTAAATATTAAGGGCGTGAATGTTCCATGTTCAATGTCGAGAACTCTCCTTGAGTACTGGCGCTTCTTCTCGTTCTCATGCATTCGGTAGATCTGTTGTGGCTCTAGGTCCTTATATGATTCGGCGTTCGGGTGGCAGACTCTGACATCAAAGAATGCCGACCGTTGGGGTTCCCAGAATCCACGTGCATGAATATCCAGCCTTGCGTCTTGTGCTTTGTTAGCTCCTCTACTCAGCTGTTCTCCATTGATGTCTTGAAGGACGGGTTCGGCTTCAACATCACTGCATACCGTACGTAGGATTTCAGCTTCCAGGTCTCTCAACTCATTATGTCGTTGGATGACAAATCCACCTCGTTTGCAAATCATGGCATGATCTATCGTAAAGACTTCCCCACATACACAAGTGGAGGGAATATCATCAATCGGCCAGTCATAGCGTAGTTTGATCGCGTCACGGAACTCTCGTTTATTCAGGTTGAAACCCATTTCTCGGAGAGGAAGCACTGTCAGCCACACCGATGACCCTTTCTCTGCTGCCAGGTCTAGTGCTCGCTTGGTCTTTGGTGGTGCACTCTCTCTAATCCTCTCTGCCATGTCCTTGAGCTCCTGTGCTCTTTCGCTCTTGACTGCACATTGTGCCGACTTAGTGAGAGTCTCATCTGGTAGTTGGTATGTTTGAGATACGATATGCTCAACGAGGGGCGTTGTCACTTTGACTGATGAGGCGTACTCTCGACTTGCTTCGCGGCTTGGATTTCCAAGGCCCAGGCCTCCCATGCGGACTGGAAGCGCTAGAACGTCCCTATCCAGCTGTCTACACTTGTGTTCCGTTATTGCAGGAATAAGCACTTGAGATATTGCATTCTCCAGTGGCTCTAATAGGTCATGAATGTCCGGTAATGTTCTTAGAAAGTAAGTCCACCTATGTTTTAAGCCGAAAGTATAGGCAGCATAGCACGCCTGTGGCTGCGTCAGAGCGAACTCCGCCAATTGAGCTACTTCACTGACCCAATCAGATACCTTCTCACTGACGTATTCGTCTAGATACTCTCGTGAACCTATCGCCGCGCCCAGATGTTTCTTCCCTTCGACTGTTATTTTAATATCCGTTTCCTTGAATACTTCTTTCGCGCATTCCTCTTTGTCCGGCTTTACGACAATCCAGCACTTCTTATCATTCGGGTAGTAGCCAAACTCTGGACCAAGGGTACTTAGCATGTCCCACCACTTCTTGATTTCTGTAAGGGAGCCTGCCCCACTCGCATCATCGGCGAACCAGCACTGCTTTACTGTGGAAACCACCTGCAGGCTCGTGATCAGAGGCTGGATGCTCAGAGCATAAAGAGCCATAGCCAGCGGATCTCCCTGCGTGGTCCCTTCTGCTGACAAGATCTCTTTGCCGCCGGTGACAAACAGCCGAGCTGGATTTCTATATGTATTAATGGCATAAATTGAAATCATAGGGCACAAAACTCGGATATTGTGGAGGGCTGCCGCTCTATTTAGAGCGTTAAATGCATTTGAGGCATCGATCAGCAATACGGCGTCAGTATCGTCTGCCTCAAATATAGCGTGCATGGCATGCACTGCAGCCTCACTTCCAGACTTTTGCCCAGCACATAGTTGGAGTGAGCCACTAACTTCAATCACATCTTTCTTCGCGATCTTCATCACACACTTTCCAATAATAATAATAATAAATAATAATAAATAAATAATAAT
The DNA here is from genome assembly GCA_035772405.1 of Chrysogorgia sp. JL179-B06. Classification (NCBI taxonomy): domain Eukaryota; kingdom Metazoa; phylum Cnidaria; class Anthozoa; order Scleralcyonacea; family Chrysogorgiidae; genus Chrysogorgia; species Chrysogorgia sp. JL179-B06. The sequence continues at coordinate 587,940 of JAYKKM010000266.1, forward strand.
AATAAATAAATAATAATAATAATAATAATAATAATAATAAATAAATAATAATAAATAATAATAAATAATAATAAATAATAAATAATAATAATAAATAATAATAATAAATAAATAATAATAAATAAATAATAATAATAATAAATAATAATAATAATAAATAATAATAATAATAATAATAAATAATAATAATAATTTTTATTGAAATACTTTATATAAATATACAATTATAAATCTCACTAATAACTAAAAACACCTAAAAGCCCTAAAATGCGTGATGATTCAAACGCCATTCACTAAATGTACGTGTCCGGCATCAATTTCTTTAAATAGCGTTGTCGCTTAAAAAACCTCTGCTGTAACAGAGTTTAATTTGAACTCGTCTATATGTTCGTCTTTCGCTCGAAATGGCGATCTAGATCCTCTCGTGCATAAATGCACGGACTTCAAAATTTCGAAAGACAATCTTGTTCTGATCCAGGTAATAACGGTTGCATAGTCTTCTCCGTTTTTTCATAGACAATTTCTCGGCAAGATGCTTTAGGAATTTCTGGCATTCATCCCCCATTCCTCCATTCGTTCCAAAAACCAAAGGCGTAAATGTACCCATCTCCACATCTAAAATTCTCTGTTGGTACTTTCTTTTCTTCTCGGCTTCTTGTTCCTTAAAGATAACAGATGTGGCTTTGTTTTGATGACATTTGGAGTTTACATGCGATACACGAACGTCAAAAAATGATGTAACTCCTCTTGCCCAAAACTCGCCAGCTTTGATATCCAATCGCGCATCCGGGCTTCTGTTGGTGGACTGTAAACGGAATTGTTCATTGTCCAATGGGATGAGCTTCGGTTCGGCTTCTACGTTATTGCATACTCTGCTGAGCAGCGTGGTCAGTAAATCACGAACTCCGTCATGCCTTCGAGCCACAAATCCTCCTCTTTTACAAGATAGAGCGTGGTTGACAGAAAATGCGTCTCCACATACACAATGACTTGGCATTTCCGACAATGGCATGTCATAACGCATTCTTAACGAGTCCTTGAATTCTTCTTTGTTGAGGGTCAAGCCTTGTTCTTCAACTGGTATGGCGTTTAACCATGAGCTTGCTCCTGTATCCCGCGCTTGTTTGACATGCGATAGGAGATCAGCTGAGATAGACTCGTCGATGCGTTCTCTTTTTGCTCTGGCATTTGCCCGCTTGATTGACTGCTGTACATTCTTTATCTCGTTAGTGTTCGCTGGCATGAAGGTGCTTTGTGATAATATGGCCTCCACATGTGGACGCGTTATTGACGTCGATGCTGCGTACTGTTGTGGCGCTTCTTCACTTAGTACAGGTATCCCCAAACCTCCTTGTGCAGGGGACAACGTGATGACTTCGTGCAATTCTTCAGGCAAAGGTTCTTCTTGGCCGAACAAAGCTGGGAGAAACAACTCGCTAATGGCTTCCTCGATGGGGTTAACGTAGTCTTCGAATGAGCTTATCGTACGCATAAAGTATATAAACTTTGATTTGTAGCCTTTTGTAAATGCAACATAGGCTGAATGCGGTTGACTTTTTGCAATAACGCTTAATGCTTCGATTTCTTCTCTCCATCGGTTGACCTTTTCGTTGCAGTACTCTTCTTTGTAATTGGTAGAACCAATTACTGCACCCAGGTGACGTCTTCCTTCAGTTGTTATATTCACCTCGCTTCCGAACACCCGTTCAGCTTCTGACGCCAGGAGTTGTGATTTAACAATCAGCCAACTTTTCGAACATGGTATCCATACTTCATGCCTTCTTCACACAGAGTATGATACCAATTATATAGCGATGGAATCGTTCCTCCCCCAGCTGAGTCATCAGCCAACCAAACTTGCTTGACATCTGGGTTTGAGAGTCTCAGGGATTGGATGATGGTTGATGTGTTGACTGAATACCATGGCATGGCCAAAGGGTCCCCTTGAGTGGTACCTTCTTGAGACAGTATCTCACCCCCGCCACAAATAAATAGTCTAGAAGGACTTCTATATGTGTTAATGAGATATTGCGAGATTTCCTTACAAGTAATCTGGATGTTATGCATTGCTACGGAGCGATTCATTTGATTGAAAGCATTGCTTGCGTCGATCAGAAGTATTCCATCAGTTTCATCTTCATCGAAGACCCCGCTCATTGCATGTATCGCGGCTTCAGCGCCTGCGCTGTGCCCAGCGCAAACTTGTAGCGGGCCCGCTGCTTGTTTCAAATCTTCTTTGAAGAATTGTGACACGGTTTTGCCAATGATTCGCCTCAGTACTTCACCTACGCCTATTGGCCTAATTCCAGGATTCTTATCAAGGGGAATCAATCTACATGACGTGTAGGCCTCTAATAGGGAGGAATGATATGAATACTTCAGCAGGTTTCTCGTCATGATGGCTATTTCCTCTCTTAGTAGTTTTCCCTCGGTCTTGAAACTTTTTGAACACAGGATTCTTCGATATAATTCGGCATCCATTCCTGGCCCTGCCGAGCCTTTTGTTTTTATTGCTGCATTATAGATGGTCTGCTCATCAATCATATCAAAAATATTCGGCGGAATATTATCCAAAGGCCCATACAACAGGCTCCCCTCTTGCACCTCTGCAGCTGTTGGATGTTTCTGTTTAAGCTCTTCGATGACTTCTGGCGATAGATTACATAACCCTGATGAACTCTCTTTATCTAACATCTTTATAGCAGCCGTGATTTTTCCTTGCATGACCAATTTAGCAAAAGATTTGGACATATCTTCCACGGATCTAGCCTTCCTCGAAGATATAAATTTATTTTGGATAAATCTTACTTCTTTCATTAGCAGTGATACGTCGCCTTGTCTCCATTGGAGTAATCTACGATCGATGGCTGAACTATGCTCTTTGCTCTTAGACTTTGCAGACGGTTTCTGTAGAATCAACGAAGGGAGTATCATAAATACTTTCAATGCAATCGAGTTCAAATCAGCATTGTAGTCAAATTGCTTGAGCCAGAATGTTAATTCAGTTATGAAATCTTTGCCAGCTCTACCGGATGGTATTTTAAAAATATTTCTTCGGAAATGAACGATCTCATCGTATATCTGGCCCACTTCACAGCACAATTCTCTGTGTGTTATTTTCCCCCACGTTTTCTCTTTTATTTGGGATGGCAGCACGTTAATCTCGGGCAAATTTGGCAATAAATTGCATAATGCATTCTCTTCTTCATTTCCTAATTCCTCTGGGACTTGCTCACTAGTAATGTTATGTAAATTTGACTCCGGTCTCGATTCGTTGATTCCGCCGCTTGCTTCGATGTCTTCAACAATTTCGGCAATTTCGACAAATTCGTCTTCCTGAGTTGCATTCGATTCACTATCGCGGCCGTTGGTAGGATGGGTCTGGATCTTTTGAAGCCTCGATGCTTGATCTCTTAGGTTTTGTCCCGTTAGGCCTAAACCTCCATAACCTCGTTCTTCCCAAAGTTGCTTCATGAGCTGTATAGACCTCTTTCATAATGGCACCCAAATTAAATATTCTTTTATATTCATTTAAATTAGCCTTTCTGACCTCGTTCGTGTGTCTGTAATTCCAAAGAATCTTTGCTTTGTAACGAGGCCAGAAAGGCTAATTTACATGCATATAAAAGAATATTTAGACTGGCCGCCATTATGAAAGAGGTCTATATAGCCCATCTTCCTGCCCGTTGTCTTGTTAACATTTAGCAATGGGTTTTCTGATGATGATAATTCCTGTGCTTTTTCTTTGCAAGCTAGAACATCCCTGTTCATATCTTCCGACCATTTCGTTCTCTTCTGTTTCCTTGACATCGCTTTGGTTAACCTTTTATTTTCACCTTTCACCTGTGACAACAGCTAAACGACCGGCCATGATAATAATAATCAAGTACCTCAATAATATTATAATAAATAATAATAATAAATAATAATAATAATAATAATAAATAATAATAAATAATAATAAATAATAAATAATAAATAATAAATAATAATAATAATAATAAATAATAATAATAAATAATAAATAATAATAAATAATAAATAATAATAATAAATAATAAATAATAATAAATAATAATAATAAATAATAATAAATAATAATAAATAATAATAATAAATAATAAATAATAATAATAAATAATAATAATAAATAATAATAATAAATAATAATAATAATAAATAATAATAATAAATGGTGAAATTGCTGTCAAGCCAATAATAATAATAAATAATAATAATAAATAATAATAATAAATAATAATAATAATAATAAATAATAATTAACTGCTAGATATTCGTTGAGATTGGAGGTAGGTGCCGCAGGTAGCAAACGCTTGTACGCAAGCCTGCCATAGCCATCGAGCTAAGCAATGAGCAAGCAATTGAGCAATCCAGCCAATCCTGGGTTCTGGATAAGATTGGAAGCAGTAAGAGATCACCATGACAACTCTGCCAAGGCAGACCTTCTGACACACTGAAATTCAGTGGAATAGTAAGTATATAGCAAATGTCTATATAAACGATTACTCACCTGAAAAAAGGGGAGGGTTGGGTACGGGTGAAGCAAACAAGCAATACACAGCTGGGAGCTGTATAGCAATTAAACGTTTGGTAATGCTAGCAACTAGCAAGCAAGAGCGACCAACGAGCAGCAATGTGCCAATGCTGTATAGCGACGTGCTCGCAAGCGTCATGAGTGACACTCGTGCGCACCCTTTGACTTCTTAAGAACTTGGGACTCCCCAAGAACTATGAAGGAGAGGACCGCTGGCCAACTACATCTGCAGCTAACTTTGCCTAAATAAATTTAACCACATTTAACTGCTAGATATTCGTTGAGATTGGAGGTAGGTGCCGTAGGTAGCAAACGCTTGTACGCAAGCCTGCCATAGCCATCGAGCTAAGCAATGAGTAAGCAATTGAGCAATCCAGCCAATCCTGGGTTCTGGATAAGATTGGAAGCAGTAAGAGATCACCATGACAACTCTGCCAAGGCAGACCTCCCAACAACTGGTCAGTCCTTCGAGCACTAGTGATTAATGAGTACCATCACATGCTCGAAGGAGGAGATGCCGTGGCAGATTGCCATGGAATCAATCCCCAAAACTGACCACACACTGCGCTACCTGGCAGAGGCACCTATCCGTCCGTGCATTAGGAGTAACCGAGAAAAGCTGTTATCACATGAACCAAAAGTTATCCAAAGACCTTTAATCTTTGTGCCGCTTGATCCCTCTAACTACGCGTTGCAGATGGAGAGAGTCTTTTAACTAAAAGGATCAGCATAACCTCGTTCAATGTGAAGCGACCGATTTAGACTTTAATTGTGGTCGGTTTCAATGACGCCGCCAACCGGTTGCAAATAGGCAAAGCGTCCATTCATCGGCAGGAAAACCGAACCGTTAGGATGAACACGACCTGTCGTTTGGCAAAATACTTATGGTACTAATGGTAACTTATTCCCACAGTCTTGCGTGAATTATTTGTGCAGTCTGGCACCATGCAATGAGGCATTATAGAAAGTATTGAACGATAAACCCTGTCGAAGAACATTTGTTTCTATCACTCAATGACGTCAAAAGTCAAAACGCTAATGGAACGACCGCTTTCGCCCGCAAGCAAAGCAACAATGGCGGCCCCCAATGTGGGAAAATTACGACAAACAAAATCAAATTTCTCCAAAACTAAAATGATTTGAAGGAAACTATACTCATTCTGAAGCAAGTTTACATAGTTCTTTCATTTGAATGACACTTGCTTTGGGGCTGGAGTGTCCCTTTAAGAGATCGGGATCTGGTTACAACAGTCCCGCCCTGGTGTTCACCTGTGATGCCTAAACCACTGTATGAGAATGGTAGAGCGAAAGCCCTTTGGTACATACCTCTCTATGCCGAAAATACAGAAGTAAGAGCTAATAGAATAGATGCTAGGATTGTTGACAATGAGGAAAAGAAGGTGATGGTGATAGAAATGAGCTGCCCATGGCTAGATAATCGCCAGTCTAAAGATGCTGAGAAGACCCAGAAATATGGCCCCTAAGATGGGAACTGAAGAAGCAATTCCCAAGCTACCAAGTAACCCAGCACAACATCATTATGGATGTTCTCGGAGGTTTTTCGAAGGAGGTTAACCAAACAGTGAAAAAGCTAGTCGGAGATAGAAGCGAAGAAACATTAAGACGGATGCAGAAGTCTGTGATCAGCAGTAGCGCTCATTTAAGATTTTAGTTGACTAACAATACAAAAGTGGCTGAGCCAATTAGTTAGATCGTTTTTATTTCCGAACAGTATATTTGACTTTACTGACTTATTTTAAATTGTTATAGTTGCCTAGAGCATTTTTGTTTTTTAGTTTCTTGTTTGTCTTTACTTTTAGAGATTGTAAGATAGATTTTTACGCAATAGTTAGCTACGTTCGCGCCTGACTATGGCTTTTAATTTTACTGAGCATTCAGAAGTTGTACACTGCCACAATAATAATTAAGTAATAGTAGTAATAATAATAATAATAATAATAATAATTGAATAATAGTAATAATAATTAAATAATAGTAATAATAATAATAATAATAGAAACTTTATTAAATGTTTTTCTTTTCTACATATACAATTATAAATCTCGCTTATAGACCTTTTTAATAAGTCTGGCGTCAGCAGCCCTATGACGTAGTTTGCGGTAAAGGGAAGCCCCGCACGGCCATTTTAAAGCCACAAGGAAGAAAGCCTCGAAAATGGTAAGTTTTACGTGATTCTCTTCAGTTAATGCTAAAAATTAATTCTAGGTTTATTATCCCCTCGCCCGGCGCGAAGCGCCGGCCGAAGGCCTGAGGGCGAGGGTGCTAATATCGACCGGCGTTTAGTCCCTTATCACGCGAGATCCAAGCCGTTCCTAGATCTAGGATCAGTTTATATAATTATATATATTGAAGATCAACGGCCCATGCGCGGCATCGGAAAATTTGGCCCTGGTAACTAGATAACTAGAAATACGTGTACGCAACAACCCTCGCCCGCTTACTGTTTGAGGCTTAATTAATATTGCCAAACTGAACAGATTTTCAAACTGCTTATTTTTTGGGTGCAATTTGTGGGTAGTGTACTGAACAGTACCCAAGTGGGAAAGTCTGCCAACACTAAATTGTCTTGCAGGCAGGGTTAGAAACCAATTGTGTAACTATTGATTATTGAAATTAATAATTAATTTTAATAATTATTAATTTAAATAATAATTGTATTAATTATGTATTACATAATTAAGTTAATTATGTCAGTTATCCTTTTAATAATAAATTTCAACATGCATGTTTACAGTAACAGTAGCATACTCATAATTTTACTCAAAGTACAATTGTATTCACGAGACTGCATAACCTACCCTACTGTAATAATGTAGTCTGCATGTTCCTTATTGCCTAATTGTCAGTATAAGCAGATACATGTACCCTACTGTAATAATGTAATCTGCATGTTCCTTATTGTCTAATTGTTAGTATAAGCAGATACCAAAAGATTCAATACCTAAATTTATCCTAGACCAAATTGATAAGGCTGATAAACCTTTTATTCTTTTAGAAGACTTCTGTTTCTCAACTTTTATTAATATTATATAATTATGCACATTCATGTACCAGTATTTCAATGGTATTCAAGTACCGGTAACACAATTTCAAAAAATGAAATGACAAAAGCCCATAATATACAACAAAGAACGATATTGCTTAATCTAATTATTTCACCAATATATATATTAATTCAGGATGAAATTCCTTTCAGCTGCTTCTTGTCAGTGAGATGATACCACTTGTTTAATCCCTATAACATGTTCCCCTGACACAGTGAGTGTTAATTACCTAGCCATGAATTATACATTATACAGCATTTATCCTTCAAAAGCTGTGTAAAAATATACATTGAAAGCCTAGGACTGGCACTGTCCAGTAACTATCCAGAACAAAGGTGAATTTAAACACACAAGCCATTGGCCAGAAGGGCATATGCCATAATATCAGATGAGTGTAAATGCTGATTGTTATAGCCAGTATGTTGTATGTTTACACTATTAAAGTCAATAAAATGTAAGCCAGGCCCAGGTCGTGGCTGGCAGCTTGGTCCTATAGACTTGCAATATATGTAAACACAGCTAAAGTCTGTAATTTTGTACATCCTTACTACAAGACACCAGTATATACTCTATATCAGCTAATTTTTGAGTTTTGCAATGAGTGTTGTCTGACTATATATTGATAAGCTCGATGCTTTTATTAATATATAATCTTATTATATTATATAATTATGCATGCATGTACCGGTATTTCAATGGTATTCAAGTACTGGTAATTAACACATTTCAAAAAGATGAAATGACAAAAGCTAGTCCATAATATGCAACAAAGAACATTGCTTAATATAATTATTTCACCAATATATCATTAATTCAAGATGAAATTCCCTTCAGCTGCTTGTTGTCAGTGAGATGATGACCAGTTGTTTAATCCTTAATGTGTTCCCCTGACACAGTGAGTGTTATAACCTACCCAATTATACAGTATCTATATACAGTATATATCCTACAAAAGCTGTGTAAATATATACATTGCAAGCCTAGGACTGGCATTGTCTAGGCCTAATACAGGACAAAGGTGTTTACACAAACACACTAAGCCATTGGCCAGACCAGCATGCCATCAGATGAGTGTATAAACACTGATTGTTATAACCAGTGTGGTGCATGTTTATAGACTATTAAAGTCAGTAAAATGTAAGCCAGGCCCAAGGTGGCATTCAGCCAGGTTGGGGCCTGGTTAAGTCCTATAGACTTGCAGTATAAACACAACTATAATCCGTACTTTTTTACATCCTTACCACCAGTACTGGTACTCACTATATAGGCTTATAATTATCAAGTATTGCAATTATTCCATTGTGGATGAGGTTGCAAAGTGACCGAGTGAAACAATGGTGATGGATAATTTAAATTAAAGCACATAATTTATTGGTATATCGTGTGTAAGGACTATTCAATTTCGAGCGAAAGCCCTTCAAAGAGTGATTTTGTGATGTCTGATTGCCGCTTTCTCGATATATGAACAAACCGAAATTCAAATAATCGCTAATCCTAACCCTAAAACTGACTTGGGTTGATGTTATCCCCTCGCCCGGCGCGAAGCGCCGGCCGAAGGCCTGAGGGCGAGGGTGATAATATCGACCGGCGTTTAGTCCCTCATCACGGATTCCAGGCGTAATGTAAAGTCACTTTCAGTTTCCTTGTATATATATATATATTCAGGATCAACGTCGTCGATCATGCGCGGCATTGGAAAATTTGGCCCTGGTAACTAGATATGGTAAATACTTTTAATATCTGCATTTGAATTAAAAGAAAAGTACGTGTTTTGTCGGGTTATACGGTGAATGAAGATTTGTGTTCAAAAAGATCGTGAAAAGGCAGTGAAAATGCAATATATCGTCGTCGGAAGATGTCAAGTTCGTAAATCAAGTTTTATACTTTTATACGTGGCGTCAAACTAAAGGTAAACCCGTTTTCGTTTTTTTAAACCTGTTAATCAGTTACAAAGATCGTTTTTGCAAACATGTTCGAGTATGTTATTCAGGCTTTTATTTGATGTATAGCATGATTTTCTAGAGTTAGTAGTTCAAAATATATGGTCGTCTGAATATCTAAAATATTTACTCGGAGTTTGTCAAATCCAATCCAAGCGTCGTCGCTTTTTTCAAGCTGTTAGCTATCAGTTACAAAAATATTTTTGTAGGTATGTGAGAGGCTGTTAATCAAGCTTTCAGTAGATATGTAGAATGAGTTCTTAGAGTTAGTACTTCAAAAGATATTGTGGTCGGAACATTTCACTTTTGGCATGTCGTCATGGCAACCGAAATTTAAAATTATTATAACATCAACCCAAGTCAGTTTTAGGGTTAGGATTAGCGATTATTTGAATTTCGGTTTGTTCATATATCGAGAAAGCGCCAATCAGACATCACAAAATCACTCTTTGAAGGGCTTTCGCTCGAAATTGAATAGTCCTTACACACGATATACCAATAAATTATGTGCTTTAATTTAAATTATCCATCACCATTGTTTCACTCGGTCACTTTGCAACCTCATCCACAATGGAATAATTGCAATACTTGATAATTAGCCTATATAGTGAGTACCAGTACTGGTGGTAAGGATGTAAAAAAGTACGGATTATAGTTGTGTTTATACTGCAAGTCTATAGGACAAACCAGGCCCCAACCTGGCTGAATGCCACCTTGGGCCTGGCTTACATTTTACTGACTTTAATAGTCTATAAACATGCACCACACTGGTTATAACAATCAGTGTTTATACACTCATCTGATGGCATGCTGGTCTGGCCAATGGCTTAGTGTGTTTGTGTAAACACCTTTGTCCTGTATTAGGCCTAGACAATGCCAGTCCTAGGCTTGCAATGTATATATTTACACAGCTTTTGTAGGGTATATACTGTATATAGATACTGTATAATTGGGTAGGTTATAACACTCACTGTGTCAGGGGAACACATTAAGGATTAAACAACTGGTCATCATCTCACTGACAACAAGCAGCTAAAGGGAATTTCATCTTGAATTAATGATATATTGGTGAAATAATTATATTAAGCAATGTTCTTTGTTGCATATTATGGACTAGCTTTTGTCATTTCATCTTTTTGAAATGTGTTACCAGTACTTGAATACCATTGAAATACCGGTACATGTTTGCATGCATAATTATATAATATAATAAGATTATATATTAATAAAAGCATCGAGCTTATCAATATATAGTCAGACAACACTCATTGCAAAACTCAAAAATTAGCTGATATAGAGTATATACTGGTGTCTTGTAGTAAGGATGTACAAAATTACAGACTTTAGCTGTGTTTACATATATTGCAAGTCTATAGGACCAAGCTGCCAGCCACGACCTGGGCCTGGCTTACATTTTATTGACTTTAATAGTGTAAACATACACCATACTGGCTATAACAATCAGCATTTGCACTCATCTGATATTATGGCATATGCCCTTCTGGCCAATGGCTTAGTGTGTGTGTTTAAATTCACCTTTGTTCTGGATAGTAGGCCTGGACAGTGCCAGTCCTAGGCTTTCAATGTATATTTTTACACAGCTTTTGAAGGATAAACACTGTATAATGTATAATTCATGGGTAGGTAATTAACACTCACTGTGTCAGGGGAACATGTTATAGGGATTAAACAAGTGGTATCATCTCACTGACAAGAAGCAGCTGAAAGGAATTTCATCCTGAATTAATATATATATTGGTGAAATAATTAGATTAAGCAATATCGTTCTTTGTTGTATATTATGGGCTTTTGTCATTTCATTTTTTGAAATTGTGTTACCGGTACTTGAATACCATTGAAATACTGGTACATGAAACTGTTACTGTAAACATGTATGTTGAAATTTATTATTAAAAGGATAACTGACATAATTAACTTAATTATGTAATATATAATTAATACAATTATTATTTAAATTAATAATTATTAGAATTAATTATTAATTTCAATAATCAATAGTTACACAATTGGTTTCTAACCCTGCCTGCAAGACAATTTAGTGTTGGCAGACTTTCCCACTTGGGTACTGTTCAGTACACTACCCACAAATTGCACCCAAAAAATAAGCAGTTTGAAAATCTGTTCAGTTTGGCAATATTAATTAAGCCTCAAACAGTAAGCGGGCGAGGGTTGTTGCGTACACGTATTTCTAGTAATAATTTTAAATTTCGGTTGCCATGACGACATGCCAAAAGTGAAATGTTCCGACCACAATATCTTTTGAAGTACTAACTCTAAGAACTCATTCTACATATCTAATGAAAGCTTGATTAACAGCCTCTCACATACCTACAAAAATATTTTTGTAACTGATAGCTAACAGCTTGAAAAAAGCGACGACGCTTGGATTGGATTTGACAAACTCCGAGTAAATATTTTAGATATTCAGACGACCATATCTTTTGAACTACTAACTCTAGAAAATCATGCTATACATCAAATAAAAGCCTGAATAACATACTCGGACATGTTTGCAAAACGATCTTTGTAACTGATTAACAGGTTTAAAAAAAAGAAAACGGGTTTACCTTTAGTTTGACGACACGTATAAAAGTATAAAACTTGATTTACGAACTTGACATCTTCCGACGACGATATATTGCATTTTCACTGCCTTTTCACAATCTTTTTGAACACAAATCTTCATTCACCGTATAACCCGACAAAACACGTACTTTTCTTTTAATTCAAATGCAGATATTTAGTATTTACCATATCTAGTTACCAGGGCCAAATTTTCCAATGTCGCGCATGGGCCGTTGATCTTCAATATATATATAAAATTAAACTGAAAGTACTAAACGCCGGTCGATATTATCACCCTCAGGCCTTCGGCCGGCGCTTCGCGCCGGGCGAGGGGATAATATGGTAAATATCTTAAAAGAAAAGTAGGGTTATACGGTGAACGAAGATTTGAGTTCAAAAAGATCGTGAAAAGGCTGTGAAAATGCAATATATCGTCGTCGGAAGATGTCAAGTTCGTAAATCAAGTTTTATACGTGGCGTCAAAACTAAAGGTAAACCCGTTTTCGGTTTTTTAAATCTGTTAATTAGTTACAAAGATAGTTTTGCAAACATGTCCGAGTATGTTATTCAGGCTTTTATTTGATGTATAGCATGATTTTCTAGAGTTAGTAGTTCAAAAGATATCGTCGTCTGAATTATCTAAAATATTTAGTCGGAGTTTGTCAATCCAAGCGTCGTCGCTTTTTTCAAGCTGTTAGCTATCAGTTACAAAAATATTTTTGTAGGTATGTTGTAGAATGAGTTCTTAGAGTTAGTACTTCAAAAGATATTGTGGTCGGAACATTTCACTTTTGGCATGTCGTCATGGCAACCGAAATTTAAAATTATTATAACATCAACCCAAGTCAGTTTTAGGGTTAGGATTTGGGTTAGGATTAGGGTTAGCGATTATTTGAATTTCGGTTTGTTGATATATCGAGAAAGCGCCAATCAGACATAACGAAATCACTCTTTGAAGGGCTTTCGCTCGAAATTGAATAGTCCTTACATAAGATATACCAATAAATTATGTGCTTTATTATAATATTGTAGAATAACAAATGTTAATACAAATTTTGAATGGCAGATTTTATACTTTTATCTAAATTATCCATCACCATTGTTTCACTCGGTCACTTTGCAACCTCATCCACAATGGAATAATTGCAATACTTGATAATTAGCCTATATAGTGAGTACCAGTACTGGTGGTAAGGATGTAAAAAAGTACAGATTATAGCTGTATTTATACTGCAAGTCTATAGGACTAACCAGGACCAACCAGGCTGGATGCCACCTTGGGCCTGGCTTACATTTTACTCACTTTAATAGTCTAAACATGCACCACACTGGTTATAACAATCAGTGTTTATATGCTCATCTGATGGCATGCTGGTCTGGCCAATGGCTTAGTGTGTTTGTGTGAACACCTTTGTCGTGTATTTAGGCCTAGACAATGCCAGTCCTAAGGCTTGCAATTTATATATTTACACAGCTTTTGAAATCTTCTCGAAAGCTTCTCGAAATTGAATAGTCCTTACATACCGTAAGATATACCAATAAATTATGTGCTTTATTATAATATTGCAGAATAACAAATGTTAATACAAATTTTGAATGGCAGATTTTATACTTTTATTTAAATTATCCATCACCATTGTTTCACTCGGTCACTTTGCAACCTCATCCACAATGGAATAATTGCAATACTTGATAATTAGCCTATATAGTGAGTACCTGCAGTACTGGTGGTAAGGATGTAAAAAAGTACAGATTATACATGTAGCTGTATTTATACTGCAAGTCTATAGGACTAACCAGGACCAACCTGGCTGGATGCCACCTTGGGCCTGGCTTACATTTTACTCACTTTAATAGTGTAAACATACACCATACTGGCTATAACAATCAGCATTTATACGCTCATCTGATATTATGGCATATGCCCTTCTGGCCAATGGCTTAAGTGTCTGTTTAAATTCACCTTTGTCCTGGATAGTAGGCCTGGACCTCTCTCCTCCGCAGAGGTTATTTTTTCGGGTATCTTTGAGCGTAAATAATTTTTTTCGGATCGTAGAAGATATGTTTGAGTAAAGCACCCCATAAAATTAGTCAGCTGACACATGTAAGTGCGGGCGCGGAAAGGGGAGGGGGCGAGAGAAAAAATAACCTCTGCCAACTTTCTGATCCAATATGGCCGCATCCGGGGGGTTGACTGTCGGTTTCTTGAATTTGAACATGCGTTTGGCTTATTTTGGGCCAATATGGCGACCGCGAAAATAATTAGGCTAGAGCATGTTTATAACGCTACTAAATACTATGTGAATGCTTGGAGGTTAGGAAAGGTTTGTTGTTCAAATGTAAAATGCGAAGGGAAACTGTTTGAATCGAGTGGTCTATGTCAACACTATCGTATCGTGCACGATACGTGCGAAAATATTGACCAAAATATCATGGTATGTGTTCAGTATTACCTGCTTCTACTCTAGAAATAATGTCATTCAGCATGGCAGCATTTGTTTGTCTAGATTCAACAAGTAAATTCTGAATGTTTGATATGTCAGTATTATCAATTGGAGATACTTTATCTGATGAATCTTTCTTAAGTTCAAAAGAAGTTAGTTTTCTTATATTTCTGTAACTTTGAGTATGTTTATTTAAAGATGCAAGTTGGAAAGGTCTTGTTTACTGTTCGTGTTACAAGTCCTTTCTTGTTTGCGCTTAAGTCGAGTACGTCCATTACAGTTTCTTTGGGCGTAACTCTCTCTGGACTTTCGACAAAGTTCGCCTTCAAAACAGACTGAAGTCGTTCTTGTCTTTCTTTACAAAAACGACCAGATAGATTTGTTTTTGCTTTTGGCGGTTTTCCGCAATGCTTCTTACGATTTGGTTCTACCATAACCTTAGACGGTGTCAACTCTCTACCCCTTCCTTTTGTAGAAATATCATGTATTTCCTCTCCATCTAAATTAACATATAAACTCGATAAAATTGCCTCATTGAAAACAATGCAAACTGTTTAGCATACTGTTCGAAAAGACGAAAACGAGTATATGTAAAATTCGGGTTAATTTCCATATAAAAGTACCCAAATGACGTCATCACTCGGTCTATATATAGTCACATAGAGTAGACACCGACAGGGGTATTGTAGTAGTCTTATCAGCGTTATATACGTTATGTGGGTTGTGTGCGTTATGGCGTTATAGGCGTTATAGGCGTTATGTGCGTTATAGGCGTTATGTGCGTTATAGGCGTTATGTGCGTTATAGGCGTTATGTGCGTTATAGGCGTTATGTACGTTATGTGCGTTATGTACGTTATGTGCGTTATGTACGTTATAGGCGTTATGTGCGTTATAGGCGTTATGTGCGTTATGTACGTTATGTACGTTATAGGCGTTATGTGCGTTATAGGCGTTATGTGCGTTATGTACGTTATAGGCGTTATGTGCGTTATAGGCGTTATGTGCGTTATAGGCGTTATGTACGTTATAGGCGTTATGTGCGTTATAGGCGTTATAGGCGTTATGTGCGTTATGTACGTTATAGGCGTTATGTACGTTATGTGCGTTATAGGCGTTATGTGCGTTATGTACGTTATAGGCGTTATGTGCGTTATGTACGTTATGTGCGTTATGTACGTTATAGGCGTTATGTACGTTATGTGCGTTATGTACGTTATGTGCGTTATGTGCGTTATGTGCGTTATGTGCGTTATGTGCGTTATGTGCGTTATGTACGTTATGTGCGTTATAGGCGTTATGTGCGTTATAGGCGTTATGTGCGTTATGTACGTTATGTACGTTATAGGCGTTATGTACGTTATAGGCGTTATAGGCGTTATGTGCGTTATAGGCGTTATGTGCGTTATAGGCGTTATGTGCGTTATAGGCGTTATGTGCGTTATAGGCGTTATGTGCGTTATAGGCGTTATGTGCGTTATAGGCGTTATAGGCATTATAGGCGTTATGTGCGTTATGTACGTTATAGGCGTTATGTGCGTTATGTGCGTTATGTACGTTATAGGCGTTATGTGCGTTATCAGTGCGTTATAGGTACATAACGCCTATAACGCCAATAACGTACATAACGCCAATAACGTACATAACGCCTATAACGTACATAACGCCAATAACGTACATAACGCCAATAACGCACATAACGCCTATAACGCACATAACGCCTATAACGTACATAACGCCAATAACGCACATAACGCCTATAACGTACATAACGCCTATAACGCACATAACGCCTATAACGTACATAACGCCAATAACGCACATAACGCCTATAACGTACATAACGCCTATAACGCACATAACGCCAATAACGCACATAACGCCTATAACGTACATAACGCCTATAACGCACATAACGCCTATAACGTACATAACGCCAATAACGCACATAACGCCTATAACGTACATAACGCCTATAACGCACATAACGCCTATAACGTACATAACGCCAATAACGCCTATAACGCACATAACGCCTATAACGTACATAACGCCAATAACGCACATAACGCCAATAACGTACATAACGCCTATAACGTACATAACGCCAATAACGCACATAACGCCAATAACGTACATAACGCCAATAACGTACATAACGCCTATAACGTACATAACGCCTATAACGTACATAACGCCAATAACGCACATAACGCCTATAACGTACATAACGCCTATAACGTACATAACGCCTATAACGCGCATAACGCCAATAACGTACATAACGCCTATAACGTACATAACGCCAATAACGTACATAACGCCAATAACGTACATAACGCCAATAACGCACATAACGCCTATAACGTACATAACGCCAATAACGTACATAACGCCAATAACGCACATAACGCCAATAACGTACATAACGCCAATAACGTACATAACGCCAATAACGCTATAACGTACATAACGCCAATAACGCACATAACGCCTATAACGTACATAACGCCAATAACGTACATAACGCCAATAACGCACATAACGCCTATAACGTACATAACGCCAATAACGTACATAACGCCAATAACGTACATAACGCCAATAACGTACATAACGCCTATAACGTACATAACGCCAATAACGTACATAACGCCAATAACGTACATAACGCCAATAACGTACATAACGCCTATAACGTACATAACGCCTATAACGTACATAACGCCAATAACGCACATAACGCCTATAACGTACATAACGCCTATAACGTACATAACGCCTATAACGCCTATAACGCGCATAACGCCAATAACGTACATAACGCCTATAACGTACATAACGCCAATAACGTACATAACGCCTATAACGTACATAACGCCAATAACGCACATAACGCCTATAACGTACATAACGCCAATAACGTACATAACGCCAATAACGCACATAACGCCAATAACGTACATAACGCCTATAACGCACATAACGCTGATAAGACTACTTATGCAACAGTACCCCTGTTGGTGTCTATGACTATATATAGATCGAGTGAAGACGTCATTTGGGTACTTTTATATGGAAATTGAGCCACATATTTAATATTAGCTAATTTACTGATACTTTTCAAAATAAATTTATTACCATGCTAAATTCAATCTATCGTAAAGGCGTTTCTGTTAGACTGTGACTGGTCTACTAGTAACACTTACGTTTTGCCCCAAATTCAAACTGTATTAAAATAATTCCTGCTGACCAATATCGGCAACCACCGATATATCGGCTGATAAGCCTGTATCAGAATTTATCGTATTATTTGGTAAATTGGATTTTTCTCTATCGGCTCATCCTAATTTATTTTTCTTTATTTTTAGGAGCAATTCAGTTTAACTGATAAAGATCTCCAAGTCATTGATAGTGAGTCTCATGAGTTCTTAGTGTCTGATCTTACTACCATTGCTCGTGCCAAATATGGTGGAAAAGAAGGCTTGCAGACTAGGTTGCAGGAACGCAAACAAGTGAAAGATAAACGAGAGTCTGACAAACAGTGTGCATTGGTGATGCGAGAAAGCCAGGTTGTTTCAGCACTTTACAGCCAAGGTAGTTCATATGAAGATGTTTCTGGTGTTGATGCACGATGCATGCCATATGTTAACAATCCTCCAACTCATCCGCACATCCTACAACAGTCCCCTGAAGATGCAGCTATATGGTTGGTTGCTTGTAAAACCAGACAAGAAACTCGTTACAAGGCGCTGGAGAATGAAATTAAAATTAGAACGTCACGGTGTAAGGAATGTCAGGCCAGGGTTGATCACAGGTATTTATTGAAATAATAATAATAATAATAATATAAAGATGTATTAGGAGCAATATTATACAATAGTCTCGATGCTCTTACAACAATATATTCTTAATGTTACTTATAAAACTAATTACAGTTTAATTATAAGATAAAGCCTACTACATATTAATCTATGAATAAAAAACTATTAATAGTAAATCAGTAATATAAATAGGTGCCTGGCCATGTAAAGCTTTGAAAGTAATTACACTGTATCAGTATATATCTTAAAAACAATTCTTGATCTCACTCCAGTGAAGATTACGAAGCACAGGGGAGATCTGATCTGATTGCCTATGTTACTATTTTTCTGTATCTTCAGACTAGCACCAGCCAGTTCAAAGTGCATGCATGCTTCGCAAGCTGAAGCCAAAATAATGATGAGATCTATCCAGGAAAACTTTAAGCAAGACATCATTCATTACAGTAAACATGGATTACTGTACCTCCAGCCAGGGCTATGTGATGTTGAGAATAAATCTGGGCAAGAGCTTATGATGAGGCATGAAAGAAAATGCAAGCTTCGTCAGGAGTTAGATGAAAGGAAAAGCTTATGGCCAGATATTTTAAATGGTATGTACAGCAATGTTTTGGATATATAGCAATTAAAGTGAAAAGGTAGTGAACTGCCGAGATTTTTAGTAACAAAATACTGACGTTTTGAGCGGAGCCTTCGCCAGAGTTTTGTTACTAAAAATCTCAGCATTCACCACCTTTTCACTTTGCTATATATACACAGTGATTGTATTTTTGAGGATTTATTAACATACAATAAATTAATTATATTATTTGACAAATAGATTTCACTTTGCTGGTGTCTGTTCAGTGATGACATCACAACATAGTAAAAACAAAGAAGTGACCCACAAGACATAGTCAAATGGGTCACTGATGTTCTTACCATGTTGTGCCATCTTCTCTGCATCTCTAGCTGAACGGACAATGGCAAAATGAAATCTACCGTATTTGTTTTATGCAATAAAAATTGAAAACAAAACAATTAGGTAATTTCTGGGGCATGGAAAAAGACAAAAAGCAAATGGATCAAGTCGTTTTTCTATTAAAGTTGACAAAATGACAAGTAAAATTATGGAAAAGTTGTGGCAACGGCTTCTGTAGCTCAATTGGTTAAGAGTGCTGGTCTAGAGTTCCAGAGGCACTCAGGTTCCATTTCCAACTGGAAGGCCTTGAAGTTGCATTTTTGCAACTGGTCCTGGTTGAGTAGGCCTTTGTTTGGTTTACCAAGTGTAAATGCCAAAATATTACCTTAAGTAAAATTATGATCTGTTTTTCAACCAAGGTGGTAAAGATCCCATGCTGACTCAGTTTGCTCAAGACTTTATTTATAAAGGAGTTGCAAGCTTGGAAAATAAAGGTGCTCGTTTTCAACTGCTAAAAGCTTGTGATGTTGCTCGTGTGACAATAACCAGAGCCAATGGCTGGGATTCGAGAAAAAAGAAATTGTACAAGCACTTGTTGACAAGACTATTACTTGTGACGTAAAAGAGCTTAAACTACAGAGCCAAATGCTTATTGAAGATTTCATTGAGAGCTCATTTGTGGTATGTTTGGAAATAAAAAAATACATTGTTTTGTAATTTATGAATACATAATTTTGTAATAATAAAAAATAATAATAAATATAACAAAGGGGGTCTACAGTCGCATCTGCGCATGTGCCAAGTGGGACTCCACCGGAAATAGGTTTTGTTTACATCTCAGTACTGGAGTCATGTTACTTAATGGACGAAAGCTTCACACGCTTGAAGATTTGGAAATCAGTCAAGTAGAACAGTTCGCTGCATTACCTAACATAGATAACATAACTACGTGAAAATGTCGTGATCACTGTCTTCGAGGAAAGAGTAGAAATTTCTGTCCATGTAGAAGTCTGAATAACTTTTATTCAAGCGCGTGCCTTTTGTTCATGGCGAAGACTAGCGACAGTGATATGGCGGTAAATTTATTATGTTTTATTGTATCCAACTATATCTTTGTAGCGTGTGACGCTAATTTTCTTACTATTAGTATATATTTTATACGTCTTTGGGCTTCATCCGCGCAAAGGTGAAATTATTTTCTGCATTTGTTGGTCGATTTGGTCTTTCAATTTCCTTTAAAACATTCTGTATATTTAATAGTATATGATTCTGAATGCATCGTTTGTTATTTCTTCAGCAGCTTATAAATCGAGTAGCATAATTTTCCGCAATTTCCTTGTTATTCGTTATACTATTTTCGCCCTTTACCGTAAATTTATAGGCAGAAGCATCTGTAGTACGACTCTTTTCTTTCGACCTGATGGTTCGACTTGAGGGCCAGTACTTGAGGTATTAGGATTCCAAAGTCGAAGGTTGTGTCACAAAGGAAACTGAACGACAAAAAGTACAGAATCTAATTGTGAAGCCCAAAGACGTATAAAATATATATAATAGTGAGAAAATTAATAGCGTCACACGCTACAATGATTCCAGTCCCGATTTTAGTCCGTTGCTCAGAAATATATTACATATAGTTGGATACAATAAAAAATAATAAACTTTATACCGCTATATCAGTCGCTGTCTTAAACTCGTCTGTTGTTACTCGTCTGTTGTTCATACATAATGACCGAAGTCTTCGCCATGCCATGATGCCACGCGCTTGAATAAAAGTTATTCAGACTTTACATGGACAAAAATTTCTACCCTTTCCTCGAAGACAGTGATCACGACATTTGCACGTAGTTATGTTATCTATGTTAGGTAATGCAACGAACTGTTCTACTTGACTGATTTCCAGATCTTCAAGCGTGAAGCTTTCCTTCGTCAGTAACTTCCAGTCCTGAGATGTAAACAAAACCTATTTCCGGTGGATTCCCCACTTGGCACATGCGCAGATTCGACTGTAGACCCCCTCTCTCTGTTTTTGAAAAAGGTCCGTGGAGAACAAATTATAGCTTGCTCAGCATCCGAGATTGTGGAAAAGGTTGCCATAATTGAAGGACATGAAAAAGAGCAACCAACATCAGTAGCACAAAGGTGTGCCCGTATTTATGCTGAATTCAATCCTAAACCAGGCAAGTGCAATGCAATCTTGCCTATAATTGGCTAATTAGTCTAAACATTCTATATTTCTGTGAAAGATATGTACTATGTGATCCATGCCGAAATCTGCTACTTGAGCCAAAATCCAAAACGGTGACTCATGGAGACAACATTCTCAGTTGCTGCACCAAAACTGTGGAATTCATTACCACAGGAAATTTCGCCTACGTTTTACAGGAAATTAGAAGTATTGATATTTTAAGTAGTTTTAAGTCAGCACTGACTTAAGACTATGTCTTTATTATTATTATGTTAACTTTTAGATTTTTTTCCTTGTAGATTTAAAAAATTTACAAAGTCAGAGAAGAAAGAATTTGTTGTCATGTTTGAACATTAAGTCAATTGATGAACTTGGATCAAATAAACATCCTTGTAGACAAGCTGCAAATGATTTCATCAATTGGTATGTAAATACAAAACCTGCAACTATATTTAATTTTAAGAACAAATATAATGCTAAAGAGTGGGTGGAGCACGGGTGGCGTGTGCTATTAGGGCACTACCACTCACTGCTAAGTCAAGCCCGGTCGGACAGGCTTATAGTACTTGGATGGGTGACCATCTGGGAATAACCTTGTGTTGATTTGCGAGCTTGAACTCATGTGAGTAGAGTTATTAGTTGATCTCTCCTGTGCTTCGAGGGTTTTATTCTGGAGTCTCCGGCTTTCCTCCCTCAGTAAAATCAACACTTAGATCTTAGCTGTGCTCCATGGTAAGACATGGGTCGTATGGTGGCAGCCTGTGGCACCTTTGACATACCTTCGACTAGGCCACGTTTAAGCTAAACATTTGTGAAGTCACACAAGACTTAATAAGTTCATAAGACTTAATATTAAAGATAATGTTATCAAAGTTAGATTATTTGGGCACAACATTAATAATTTTGTAGAACCTGGTAGCACCCTTGAGTATTATTATAATGACCAGTACTTACTTTGTAATGTTCTTTTGTTTAGTGGTACTACTACTTCACTTTTTGGATATAAAGTCAATACTCCAAATTCTGCTGCTTCGTTGATCCAACTTAAGGGACAAATTTTAACTGAAAATGACAAATGTTCACCAGCACCGTCGTTGCTTTGTTGACAAGAATAACATTCAAGACTTTCACAATAAAAACAGAACTTGGAGCAGCTAAATTTTGCTTCTTTAAATATTATTACTGAGAAATAGACGACTTGTAAACTGTCAGACTCCTTACATTTGTTGAAGTTGTTGAAACAATATTAAAATATATAAGGTAATATTTGGCATTTCACTCGATCAAACTACATGTTGAAAGGATTTATGGTGAAGGAAAATTTCGAGTGTTGGAATACATACATTTTAAGACATATAATACATTACATACATACATTTTAAGACATATATTAAAATATATAAATTAATATGTAATCAATTGATGCTGAACTTTAGCCATTGGTTAGTTTAAAAAAGTTGATTAATTCCATAAAATTACTACTAATATTTTAAAATGAATAAAGAAACTTGGAATAAGCAAACATGAAATTATCAGGATCTTCCAGCTGTGGATAATGTCCTATATTGTTATCAAGAATGGTTACACTTGGCTGTGGTATAAGTTCCCTATAGAAATAAAATATAATAGTTGCTTAATTTGCATATATTATAAGAAATCCATGGTATTTGGCCTGACATACATAATGTATTTATTTATTGCCTTAAAATTAAAGTCTTCACTGAATTTAAATTACAAAAGATTAGTAAACTTACTTGTATCTTTCTACAATCATTGGTGGATTGACAGGATCAGATGCACCATAGATAAAATGAACTAAAAGATATAGGGTTTTTAAATTTAGCTCTTTACTTTATCTTAATGTAACCGGTTTGAACCTAGGAGTCATTAGAATAGATGTGTGAAGTTGATCGTCCAGGTTGTTGTAGTCTTGAGAAAGACTATTGTTGGTGACTGACGTTTCGACAGCCTCAGTGGCAGTCACCAACGTACAATACAGTAGTCTTTCTCAAGTCAAGACTACAACAACCTGGACAATCAACTTCACACATATCTTACAAATTATATTGTGCTTTTTCAAGGCAGTAGTCAATAAAAAACATAATCAAGTATAGTAACATACTAGGAATAGCAGCTTGTTGCAGGCTACC
Organism: Chrysogorgia sp. JL179-B06; assembly: GCA_035772405.1. Taxonomy (NCBI): domain Eukaryota; kingdom Metazoa; phylum Cnidaria; class Anthozoa; order Scleralcyonacea; family Chrysogorgiidae; genus Chrysogorgia; species Chrysogorgia sp. JL179-B06. Next base: position 611,586 of record JAYKKM010000266.1, read on the forward strand.
AATCCAGTACCTTTCTCTGAATATCTTTCTCTCTTCTATGTATCCTAAAATGCTATGATAATGAAAGTTTGTGCTAAAAATTCTACTAGGGAATTACCAACCAGAGAAGTGATTGAAACAAATCTTGCAATTGTATCATAAATTATTGTTGGTATAACTTACTTTGGATGCAACAAATTTCCATCCTTGTATCTTATACCCACAAAATGATCACTTAGTTCTTCATCTGTTGCATGGCTTCGTACCAGGTCCGAACATGAGAAAAACTATAATAATTATTAAAATAACAATGGTAAACATTTTCTATTCAAAACATATAAAATTAAGATGTCTAAAATGAAATGTTACCTTTTTGCAAAGATATAACGGTTGCCAAGTCTTGTTAGGAGAGAACCAATCCAAGGATACAAAAGTAACTGCCAGTATAATAAAAAGAAAATTCATTTGGAAGTTAACAGGGCTCCCGAGAGCCAAGATAGGCCCAGGGGATAATACCCTAGAAGCTTTATTCTATTTGTAGGATTTGCATGATGGTTATCGTTTCGGGCCCCTTAGTTGCCCTGCCTACCACAGCCCCTCGACAGGGCTGGAAGTTAAGAAAGATGCATGATACAGCTCCGATTTTTTTCTCTCTCAATTTAATATTCTTAATGCTTTGTGTGAAGGTGTTAATATATACATGTAGTTAGCCTGTGCTTAACAAATGGAGGTATATTATACTAAAATGAAAAACCCTGAATATTAATCCAACATTCACAGCAATCGAACAATAAATATTGAGTTCTACTAATATTATCCGATTTCAAACTCAAGGAATCTTTCCAGAAACCAACTTCCCAACAGCTATACAAAAGGTAACATAGTTTTTGTATTATGACCAGTGACCACCTGTTATTTGTTTAATACAAATGGTTAATGATACACTATTTGCCAGATACTATATATATACATGAATATCTAAATATATATATATATATAAATAAATATATATAAATAAATATATATAAATATATATCTTGAGAAAGACTATATTGTTGGCAGTCATCTTCGCAGTCATCTTGACTCTTGAAGATGACTGCCTCTGAGACCATCGAAACGTCAGTCACTTGTCAATGAACCACCATATTTGTGGGGTGTCAGTGCTTGTCAATGAACCACCATATTTATGGAGGTCATGTGGGGTGTCAGTGCTTGTCAATGAACTACCATGTTTATGGAGGTCATGTGGGGTGTCAGTGCTTGTCAATGAACCACCATATTCATGGAGGTCATGTGGGGTGTCAGTGCTTGTCAATGAACCACCATATTTATGGAGGTCATATGGGGTGTCAGTGCTTGTCAATGAACCACCATATTTATGGAGGTCATGTGGGGTGTCAGTGCTTGTCAATGAACCACCATATTCATGGAGGTCATGTGGGGTGTCAGTGCTTGTCAATGAACCACCATATTCATGGAGGTCATGTGGGGTGTCAGTGCTTGTCAATGAACCACCATATTTATGGAGGTCATGTGGGGTGTCAGTGCTTGTCAATGAACCACCATATTCATGGAAGTCATGTGGGGTGTCAGTGCTTGTCAATGAACCACCATATCTATGGAGGTCATGTGGGGTGTCAGTGCTTGTCAATGAACCACCATATTCATGGAGGTCATGTGGGGTGTCAGTGCTTGTCAATGAACCACCATATTTATGGACCATATCCATGGAGGTCATGTGGGGTGTCAGTGCTTGTCAATGAACCACCATATTTATGGAGGTCATGTGGGGTGTCAGTGCTTGTCAATGAACCACCATATTCATGGAGGTCATATGGGGTGTCAGTGCTTATCAATGAACCACCATATTCATGGAGGTCATTTGGTGCGTTAGTGCTTGTCAATGAACCACCATATTTATGGACCATATTCATGGAGGTCATGTGGGGTGTCAGTGCTTGTCAATGAACCACCATATTCATGCAGGTCATGTGGGGTGTCAGTGCTTGTCAATGAACCACCATATTCATGCAGGTCATGTGGGGTGTCAGTGCTTGTCAATGAACCACCATATTCATGGAGGTCATGTGGGGTGTCAGTGCTTGTCAATGAACCACCATATTTATGGAGGTCATGTGGGGTGTCAGTGCTTGTCAATGAACCACCATATTCATGGAAGTCATGTGGGGTGTCAGTGCTTGTCAATGAACCACCATATCTATGGAGGTCATGTGGGGTGTCAGTGCTTGTCAATGAACCACCATATTCATGGAGGTCATGTGGGGTGTCAGTGCTTGTCAATGAACCACCATATTTATGGACCATATCCATGGAGGTCATGTGGGGTGTCAGTGCTTGTCAATGAACCACCATATTTATGGAGGTCATGTGGGGTGTCAGTGCTTGTCAATGAACCACCATATTCATGGAGGTCATATGGGGTGTCAGTGCTTATCAATGAACCACCATATTCATGGAGGTCATTTGGTGCGTTAGTGCTTGTCAATGAACCACCATATTTATGGACCATATTCATGGAGGTCATGTGGGGTGTCAGTGCTTGTCAATGAAACCACCATATTCATGCAGGTCATGTGGGGTGTCAGTGCTTGTCAATGAACCACCATATTCATGCAGGTCATGTGGGGGTGTCAGTGCTTGTCAATGAACCACCATATTTATGGACCATATCCATGGAGGTCATGTGGGGTGTCAGTGCTTGTCAATGAACCACCATATTCATGGAGGTCATGTGGGGTGTCAGTGCTTGTCAATGAACCACCATATTCATGGAGGTCATGTGGCGTGTCAGTGCTTGTCAATGAACCACCATATTCATGCAGGTCATGTGGCGTGTCAGTGCTTGTCAATGAACCACCATATTCATGCAGGTCATGTGGGGTGTCAGTGCTTGTCAATGAACCACCATATTCATGGAAGTCATGTGGGGTGTCACTGCTTGTCAATGAACCACCATATTCATGGAGGTCATGTGGGGTGTCAGTGCTTGTCAATGAACCACCATATTCATGCAGGTCATGTGGGGTGTCAGTGCTTGTCAATGAACCACCATATTCATGGAGGTCATATGGGGTGTCAGTGCTTATCAATGAACCACCATATTCATGGAGGTCATTTGGTGCGTTAGTGCTTGTCAATGAACCACCATATTCATGGAAGTCATGTGGGGTGTCAGTGCTTGTCAATGAACCACCATATCTATGGAGGTCATGTGGGGTGTCAGTGCTTGTCAATGAACCACCATATTCATGGAGGTCATGTGGGGTGTCAGTGCTTGTCAATGAACCACCATATTTATGGACCATATTCATGGAGGTCATGTGGGGTGTCAGTGCTTGTCAATGAACCACCATATTCATGCAGGTCATGTGGGGTGTCAGTGCTTGTCAATGAACCACCATATTCATGCAGGTCATGTGGGGTGTCAGTGCTTGTCAATGAACCACCATATTCATCGCAGGTCATGTGGGGTGTCAGTGCTTGTCAATGAACCACCATATTTATGGAGGTCATGTGGGGTGTCAGTGCTTGTCAATGAACCACCATATTCATGCAGGTCATGTGGGGTGTCAGTGCTTGTCAATGAACCACCATATTCATGCAGGTCATGTGGGGTGTCAGTGCTTGTCAATGAACCACCATATTCATGGAGGTCATGTGGGGTGTCAGTGCTTGTCAATGAACCACCATATTTATGGAGGTCATGTGGGGTGTCAGTGCTTGTCAATGAACCACCATATTCATGGAGGTCATATGGGGTGTCAGTGCTTATCAATGAACCACCATATTCATGGAGGTCATTTGGTGCGTTAGTGCTTGTCAATGAACCACCATATTCATGGAAGTCATGTGGGGTGTCAGTGCTTGTCAATGAACCACCATATCTATGGAGGTCATGTGGGGTGTCAGTGCTTGTCAATGAACCACCATATTCATGGAGGTCATGTGGGGTGTCAGTGCTTGTCAATGAACCACCATATTTATGGACCATATCCATGGAGGTCATGTGGGGTGTCAGTGCTTGTCAATGAACCACCATATTTATGGAGGTCATGTGGGGTGTCAGTGCGTGTCAATGAACCACCATATTTATGGAGGTCATGTGGGGTGTCGGTGCTTGTCAATGAACCACCATATGGAGGTCATGTGGGGTGTCAGTGCTTGTCAACGAACCACCATATTTATGGAGGTCATGTGGGGTGTCAGTGCTTGTCAATGAACCACCATATTGATGGAGGTCATGTGGGGTGTCAGTGCTTGTCAATGAACCACCATATTCATGGAGGTCAGGTGGGGTGTCAGTGCTTGTCAATGAACCACCATATTCATGGAGGTCATATGGGGTATCAGTGCTTGTCAATGAACCACCTTGTCAATGAACCACCATATTCATGGAGGTCATGTGGGGTGTCAGTGCTTGTCAATGAACCACCATATTCATGGAGGTCATGTGGGGTGTCAGTGCTTGTCAATGAACCACCATATTCATGGAGGTCATGTGGGGTGTCAGTGCTTGTCAATGAACCACTATATTCATGGAGGTCATGTGGGGTGTCAGTGCTTGTCAATGAACCACCATATTTATGGAGGTCATATGGGGTGTCAGTGCTTGTCAATGAACCACTATATTCATGGAGGTCATGTGGGGTGTCAGTGCTTGTCAATGAACCACTATATTCATGGAGGTCATGTGGGGTGTCAGTGCTTGTCAATGAACCACCATATTTATGGAGGTCATATGGGGTGTCAGTGCTTGTCAATGAACCACCATATTTATGGAGGTCATGTCGGGTGTCAGTGCTTGTCAATGAACCACCATATTTATGGAGGTCATGTCGGGTGTCAGTGCTTGTCAATGAACCACCATATTTATGGAGGTCATGTCGGGTGTCAGTGCTTGTCAATGAACCACCATATTATGGAGGTCATGTGGGGTGTCAGTGCTTGTCAATGAACCACCATATTCATGGAGGTCATGTGGGGTGTCAGTGCTTGTCAATGAACCACCATATTCATGGAGGTCATGTGGGGTGTCAGTGCTTGTCAATGAACCACCATATTCATGGAGATCATGTGGGGTGTCAGTGCTTGTCAATGAACCACCATATTCATGGAGGTCATGTGGGGTGTCACTGCTTGTCAATGAACCACCATATTCATGGAAGTCATGTGGGGTGTCACTGCTTGTCAATGAACCACCATATTCATGGAGGTCATGTGGGGTGTCAGTGCTTGTCAATGAACCACCATATTTATGGACCATATTCATGGAGGTCATGTGGGGTGTCAGTGCTTGTCAATGAACCACCATATTCATGGAGGTCATGTGGGGTGTCAGTGCTTGTCAATGAACCACCATATTCATGGAGGTCATGTGGGGTGTCAGTGCTTGTCAATGAACCACCATATCCATGTGAGGTCATGTGGGGTGTCAGTGCTTGTCAATGAACCACCATATTCATGGAGGTCATGTGGGGTGTCAGTGCTTGTCAATGAACCACCATATTCATGGAGGTCATGTGGGGTGTCAGTGCTTGTCAATGAACCACCATATTCATGGAGGTCATGTGGGGTGTCAGTGCTTGTCAATGAACCACCATATTCATGGAGGTCATGTGGGGTGTCAGTGCTTGTCAATGAACCACCATATTCATGGACCATATCCATGGAGGTCATGTGGGGTGTCAGTGCTTGTCAATGAACCACCATATATCATGGAGGTCATGTGGGGTGTCAGTGCTTGTCAATGAACCACCATATTTATGGACCATATTCATGGAGGTCATGTGGGTGTCAGTGCTTGTCAATGAACCACCATATTCATGGAGGTCATGTGGGGTGTCAGTGCTTGTCAATGAACCACCATATTTATGGAGGTCATGTGGGGTGTCAGTGCTTGTCAATGAACCACCATATTTATGGAGGTCATGTGGGGTGTCAGTGCTTGTCAATGAACCACCATATTTATGGAGGTCATGTGGGGGTGTCAGTGCTTGTCAATGAACCACCATATTTATGGAGGTCATGTGGGGTGTCAGTGCTTGTCAATGAACCACCATATTCATGGAGGTCATGTGGGGTGTCAGTGCTTGTCAATGAACCACCATATTTATGGACCATATTCATGTGGGGTGTCAGTGCTTGTCAATGAACCACCATATTCATGGAGGTTATGTGGGGTGTCAGTGCTTGTCAATGAACCACCATATTTATGGAGGTCATGTGGGGTATCAGTGCTTGTCAATGAACCACCATATTTATGGAGGTCATGTGGGGTATCAGTGCTTGTCAATGAACCACCATATTCATGGAGGTCCATGTGGGTGTCAGTGCTTGTCAATGAACCACCATATTTATGGAGGTCATGTGGGGTGTCACTGCTTGTCAATGAACCACCATATTCATGGAGGTCATGTGGGGTGTCAGTGCTTGTCAATGAACCACCATATTTATGGACCATATTCATGGAGGTCATGTGGGCTGTCAGTGCTTGTCAATGAACCACCATATTTATGGAGGTCATATGGGGTGTCAGTGCTTGTCAATGAACCACCATATTTATGGAGGTCATGTGGGGTATCAGTGCTTGTCAATGAACCACCATATTCATGGAGGTCATGTGGGGTGTCAGTGCTTGTCAATGAATCACCATATTCATGGAGGTCATGTGGGGTGTCAGTGCTTGTCAATGAACCACCATATTTATGGAGGTCATGTGGGGTGTCAGTGCTTGTCAATGAACCACCATATTTATGGAGGTCATGTGGGGTATCAGTGCTTGTCAATGAACCACCATATTCATGGAGGTCATGTGGGGTGTCAGTGCTTGTCAATGAACCACCATATTTATGGACCATATTCATGGAGGTCATGTGGGGTGTCAGTGCTTGTCAATGAACCACCATATTTATGGAGGTCATGTGGGGTGTCAGTGCTTGTCAATGAACCACCATATTTATGGACCATATTCATGGCGGTCATGTGGGGTGTCAGTGCTTGTCAATGAACCACCATATTTATGGAGGTCATGTGGGGTGTCAGTGCTTGTCAATGAAACCACCATATTTATGGAGGTCATGTGGGGTGTCAGTGCGTGTCAATGAACCACCATATTTATGGAGGTCATGTGGGGTGTCAGTGCTTGTCAATGAACCACCATATTTATGGAGGTCATGTGGGGTGTCAGTGCGTGTCAATGAACCACCATATTTATGGAGGTCATGTGGGGTGTCAGTGCTTGTCAATGAACCACCATATTCATGGAGGTCATGTGGGGTGTCAGTGCTTGTCAATGAACCACCATATTCATGGAGGTCATGTGGGGTGTCAGTGCTTGTCAATGAACCACCATATTTATGGACCATATTCATGGAGGTCATGTGGGGTGTCAGTGCTTGTCAATGAACCACCATATTCATGGAGGTTATGTGGGGTGTCAGTGCTTGTCAATGAACCACCATATTTATGGAGGTCATATGGGGTATATGAACCACCATATTTATGGAGGTCATGTGGGGTATCAGTGCTTGTCAATGAACCACCATATTCATGGAGGTCATGTGGGGTGTCAGTGCTTGTCAATGAACCACCATATTCATGGAGGTCATGTGGGGTGTCAGTGCTTGTCAATGAACCACCATATTTATGGAGGTCATGTGGGGTGTCAGTGCTTGTCAATGAACCACCATATTTATGGAGGTCATGTGGGGTATCAGTGCTTGTCAATGAACCACCATATTCATGGAGGTCATGTGGGGTGTCAGTGCTTGTCAATGAACCACCATATTTATGGACCATATTCATGGAGGTCATGTGGGGTGTCAGTGCTTGTCAATGAACCACCATATTTATGGAGGTCATGTGGGTGTCAGTGCTTGTCAATGAACCACCATATTTATGGACCATATTCATGGAGGTCATGTGGGGTGTCAGTGCTTGTCAATGAACCACCATATTCATGGAGGTCATGTGGGGTGTCAGTGCTTGTCAATGAACCACCATATTCATGGAGGTCATGTGGAGTGTCAGTGCTTGTCAATGAACCACCATATTTAAGGAGGTTATGTGGGGTGTCAGTGCTTGTCAATGAACCACCATATTTATGGAGGTCATGTGGGGTGTCAGTGCGTGTCAATGAACCACCATATTTATGGAGGTCATGTGGGGTGTCAGTGCTTGTCAATGAACCACCATATTCATGGAGGTCATGTGGGGTGTCAGTGCTTGTCAATGAACCACCATATTCATGGAGGTCATGTGGGGTGTCAGTGCTTGTCAATGAACCACCATATTTATGGACCATATTCATGGAGGTCATGTGGGGTGTCAGTGCTTGTCAATGAACCACCATATTCATGGAGGTTATGTTAGGTGTCAGTGCTTGTCAATGAACCACCATATTTATGGACCATATTCATGGAGGTCATGTGGGGTGTCAGTGCTTGTCAATGAACCACCATATTTATGGAGGTCGTGTGGGGTGTCAGTACTTGTCAATGAACCACCATATTTATGGACCATATTCATGGAGGTCATGTGGGGTGTCAGTGCTTGTCAATGAACCACCATATTCATGGAGGTCATGTGGGGTGTCAGTGCTTGTCAATGAACCACCATATTCATGGAGGTCATGTGGAGTGTCAGTGCTTGTCAATGAACCACCATATTTAAGGAGGTTATGTGGGGTGTCAGTGCTTGTCAATGAACCACCATATTTATGGAGGTCATGTGGGGTGTCAGTGCTTGTCAATGAACCACCATATTTATGGAGGTCATGTGGGGTGTCAGTGCTTGTCAATGAACCACCATATTCATGGAGGTCATGTGGGGTGTCAGTGCTTGTCAATGAACCACCATATTCATGGAGGTCATGTGGGGTGTCAGTGCTTGTCAATGAACCACCATATTTATGGACCATATTCATGGAGGTCATGTGGGGTGTCAGTGCTTGTCAATGAACCACCATATTCATGGAGGTTATGTGGGGTGTCAGTGCTTGTCAATGAACCACCATATTTATGGAGGTCATATGGGGTATATGAACCACCATATTTATGGAGGTCATGTGGGGTATCAGTGCTTGTCAATGAACCACCATATTTATGGAGGTCATGTGGGGTGTCAGTGCGTGTCAATGAACCACCATATTTATGGAGGTCATGTGGGGTGTCAGTGCTTGTCAATGAACCACCATATTCATGGAGGTCATGTGGGGTGTCAGTGCTTGTCAATGAACCACCATATTTAAGGAGGTTATGTGGGGTGTCAGTGCTTGTCAATGAACCACCATATTTATGGAGGTCATGTGGGGTGTCAGTGCGTGTCAATGAACCACCATATTTATGGAGGTCATGTGGGGTGTCAGTGCTTGTCAATGAACCACCATATTCATGGAGGTCATGTGGGGTGTCAGTGCTTGTCAATGAACCACCATATTCATGGAGGTCATGTGGGGTGTCAGTGCTTGTCAATGAACCACCATATTTATGGACCATATTCATGGAGGTCATGTGGGGTGTCAGTGCTTGTCAATGAACCACCATATTCATGGAGGTTATGTGGGGTGTCAGTGCTTGTCAATGAACCACCATATTTATGGAGGTCATATGGGGTATATGAACCACCATATTTATGGAGGTCATGTGGGGTATCAGTGCTTGTCAATGAACCACCATATTTATGGAGGTCATGTGGGGTATCAGTGCTTGTCAATGAACCACCATATTCATGGAGGTCATGTGGGGTGTCAGTGCTTGTCAATGAACCACCATATTCATGGAGGTCATGTGGGGTGTCACTGCTTGTCAATGAACCACCATATTCATGGAGGTCATGTGGGGTGTCAGTGCTTGTCAATGAACCACCATATTTATGGACCATATTCATGGAGGTCATGTGGGCTGTCAGTGCTTGTCAATGAACCACCATATTTATGGAGGTCATATGGGGTGTCAGTGCTTGTCAATGAACCACCATATTTATGGAGGTCATGTGGGGTATCAGTGCTTGTCAATGAACCACCATATTTATGGAGGTCATGTGGGGTATCAGTGCTTGTCAATGAACCACCATATTCATGGAGGTCATGTGGGGTGTCAGTGCTTGTCAATGAACCACCATATTCATGGAGGTCATGTGGGGTGTCACTGCTTGTCAATGAACCACCATATTCATGGAGGTCATGTGGGGTGTCAGTGCTTGTCAATGAACCACCATATTTATGGACCATATTCATGGAGGTCATGTGGGCTGTCAGTGCTTGTCAATGAACCACCATATTTATGGAGGTCATATGGGGTGTCAGTGCTTGTCAATGAACCACCATATTTATGGAGGTCATGTGGGGTATCAGTGCTTGTCAATGAACCACCATATTCATGGAGGTCATGTGGGGTGTCAGTGCTTGTCAATGAACCACCATATTTATGGACCATATTCATGGAGGTCATGTGGGGTGTCAGTGCTTGTCAATGAACCACCATATTTATGGAGGTCATGTGGGGTGTCAGTGCTTGTCAATGAACCACCATATTTATGGACCATATTCATGGAGGTCATGTGGGGTGTCAGTGCTTGTCAATGAACCACCATATTCATGGAGGTCATGTGGGGTGTCAGTGCTTGTCAATGAACCACCATATTCATGGAGGTCATGTGGAGTGTCAGTGCTTGTCAATGAACCACCATATTTAAGGAGGTTATGTGGGGTGTCAGTGCTTGTCAATGAACCACCATATTCATGGAGGTCATTTGGTGCGTTAGTGCTTGTCAATGAACCACCATATTTATGGACCATATTCATGGAGGTCATGTGGGGTGTCAGTGCTTGTCAATGAACCACCATATTCATGCAGGTCATGTGGGGTGTCAGTGCTTGTCAATGAACCACCATATTCATGGAGGTCATGTGGGGTGTCAGTGCTTGTCAATGAACCACCATATTTATGGAGGTCATGTGGGGTGTCAGTGCTTGTCAATGAACCACCATATTCATGCAGGTCATGTGGGGTGTCAGTGCTTGTCAATGAACCACCATATTCATGCAGGTCATGTGGGGTGTCAGTGCTTGTCAATGAACCACCATATTCATGGAGGTCATGTGGGGTGTCAGTGCTTCTCAATGAACCACCATATTTATGGAGGTCATGTGGGGTGTCAGTGCTTGTCAATGAACCACCATATTCATGGAGGTCATATGGGGTGTCAGTGCTTATCAATGAACCACCATATTCATGGAGGTCATTTGGTGCGTTAGTGCTTGTCAATGAACCACCATATTTATGGAGGTCATGTGGGGTGTCAGTGCTTGTCAATGAACCACCATATTCATGCAGGTCATGTGGGGTGTCAGTGCTTGTCAATGAACCACCATATTCATGCAGGTCATGTGGGGTGTCAGTGCTTGTCAATGAACCACCATATTCATGGAGGTCATGTGGGGTGTCAGTGCTTGTCAATGAACCACCATATCTATGGAGGTCATGTGGGGTGTCAGTGCTTGTCAATGAACCACCATATTCATGGAGGTCATGTGGGGTGTCAGTGCTTGTCAATGAACCACCATATTTATGGACCATATCCATGGAGGTCATGTGGGGTGTCAGTGCTTGTCAATGAACCACCATATTCATGCAGGTCATGTGGCGTGTCAGTGCTTGTCAATGAACCACCATATTCATGCAGGTCATGTGGTGTCAGTGCTTGTCAATGAACCACCATATTCATGGAAGTCATGTGGGGTGTCACTGCTTGTCAATGAACCACCATATTCATGGAGGTCATGTGGGGTGTCAGTGCTTGTCAATGAACCACCATATTCATGGAGGTCATGTGGGGTGTCAGTGCTTGTCAATGAACCACCATATTTATGGAGGTCATGTGGGGTGTCAGTGCTTGTCAATGAACCACCATATTTATGGAGGTCATGTGGGGTGTCAGTGCTTGTCAATGAACCACTATATTCATGGAGGTCATGTGGGGTGTCAGTGCTTGTCAATGAACCACTATATTCATGGAGGTCATGTGGGGTGTCAGTGCTTGTCAATGAACCACCATATTCATGGAGGTCATGTGGGGTGTCAGTGCTTGTCAATGAACCACCATATTTATGGAGGTCATGTGGGGTGTCAGTGCTTGTCAATGAACCACCATATTTATGGAGGTCATGTGGGGTGTTAGTGCTTGTCAATGAACCACCATATTCATGGAGGTCATGTGGGGTGTCAGTGCTTGTCAATGAACCACCATATTTATGGACCATATTCATGGCGGTCATGTGGGGTGTCAGTGCTTGTCAATGAACCACCATATTTATGGAGGTCATGTGGGGGTGTCAGTGCTTGTCAATGAACCACCATATTTATGGACCATATTCATGGAGGTCATGTGTGGTGTCAGTGCTTGTCAATGAACCACCATATTTATGGAGGTCATGTGGGGTGTCAGTGCTTGTCAATGAACCACCATATTCATGGAGGTCATGTGGGGTGTCAGTGCTTGTCAATGAACCACCATATTTATGGACCATATTCATGGCGGTCATGTGGGGTGTCAGTGCTTGTCAATGAACCACCATATTTATGGAGGTCATGTGGGGTGTCAGTGCTTGTCAATGAACCACCATATTTATGGACCATATTCATGGAGGTCATGTGGGGTGTCAGTGCTTGTCAATGAACCACCATATTCATGGAGGTCATGTGGGGTGTCAGTGCTTGTCAATGAACCACCATATTTATGGACCATATTCATGGAGGTCATGTGGGGTGTCAGTGCTTGTCAATGAACCACCATATTCATGGAGGTCATGTGGGGTGTCAGTGCTTGTCAATGAACCACAATATTCATGGAGGTCATGTGGGGTGTCAGTGCTTGTCAATGAACCACCATATTCATGGAGGTCCTGTGGGGTGTCAGTGCTTGTCAAGGAACCACCATATTCATGGAGGTCATGTGGGGTGTCAGTGCTTGTCAATGAACCACCATATTCATGGAAGTCATGTGGGGTGTCAGTGCTTGTCAATGAACCACCATATCTATGGAGGTCATGTGGGGTGTCAGTGCTTGTCAATGAACCACCATATTCATGGAGGTCATGTGGGGTGTCAGTGCTTGTCAATGAACCACCATATTTATGGACCATATCCATGGAGGTCATGTGGGGTGTCAGTGCTTGTCAATGAACCACCATATTTATGGAGGTCATGTGGGGTGTCAGTGCTTGTCAATGAACCACCATATTCATGGAGGTCATATGGGGTGTCAGTGCTTATCAATGAACCACCATATTCATGGAGGTCATTTGGTGCGTTAGTGCTTGTCAATGAACCACCATATTTATGGACCATATTCATGGAGGTCATGTGGGGTGTCAGTGCTTGTCAATGAACCACCATATTCATGCAGGTCATGTGGGGTGTCAGTGCTTGTCAATGAACCACCATATTCATGCAGGTCATGTGGGGTGTCAGTGCTTGTCAATGAACCACCATATTCATGCAGGTCATGTGGGGTGTCAGTGCTTGTCAATGAACCACCATATTTATGCAGGTCATGTGGGGTGTCAGTGCTTGTCAATGAACCACCATATTCATGCAGGTCATGTGGGGTGTCAGTGCTTGTCAATGAACCACCATATTCATGCAGGTCATGTGGGGTGTCAGTGCTTGTCAATGAACCACCATATTCATGGAGGTCATGTGGGGTGTCAGTGCTTGTCAATGAACCACCATATTTATGGACCATATCCATGGAGGTCATGTGGGGTGTCAGTGCTTGTCAATGAACCACCATATTCATGGAGGTCATGTGGGGTGTCAGTGCTTGTCAATGAACCACCATATTCATGGAGGTCATGTGGCGTGTCAGTGCTTGTCAATGAACCACCATATTCATGCAGGTCATGTGGCGTGTCAGTGCTTGTCAATGAACCACCATATTCATGCAGGTCATGTGGGGTGTCAGTGCTTGTCAATGAACCACCATATTCATGGAGGTCATGTGGGGTGTCAGTGCTTGTCAATGAACCACCATATTCATGGAGGTCATGTGGGGTGTCAGTGCTTGTCAATGAACCACCATATTTATGGAGGTCATGTGGGGTGTCAGTGCTTGTCAATGAACCACCATATTTATGGAGGTCATGTGGGGTGTCAGTGCTTGTCAATGAACCACTATATTCATGGAGGTCATGTGGGGTGTCAGTGCTTGTCAATGAACCACTATATTCATGGAGGTCATGTGGGGTGTCAGTGCTTGTCAATGAACCACCATATTCATGGAGGTCATGTGGGGTGTCAGTGCTTGTCAATGAACCACCATATTTATGGAGGTCATGTGGGGTGTCAGTGCTTGTCAATGAACCACCATATTATGGAGGTCATGTGGGGTGTTAGTGCTTGTCAATGAACCACCATATTCATGGAGGTCATGTGGGGTGTCAGTGCTTGTCAATGAACCACCATATTTATGGACCATATTCATGGCGGTCATGTGGGGTGTCAGTGCTTGTCAATGAACCACCATATTTATGGAGGTCATGTGGGGTGTCAGTGCTTGTCAATGAACCACCATATTTATGGACCATATTCATGGAGGTCATGTGGGGTGTCAGTGCTTGTCAATGAACCACCATATTCATGGAGGTCATGTGGGGTGTCAGTGCTTGTCAATGAACCACCATATTTATGGACCATATTCATGGAGGTCATGTGGGGTGTCAGTGCTTGTCAATGAACCACCATATTCATGGAGGTCATATGGGGTGTCAGTGCTTGTCAATGAACCACCATATTTATGGAGGTCATGTGGGGTGTCAGTGCTTGTCAATGAACCACCATATTTATGGAGGTCATGTGGGGTGTCAGTGCGTGTCAATGAACCACCATATTTATGGAGGTCATGTGGGGTGTCAGTGCTTGTCAATGAACCACCATATTCATGGAGGTCATGTGGAGTGTCAGTGCTTGTCAATGAACCACCATATTTATGAACCATATTCATGGAGGTCATGTGGGGTGTCAGTGCTTGTCAATGAACCACCATATTTATGGAGGTCATGTGGGGTGTCAGTGCTTGTCAATGAACCACCATATTTATGGAGGTCATGTGGGGTGTCAGTGCGTGTCAATGAACCACCATATTTATGGAGGTCATGTGGGGTGTCGGTGCTTGTCAATGAACCACCATATTCATGGAGGTCATGTGGGGTGTCAGTGCTTGTCAACGAACCACCATATTTATGGAGGTCATGTGGGGTGTCAGTGCTTGTCAATGAACCACCATATTGATGGAGGTCATGTGGGGTGTCACTGCTTGTCAATGAACCACCATATTCATGGAGGTCATGTGGGGTGTCAGTGCTTGTCAATGAACCACCATATTCATGGAGGTCATGTGGGGTGTCAGTGCTTGTCAATGAACCACCATATTCATGGAGGTCATGTGGGGTGTCAGTGCTTGTCAATGAACCACCATATTTATGGAGGTCATGTGGGGTGTCAGTGCGTGTCAATGAACCACCATATTTATGGAGGTCATGTGGGGTGTCAGTGCTTGTCAATGAACCACCATATTCATGGAGGTCATGTGGAGTGTCAGTGCTTGTCAATGAACCACCATATTTATGGACCATATTCATGGAGGTCATGTGGGGTGTCAGTGCTTGTCAATGAACCACCATATTTATGGAGGTCATGTCGGGTGTCAGTGCTTGTCAATGAACCACCATATTTATGGAGGTCATGTCGGGTGTCAGTGCTTGTCAATGAACCACCATATTTATGGAGGTCATGTCGGGTGTCAGTGCTTGTCAATGAACCACCATATTTATGGAGGTCATGTCGGGTGTCAGTGCTTGTCAATGAACCACCATATTCATGGAGGTCATGTGGGGTGTCAGTGCTTGTCAATGAACCACCATATTCATGGAGGTCATGTGGGGTGTCAGTGCTTGTCAATGAACCACCATATTCATGGAGATCATGTGGGGTGTCAGTGCTTGTCAATGAACCACCATATTCATGGAGGTCATGT
This sequence comes from Chrysogorgia sp. JL179-B06, assembly GCA_035772405.1. Classification (NCBI taxonomy): domain Eukaryota; kingdom Metazoa; phylum Cnidaria; class Anthozoa; order Scleralcyonacea; family Chrysogorgiidae; genus Chrysogorgia; species Chrysogorgia sp. JL179-B06. The sequence goes on from JAYKKM010000266.1 coordinate 627,618, forward strand.
GGGGTGTCAGTGCTTGTCAATGAACCACCATATTCATGGAAGTCATGTGGGGTGTCACTGCTTGACAATGAACCACCATATTCATGGAGGTCATGTGGGGTGTCAGTGCTTGTCAATGAACCACCATATTTATGGACCATATTCATGGAGGTCATGTGGGGTGTCAGTGCTTGTCAATGAACCACCATATTTATGGAGGTCATGTGGGGTGTCAGACCTCCATAAATATGGTGGTTCATTGACAAGCTCATGTGGGGTGTCAGTGCTTGTCAATGAACCACAATATTCATGGAGGTCATGTGGGGTGTCAGTGCTTGTCAATGAACCACCATATTCATGGAGGTCATGTGGGGTGTCAGTGCTTGTCAATGAACCACCATATTCATGGAGGTCATGTGGGGTGTCAGTGCTTGTCAATGAACCACCATATCCATGGAGGTCATGTGGGGTGTCAGTGCTTGTCAATGAACCACCATATTCATGGAGGTCATGTGGGGTGTCAGTGCTTGTCAATGAACCACCATATTCATGAAGGTCATGTGGGGTGTCAGTGCTTGTCAATGAACCACCATATTCATGGACCATATCCATGGAGGTCATGTGGGGTGTCAGTGCTTGTCAATGAACCACCATATTCATTGACCATATCCATGGAGGTCATGTGGGGTGTCAGTGCTTGTCAATGAACCACCATATTCATGCTTATCAATGAACCACCATATTCATGGAGGTCATTTGGTGCGTTAGTGCTTGTCAATGAACCACCATATTTATGGACCATATTCATGGCGGTCATGTGGGGTGTCAGTGCTTGTCAATGAACCACCATATTCATGGAGGTCATGTGGGGTGTCAGTGCTGGTCAATGAACCACCATATTTATGGACCATATTCATGGCGGTCATGTGGGGTGTCAGTGCTTGTCAATGAACCACCATATTCATGGAGGTCATGTGGGGTGTCAGTGCTTGTCAATGAACCACCATATTTATGGAGGTCATGTGGGGTGTCAGTGCTTGTCAATGAACCACCATATTTATGGAGGTCATGTGGGGTGTCAGTGCGTGTCAATGAACCACCATATTTATGGAGGTCATGTGGGGTGTCAGTGCTTGTCAATGAACCACCATATTCATGGAGGTCATGTGGGGTGTCAGTGCTTGTCAATGAACCACCATATTCATGGAGGTCATGTGGGGTGTCAGTGCTTGTCAATGAACCACCATATTCATGGAGGTTATGTGGGGTGTCAGTGCTTGTCAATGAACCACCATATTTATGGAGGTCATATGGGGTATATGAACCACCATATTTATGGAGGTCATGTGGGGTATCAGTGCTTGTCAATGAACCACCATATTTATGGAGGTCATGTGGGGTATCAGTGCTTGTCAATGAACCACCATATTCATGGAGGTCATGTGGGGTGTCAGTGCTTGTCAATGAACCACCATATTCATGGAGGTCATGTGGGGTGTCACTGCTTGTCAATGAACCACCATATTCATGGAGGTCATGTGGGGTGTCAGTGCTTGTCAATGAACCACCATATTTATGGACCATATTCATGGAGGTCATGTGGGCTGTCAGTGCTTGTCAATGAACCACCATATTTATGGAGGTCATATGGGGTGTCAGTGCTTGTCAATGAACCACCATATTTATGGAGGTCATGTGGGGTATCAGTGCTTGTCAATGAACCACCATATTCATGGAGGTCATGTGGGGTGTCAGTGCTTGTCAATGAACCACCATATTTATGGAGGTCATGTGGGGTATCAGTGCTTGTCAATGAACCACCATATTCATGGAGGTCATGTGGGGTGTCAGTGCTTGTCAATGAACCACCATATTTATGGACCATATTCATGGAGGTCATGTGGGGTGTCAGTGCTTGTCAATGAACCACCATATTTATGGAGGTCATGTGGGGTGTCAGTGCTTGTCAATGAACCACCATATTTATGGACCATATTCATGGAGGTCATGTGGGGTGTCAGTGCTTGTCAATGAACCACCATATTCATGGAGGTCATGTGGGGTGTCAGTGCTTGTCAATGAACCACCATATTCATGGAGGTCATGTGGAGTGTCAGTGCTTGTCAATGAACCACCATATTCATGGAGGTTATGTGGAGTGTCAGTGCTTGTCAATGAACCACCATATTTATGGAGGTCATGTGGGGTGTCAGTGCTTGTCAATGAACCACCATATTCATGGAGGTCATGTGGGGTGTCAGTGCTTGTCAATGAACCACCATATTTATGGACCATATTCATGGAGGTCATGTGGGGTGTCAGTGCTTGTCAATGAACCACCATATTCATGGAGGTTATGTGGGGTGTCAGTGCTTGTCAATGAACAACCATATTTATGGAGGTCATATGGGGTATATGAACCACCATATTTATGGAGGTCATGTGGGGTATCAGTGCTTGTCAATGAACCACCATATTTATGGAGGTCATGTGGGGTATCAGTGCTTGTCAATGAACCACCATATTCATGGAGGTCATGTGGGGTGTCAGTGCTTGTCAATGAACCACCATATTCATGGAGGTCATGTGGGGTGTCACTGCTTGTCAATGAACCACCATATTTATGGACCATATTCATGGAGGTCATGTGGGGTGTCAGTGCTTGTCAATGAACCACCATATTTATGGAGGTCATGTGGGGTGTCAGACCTCCATAAATATGGTGGTTCATTGACAAGCTCATGTGGGGTGTCAGTGCTTGTCAATGAACCACAATATTCATGGAGGTCATGTGGGGTGTCAGTGCTTGTCAATGAACCACCATATTCATGGAGGTCATGTGGGGTGTCAGTGCTTGTCAATGAACCACCATATTCATGGAGGTCATGTGGGGTGTCAGTGCTTGTCAATGAACCACCATATCCATGGAGGTCATGTTGGGTGTCAGTGCTTGTCAATGAACCACCATATTCATGGAGGTCATGTGGGGTGTCAGTGCTTGTCAATGAACCACCATATTCATGAAGGTCATGTGGGGTGTCAGTGCTTGTCAATGAATGAACCATATTCATATCCATGGAGGTCATGTGGGGTGTCAGTGCTTGTCAATGAAACCACCATATTCATTGACCATATCCATGGAGGTCATGTGGGGTGTCAGTGCTTGTCAATGAACCACCATATTCATGCTTATCAATGAACCACCATATTCATGGAGGTCATTTGGTGCGTTAGTGCTTGTCAATGAACCACCATATTTATGGACCATATTCATGGCGGTCATGTGGGGTGTCAGTGCTTGTCAATGAACCACCATATTCATGGAGGTCATGTGGGGTGTCAGTGCTGGTCAATGAACCACCATATTTATGGACCATATTCATGGCGGTCATGTGGGGTGTCAGTGCTTGTCAATGAACCACCATATTTATGGAGGTCATGTGGGGTGTCAGTGCTTGTCAATGAACCACCATATTTATGGAGGTCATGTGGGGTGTCAGTGCGTGTCAATGAACCACCATATTTATGGAGGTCATGTGGGGTGTCAGTGCTTGTCAATGAACCACCATATTCATGGAGGTCATGTGGGGTGTCAGTGCTTGTCAATGAACCACCATATTCATGGAGGTCATGTGGGGTGTCAGTGCTTGTCAATGAACCACCATATTTATGGACCATATTCATGGAGGTCATGTGGGGTGTCAGTGCTTGTCAATGAACCACCATATTCATGGAGGTTATGTGGGGTGTCAGTGCTTGTCAATGAACCACCATATTTATGGAGGTCATATGGGGTATATGAACCACCATATTTATGGAGGTCATGTGGGGTATCAGTGCTTGTCAATGAACCACCATATTTATGGAGGTCATGTGGGGTATCAGTGCTTGTCAATGAACCACCATATTCATGGAGGTCATGTGGGGTGTCAGTGCTTGTCAATGAACCACCATATTCATGGAGGTCATGTGGGGTGTCACTGCTTGTCAATGAACCACCATATTCATGGAGGTCATGTGGGGTGTCAGTGCTTGTCAATGAACCACCATATTTATGGACCATATTCATGGAGGTCATGTGGGCTGTCAGTGCTTGTCAATGAACCACCATATTTATGGAGGTCATATGGGGTGTCAGTGCTTGTCAATGAACCACCATATTTATGGAGGTCATGTGGGGTATCAGTGCTTGTCAATGAACCACCATATTCATGGAGGTCATGTGGGGTGTCAGTGCTTGTCAATGAACCACCATATTCATGGAGGTCATGTGGGGTGTCAGTGCTTGTCAATGAACCACCATATTTATGGAGGTCATGTGGGGTGTCAGTGCTTGTCAATGAACCACCATATTTATGGAGGTCATGTGGGGTATCAGTGCTTGTCAATGAACCACCATATTTATGGACCATATTCATGGAGGTCATGTGGGTGTCAGTGCTTGTCAATGAACCACCATATTTATGGAGGTCATGTGGGGTGTCAGTGCTTGTCAATGAACCACCATATTTATGGACCATATTCATGGAGGTCATGTGGGGTGTCAGTGCTTGTCAATGAACCACCATATTTATGGAGGTCATGTGGGGTATCAGTGCTTGTCAATGAACCACCATATTCATGGAGGTCATGTGGGGTGTCAGTGCTTGTCAATGAACCACCATATTTATGGACCATATTCATGGAGGTCATGTGGGGTGTCAGTGCTTGTCAATGAACCACCATATTTATGGAGGTCATGTGGGGTGTCAGTGCTTGTCAATGAACCACCATATTTATGGACCATATTCATGGAGGTCATGTGGGGTGTCAGTGCTTGTCAATGAACCACCATATTCATGGAGGTCATGTGGGGTGTCAGTGCTTGTCAATGAACCACCATATTCATGGAGGTCATGTGGAGTGTCAGTGCTTGTCAATGAACCACCATATTCATGGAGGTTATGTGGAGTGTCAGTGCTTGTCAATGAACCACCATATTTATGGAGGTCATGTGGGGTGTCAGTGCTTGTCAATGAACCACCATATTTATGGAGGTCATGTGGGGTGTCAGTGCGTGTCAATGAACCACCATATTTATGGAGGTCATGTGGGGTGTCAGTGCTTGTCAATGAACCACCATATTCATGGAGGTCATGTGGGGTGTCAGTGCTTGTCAATGAACCACCATATTCATGGAGGTCATGTGGGGTGTCAGTGCTTGTCAATGAACCACCATATTTATGGACCATATTCATGGAGGTCATGTGGGGTGTCAGTGCTTGTCAATGAACCACCATATTCATGGAGGTTATGTGGGGTGTCAGTGCTTGTCAATGAACCACCATATTTATGGAGGTCATATGGGGTATATGAACCACCATATTTATGGAGGTCATGTGGGGTATCAGTGCTTGTCAATGAACCACCATATTTATGGAGGTCATGTGGGGTATCAGTGCTTGTCAATGAACCACCATATTCATGGAGGTCATGTGGGGTGTCAGTGCTTGTCAATGAACCACCATATTCATGGAGGTCATGTGGGGTGTCACTGCTTGTCAATGAACCACCATATTCATGGAGGTCATGTGGGGTGTCAGTGCTTGTCAATGAACCACCATATTTATGGACCATATTCATGGAGGTCATGTGGGCTGTCAGTGCTTGTCAATGAACCACCATATTTATGGAGGTCATATGGGGTGTCAGTGCTTGTCAATGAACCACCATATTTATGGAGGTCATGTGGGGTATCAGTGCTTGTCAATGAACCACCATATTCATGGAGGTCATGTGGGGTGTCAGTGCTTGTCAATGAACCACCATATTCATGGAGGTCATGTGGGGTGTCAGTGCTTGTCAATGAACCACCATATTTATGGAGGTCATGTGGGGTGTCAGTGCTTGTCAATGAACCACCATATTTATGGAGGTCATGTGGGGTGTCAGTGCTTGTCAATGAACCGCCATATTCATGGAGGTCATGTGGGGTGTCAGTGCTTGTCAATGAACCACCATATTTATGGACCATATTCATGGAGGTCATGTGGGGTGTCAGTGCTTGTCAATGAACCACCATATTTATGGAGGTCATGTGGGGTGTCAGTGCTTGTCAATGAACCACCATATTTATGGACCATATTCATGGAGGTCATGTGGGGTGTCAGTGCTTGTCAATGAACCACCATATTCATGGAGGTCATGTGGGGTGTCAGTGCTTGTCAATGAACCACCATATTCATGGAGGTCATGTGGAGTGTCAGTGCTTGTCAATGAACCACCATATTTAAGGAGGTTATGTGGGGTGTCAGTGCTTGTCAATGAACCACCATATTTATGGAGGTCATGTGGGGTGTCAGTGCGTGTCAATGAACCACCATATTTATGGAGGTCATGTGGGGTGTCAGTGCTTGTCAATGAACCACCATATTCATGGAGGTCATGTGGGGTGTCAGTGCTTGTCAATGAACCACCATATTCATGGAGGTCATGTGGGGTGTCAGTGCTTGTCAATGAACCACCATATATTTGGACCATATGGAGGTCATGTGGGGTGTCAGTGCTTGTCAATGAACCACCATATTCATGGAGGTTATGTGGGGTGTCAGTGCTTGTCAATGAACCACCATATTTATGGAGGTCATATGGGGTATATGAACCACCATATTTATGGAGGTCATGTGGGGTATCAGTGCTTGTCAATGAACCACCATATTTATGGAGGTCATGTGGGGTATCAGTGCTTGTCAATGAACCACCATATTCATGGAGGTCATGTGGGGTGTCACTGCTTGTCAATGAACCACCATATTCATGGAGGTCATGTGGGGTGTCAGTGCTTGTCAATGAACCACCATATTTATGGACCATATTCATGGAGGTCATGTGGGCTGTCAGTGCTTGTCAATGAACCACCATATTTATGGAGGTCATATGGGGTGTCAGTGCTTGTCAATGAACCACCATATTTATGGAGGTCATGTGGGGTATCAGTGCTTGTCAATGAACCACCATATTCATGGAGGTCATGTGGGGTGTCAGTGCTTGTCAATGAACCACCATATTCATGGAGGTCATGTGGGGTGTCAGTGCTTGTCAATGAACCACCATATTTATGGAGGTCATGTGGGGTGTCAGTGCTTGTCAATGAACCACCATATTTATGGAGGTCATGTGGGGTGTCAGTGCTTGTCAATGAACCGCCATATTCATGGAGGTCATGTGGGGTGTCAGTGCTTGTCAATGAACCACCATATTTATGGACCATATTCATGGAGGTCATGTGGGGTGTCAGTGCTTGTCAATGAACCACCATATTTATGGAGGTCATGTGGGGTGTCAGTGCTTGTCAATGAACCACCATATTTATGGACCATATTCATGGAGGTCATGTGGGGTGTCAGTGCTTGTCAATGAACCACCATATTCATGGAGGTCATGTGGGGTGTCAGTGCTTGTCAATGAACCACCATATTCATGGAGGTCATGTGGAGTGTCAGTGCTTGTCAATGAACCACCATATTTATGGAGGTCATGTGGGTGTCAGTGCTTGCTTGTCAATGAACCACCATATTCATGGAGGTCATGTGGGGTGTCAGTGCTTGTCAATGAACCACCATATTCATGGAGGTCATGTGGGGTGTCAGTGCTTGTCAATGAACCACCATATTCATGGAGGTCATGTGGGGTGTCAGTGCTTGTCAATGAACCACCATATTCATGGAGGTTATGTGGGGTGTCAGTGCTTGTCAATGAACCACCATATTTATGGAGGTCATATGGGGTATATGAACCACCATATTTATGGAGGTCATGTGGGGTATCAGTGCTTGTCAATGAACCACCATATTTATGGAGGTCATGTGGGGTATCAGTGCTTGTCAATGAACCACCATATTCATGGAGGTCATGTGGGGTGTCAGTGCTTGTCAATGAACCACCATATTCATGGAGGTCATGTGGGGTGTCACTGCTTGTCAATGAACCACCATATTCATGGAGGTCATGTGGGGTGTCAGTGCTTGTCAATGAACCACCATATTTATGGACCATATTCATGGAGGTCATGTGGGGTGTCAGTGCTTGTCAATGAACCACCATATTCATGGAGGTCATGTGGGGTGTCAGTGCTTGTCAATGAACCACCATATTCATGGAGGTCATGTGGAGTGTCAGTGCTTGTCAATGAACCACCATATTCATGGAGGTTATGTGGAGTGTCAGTGCTTGTCAATGAACCACCATATTTATGGAGGTCATGTGGGGTGTCAGTGCTTGTCAATGAACCACCATATTTATGGAGGTCATGTGGGGTGTCAGTGCGTGTCAATGAACCACCATATTTATGGAGGTCATGTGGGGTGTCAGTGCTTGTCAATGAACCACCATATTCATGGAGGTCATGTGGGGTGTCAGTGCTTGTCAATGAACCACCATATTCATGGAGGTCATGTGGGGTGTCAGTGCTTGTCAATGAACCACCATATTTATGGACCATATTCATGGAGGTCATGTGGGGTGTCAGTGCTTGTCAATGAACCACCATATTCATGGAGGTTATGTGGGGTGTCAGTGCTTGTCAATGAACCACCATATTTATGGAGGTCATATGGGGTATATGAACCACCATATTTATGGAGGTCATGTGGGGTATCAGTGCTTGTCAATGAACCACCATATTTATGGAGGTCATGTGGGGTATCAGTGCTTGTCAATGAACCACCATATTCATGGAGGTCATGTGGGGTGTCAGTGCTTGTCAATGAACCACCATATTCATGGAGGTCATGTGGGGTGTCACTGCTTGTCAATGAACCACCATATTCATGGAGGTCATGTGGGGTGTCAGTGCTTGTCAATGAACCACCATATTTATGGACCATATTCATGGAGGTCATGTGGGCTGTCAGTGCTTGTCAATGAACCACCATATTTATGGAGGTCATATGGGGTGTCAGTGCTTGTCAATGAACCACCATATTTATGGAGGTCATGTGGGGTATCAGTGCTTGTCAATGAACCACCATATTCATGGAGGTCATGTGGGGTGTCAGTGCTTGTCAATGAACCACCATATTCATGGAGGTCATGTGGGGTGTCAGTGCTTGTCAATGAACCACCATATTTATGGAGGTCATGTGGGGTGTCAGTGCTTGTCAATGAACCACCATATTTATGGAGGTCATGTGGGGTATCAGTGCTTGTCAATGAACCGCCATATTCATGGAGGTCATGTGGGGTGTCAGTGCTTGTCAATGAACCACCATATTTATGGACCATATTCATGGAGGTCATGTGGGGTGTGAGTGCTTGTCAATGAACCACCATATTTATGGAGGTCATGTGGGGTGTCAGTGCTTGTCAATGAACCACCATATTTATGGACCATATTCATGGAGGTCATGTGGGGTGTCAGTGCTTGTCAATGAACCACCATATTCATGGAGGTCATGTGGGGTGTCAGTGCTTGTCAATGAACCACCATATTCATGGAGGTCATGTGGAGTGTCAGTGCTTGTCAATGAACCACCATATTTAAGGAGGTTATGTGGGGTGTCAGTGCTTGTCAATGAACCACCATATTTATGGAGGTCATGTGGGGTGTCAGTGCGTGTCAATGAACCACCATATTTATGGAGGTCATGTGGGGTGTCAGTGCTTGTCAATGAACCACCATATTCATGGAGGTCATGTGGGGTGTCAGTGCTTGTCAATGAACCACCATATTCATGGAGGTCATGTGGGGTGTCAGTGCTTGTCAATGAACCACCATATTTATGGACCATATTCATGGAGGTCATGTGGGGTGTCAGTGCTTGTCAATGAACCACCATATTCATGGAGGTTATGTGGGGTGTCAGTGCTTGTCAATGAACCACCATATTTATGGAGGTCATATGGGGTATATGAACCACCATATTTATGGAGGTCATGTGGGGTATCAGTGCTTGTCAATGAACCACCATATTTATGGAGGTCATGTGGGGTATCAGTGCTTGTCAATGAACCACCATATTCATGGAGGTCATGTGGGGTGTCAGTGCTTGTCAATGAACCACCATATTCATGGAGGTCATGTGGGGTGTCACTGCTTGTCAATGAACCACCATATTCATGGAGGTCATGTGGGGTGTCAGTGCTTGTCAATGAACCACCATATTTATGGACCATATTCATGGAGGTCATGTGGGCTGTCAGTGCTTGTCAATGAACCACCATATTTATGGAGGTCATATGGGGTGTCAGTGCTTGTCAATGAACCACCATATTTATGGAGGTCATGTGGGGTATCAGTGCTTGTCAATGAACCACCATATTCATGGAGGTCATGTGGGGTGTCAGTGCTTGTCAATGAACCACCATATTCATGGAGGTCATGTGGAGTGTCAGTGCTTGTCAATGAACCACCATATTTAAGGAGGTTATGTGGGGTGTCAGTGCTTGTCAATGAACCACCATATTTATGGAGGTCATGTGGGGTGTCAGTGCGTGTCAATGAACCACCATATTTATGGAGGTCATGTGGGGTGTCAGTGCTTGTCAATGAACCACCATATTCATGGAGGTCATGTGGGGTGTCAGTGCTTGTCAATGAACCACCATATTCATGGAGGTCATGTGGGGTGTCAGTGCTTGTCAATGAACCACCATATTTATGGACCATATTCATGGAGGTCATGTGGGGTGTCAGTGCTTGTCAATGAACCACCATATTCATGGAGGTTATGTGGGGTGTCAGTGCTTGTCAATGAACCACCATATTTATGGAGGTCATATGGGGTATATGAACCACCATATTTATGGAGGTCATGTGGGGTATCAGTGCTTGTCAATGAACCACCATATTTATGGAGGTCATGTGGGGTATCAGTGCTTGTCAATGAACCACCATATTCATGGAGGTCATGTGGGGTGTCAGTGCTTGTCAATGAACCACCATATTCATGGAGGTCATGTGGGGTGTCACTGCTTGTCAATGAACCACCATATTCATGGAGGTCATGTGGGGTGTCAGTGCTTGTCAATGAACCACCATATTTATGGACCATATTCATGGAGGTCATGTGGGCTGTCAGTGCTTGTCAATGAACCACCATATTTATGGAGGTCATATGGGGTGTCAGTGCTTGTCAATGAACCACCATATTTATGGAGGTCATGTGGGGTATCAGTGCTTGTCAATGAACCACCATATTCATGGAGGTCATGTGGGGTATCAGTGCTTGTCAATGAACCACCATATTCATGGAGGTCATGTGGGGTGTCAGTGCTTGTCAATGAACCACCATATTTATGGAGGTCATGTGGGGTGTCAGTGCTTGTCAATGAACCACCATATTTATGGAGGTCATGTGGGGTATCAGTGCTTGTCAATGAACCACCATATTCATGGAGGTCATGTGGGGTGTCAGTGCTTGTCAATGAACCACCATATTTATGGACCATATTCATGGAGGTCATGTGGGGTGTCAGTGCTTGTCAATGAACCACCATATTTATGGAGGTCATGTGGGGTGTCAGTGCTTGTCAATGAACCACCATATTTATGGACCATATTCATGGAGGTCATGTGGGGTGTCAGTGCTTGTCAATGAACCACCATATTCATGGAGGTCATGTGGGGTGTCAGTGCTTGTCAATGAACCACCATATTCATGGAGGTCATGTGGAGTGTCAGTGCTTGTCAATGAACCACCATATTTAAGGAGGTTATGTGGGGTGTCAGTGCTTGTCAATGAACCACCATATTCATGGAGGTCATGTGGGGTGTCAGTGCTTGTCAATGAACCACCATATTCATGGAGGTCATATGGGGTGTCAGTGCTTGTCAATGAACCACCATATTCATGGAGGTCATGTGGAGTGTCAGTGCTTGTCAATGAACCACCATATTCATGGAGGTCATGTGGGGTGTCAGTGCTTGTCAATGAACCACTATATTCATGGAGGTCATGTGGGGTGTCAGTGCTTGTCAATGAACCACCATATTCATGGATCCATGAATATGGTGGTTCATTGACAAGCACTGACACCCCACATGACCTCCATAAATGTGGTGGTTCATTGACAAGCACTGACACCCCACATGACCTCCATGAATGTGGTGGTTCATTGACAAGCACTGACACCCCACCATGTGGGGTGTCAGTGCTTGTCAATGAACATATTTATGGAGGTCATATGGGGTGTCAGTGCTTGTCAATGAACCACCATATTTATGGAGGTCATGTGGGGTATCAGTGCTTGTCAATGAACCACCATATTTATGGAGGTCATGTGGGGTGTCAGTGCTTGTCAATGAACACGATATTCATGGAGGTCATATGGGGTGTCAGTGCTTGTCAATGAACCACGATATTCATGGAGGTCATATGGGGTGTCAGTGCTTGTCAATGAACCACCATATTCATGGAGGTTATGTGGGGTATCAGTGCTTGCCAATGAACCACGATATTCATGGAGGTTATGTGGGGTGTCAGTGCTTGTCAATGAACCACCATATTTATGGAGGTCATATGGGGTGTCAGTGCTTGTCAATGAACCACCAAATTTATGGAGGTCATGTGGGGTATCAGTGCTTGTCAATGAACCACCATATTCATGGAGGTTATGTGGGGTATCAGTGCTTGTCAATGAACCACCATATTTATGGAGGTTATGTGGGGTATCAGTGCTTGTCAATGAACCACCATATTTATGGAGGTCATATGGGGTGTCAGTGCTTGTCAATGAACCACCATATTTATGGAGGTCATGTGGGGTATCAGTGCTTGTCAATGAACCACCTTATTTATGGAGGTTATGTGGGGTATCAGTGCTTGTCAATGAACCACCATATTCATGGAGGTCATGTGGGGTGTCAGTGCTTGTCAATGAACCACCATATTCATTGAGGTTATGTGGGGTATCAGTGCTTGTCAAGGAACCACCATATTTATGGAGGTTATGTGGGGTATCAGTGCTTGTCAATGAACCACCATATTTATGGAGGTCATATGGGGTGTCAGTGCTTGTCAATGAACCACCATATTTATGGAGGTCATATGGGGTGTCAGTGCTTGTCAATGAACCACCATATTTATGGAGGTCATGTGGGCTATCAGTGCTAGTCAATGAACCACCATATTCATGGAGGTCATGTGGGGTGTCAGTGCTTGTCAATGAACCACCATATTTATGGAGGTCATGTGGGGTATCAGTGCTTGTCAATGAACCACCATATTCATGGAGGTTATGTGGGGTATCAGTGCTTGTCAAGGAACCACCATATTTATGGAGGTCATATGGGGTGTCAGTGCTTGTCAATGAACATATTTATGGAGGTCATATGGGGTGTCAGTGCTTGTCAATGAACCACCATATTTATGGACCATATCCATGGAGGTCATGTGGGGTGTCAGTGCTTGTCAATGAACCACCATATTCATGGACCATATCCATGGAGGTCATGTGGGGTGTCAGTGCTTGTCAATGAACCACCATATTCATGCTTATCAATGAACCACCATATTCATGGAGGTCATTTGGTGCGTTAGTGCTTGTCAATCAACCACCATATTTATGGACCATATTCATGGCGGTCATGTGGGGTGTCAGTGCTTGTCAATGAACCACCATATTCATGGAGGTCATGTGGGGTGTCAGTGCTGGTCAATGAACCACCATATTTATGGACCATATTCATGGCGGTCATGTGGGGTGTCAGTGCTTGTCAATGAACCACCATATTTATGGAGGTCATGTGGGGTGTCAGTGCGTGTCAATGAACCACCATATTTATGGAGGTCATGTGGGGTGTCAGTGCTTGTCAATGAACCACCATATTCATGGAGGTCATGTGGGGTGTCAGTGCTTGTCAATGAACCACCATATTCATGGAGGTCATGTGGGGTGTCAGTGCTTGTCAATGAACCACAATATTTATGGACCGTATTCATGGAGGTCATGTGGGGTGTCAGTGCTTGTCAATGAACCACCATATTCATGGAGGTTATGTGGGGTGTCAGTGCTTGTCAATGAACCACCATATTTATGGAGGTCATATGGGGTATATGAACCACCATATTTATGGAGGTCATGTGGGGTATCAGTGCTTGTCAATGAACCACCATATTTATGGAGGTCATGTGGGGTATCAGTGCTTGTCAATGAACCACCATATTCATGGAGGTCATGTGGGGTGTCAGTGCTTGTCAATGAACCACCATATTTATGGAGGTCATGTGGGGTGTCAGTGCTTGTCAATGAACCACCATATTTATGGAGGTCATGTGGGGTATCAGTGCTTGTCAATGAACCACCATATTCATGGAGGTCATGTGGGGTGTCAGTGCTTGTCAATGAACCACCATATTTATGGACCATATTCATGGAGGTCATGTGGGGTGTCAGTGCTTGTCAATGAACCACCATATTTATGGAGGTCATGTGGGGTGTCAGTGCTTGTCAATGAACCACCATATTTATGGACCATATTCATGGAGGTCATGTGGGGTGTCAGTGCTTGTCAATGAACCACCATATTCATGGAGGTCATGTGGGGTGTCAGTGCTTGTCAATGAACCACCATATTCATGGAGGTCATGTGGAGTGTCAGTGCTTGTCAATGAACCACCATATTTAAGGAGGTTATGTGGGGTGTCAGTGCTTGTCAATGAACCACCATATTTATGGAGGTCATGTGGGGTGTCAGTGCGTGTCAATGAACCACCATATTTATGGAGGTCATGTGGGGTGTCAGTGCTTGTCAATGAACCACCATATTCATGGAGGTCATGTGGGGTGTCAGTGCTTGTCAATGAACCACCATATTCATGGAGGTCATGTGGGGTGTCAGTGCTTGTCAATGAACCACCATATTTATGGACCATATTCATGGAGGTCATGTGGGGTGTCAGTGCTTGTCAATGAACCACCATATTCATGGAGGTTATGTGGGGTGTCAGTGCTTGTCAATGAACCACCATATTTATGGAGGTCATACGGGGTATATGAACCACCATATTTATGGAGGTCATGTGGGGTATCAGTGCTTGTCAATGAACCACCATATTTATGGAGGTCATGTGGGGTATCAGTGCTTGTCAATGAACCACCATATTCATGGAGGTCATGTGGGGTGTCAGTGCTTGTCAATGAACCACCATATTTATGGACCATATTCATGGAGGTCATGTGGGCTGTCAGTGCTTGTCAATGAACCACCATATTTATGGAGGTCATATGGGGTGTCAGTGCTTGTCAATGAACCACCATATTTATGGAGGTCATGTGGGGTATCAGTGCTTGTCAATGAACCACCATATTCATGGAGGTCATGTGGGGTATCAGTGCTTGTCAATGAACCACCATATTCATGGAGGTCATGTGGGGTGTCAGTGCTTGTCAATGAACCACCATATTTATGGAGGTCATGTGGGGTGTCAGTGCTTGTCAATGAACCACCATATTTATGGAGGTCATGTGGGGTATCAGTGCTTGTCAATGAACCACCATATTCATGGAGGTCATGTGGGGTGTCAGTGCTTGTCAATGAACCACCATATTTATGGACCATATTCATGGAGGTCATGTGGGGTGTCAGTGCTTGTCAATGAACCACCATATTTATGGACCATATTCATGGAGGTCATGTGGGGTGTCAGTGCTTGTCAATGAACCACCATATTCATGGAGGTCATGTGGGGTGTCAGTGCTTGTCAATGAACCACCATATTCATGGAGGTCATGTGGAGTGTCAGTGCTTGTCAATGAACCACCATATTTAAGGAGGTTATGTGGGGTGTCAGTGCTTGTCAATGAACCACCATATTCATGGAGGTCATGTGGGGTGTCAGTGCTTGTCAATGAACCACCATATTCATGGAGGTCATATGGGGTGTCAGTGCTTGTCAATGAACCACCATATTCATGGAGGTCATGTGGAGTGTCAGTGCTTGTCAATGAACCACCATATTTATGGAGGTTATGTGGGGTGTCAGTGCTTGTCAATGAACCACCATATTCATGGAGGTCATGTGGGGTGTCAGTGCTTGTCAATGAACCACTATATTCATGGAGGTCATGTGGGGTGTCAGTGCTTGTCAATGAACCACCATATTCATGGATCCATGAATATGGTGGTTCATTGACAAGCACTGACACCCCACATGACCTCCATAAATGTGGTGGTTCATTGACAAGCACTGACACCCCACATGACCTCCATGAATGTGGTGGTTCATTGACAAGCACAGACACCCCACCATGTGGGGTGTCAGTGCTTGTCAATGAACATATTTATGGAGGTCATATGGGGTGTCAGTGCTTGTCAATGAACCACCATATTTATGGAGGTCATGTGGGGTATCAGTGCTTGTCAATGAACCACCATATTTATGGAGGTCATGTGGGGTGTCAGTGCTTGTCAATGAACACGATATTCATGGAGGTCATATGGGGTGTCAGTGCTTGTCAATGAACCACGATATTCATGGAGGTCATATGGGGTGTCAGTGCTTGTCAATGAACCACCATATTCATGGGGGTTATGTGGGGTATCAGTGCTTGCCAATGAACCACGATATTCATGGAGGTTATGTGGGGTGTCAGTGCTTGTCAATGAACCACCATATTTATGGAGGTCATATGGGGTGTCAGTGCTTGTCAATGAACCACCATATTTATGGAGGTCATGTGGGGTATCAGTGCTTGTCAATGAACCACCATATTTATGGAGGTCATTAGGGGTATCAGTGCTTGTCAATGAACCACCATATTCATGGAGGTCATGTGGGGTGTCAGTGCTTGTCAATGAACCACCATATTCATTGAGGTTATGTGGGGTATCAGTGCTTGTCAAGGAACCACCATATTTATGGAGGTTATGTGGGGTATCAGTGCTTGTCAATGAACCACCATATTTATGGAGGTCATATGGGGTGTCAGTGCTTGTCAATGAACCACCATATTTATGGAGGTCATATGGGGTGTCAGTGCTTGTCAATGAACCACCATATTTATGGAGGTCATGTGGGGTATCAGTGCTAGTCAATGAACCACCATATTCATGGAGGTCATGTGGGGTGTCAGTGCTTGTCAATGAACCACCATATTTATGGAGGTCATGTGGGGTATCAGTGCTTGTCAATGAACCACCATATTCATGGAGGTTATGTGGGGTATCAGTGCTTGTCAAGGAACCACCATATTTATGGAGGTCATATGGGGTGTCAGTGCTTGTCAATGAACATATTTATGGAGGTCATATGGGGTGTCAGTGCTTGTCAATGAACCACCATATTTATGGAGTTTATGTGGGGTATCAGTGCTTGTCAATGAACCACCATATTCATGGAGGTCATGTGGGGTGTCAGTGCTTGTCAATGAACCACCATATTCATGGAGGTTATGTGGGGTATCAGTGCTTGTCAATGAACCACCATATTCAATGAACCACCATATTCATGGAGGTTATGTGGGGTATCAGTGCTTGTCAATGAACCACCATATTTATGGAGGTCATATGGGGTGTCAGTGCTTGTCAATGAACATATTTATGGAGGTCATATGGGGTGTCAGTGCTTGTCAATGAACCACCATATTTATGGAGTTTATGTGGGGTGTTAGTGCTTGTCAATGAACCACCATATTCATGGAGGTCATATGGGGTGTCAGTGCTTGTCAATGAACCACCATATTTATGGAGGTCATGTGGGTATCAGTGCTTGTCAATGAACCACCATATTCATGGAGGTCATGTGGGGTGTCAGTGCTTGTCAATGAACCACCATATTTATGGAGGTCATGTGGGGTGTCAGTGCTTGTCAATGAACCACCATATTTATGGAGGTCATATGGGGTGTCAGTGCTTGTCAATGAACCACCATATTCATGGAGGTCATGTGGGGTGCAGTGTTGACATTCTCTATTGTTATTTTTAGTTATGGCAGTTGAGGAGTCAGAAAAAATAGTGCAGAGTTCATTGCATGAGTTTGAAAATACTAAAAATTGTGGGACAATGTACTACAGGTATTGAGATATGTCCGTCACATCACCATCACCACCACCATCATCACCACCACTATTATCATCACCACTGCCATCATCACCACCATCATCACCACCATCATCATCACCACCACCATCATCACCACCATTATCATCACCATCATCATAATTATCCTCAGCACCATCGTCATCATCAACATTATCATCATCACCTTCATGATTATCATCACCACAACCACCATCAGGTTTTAAACACCAACTAATGGATTACTCACACTTTGTAGAATATTTGGTTGAACGAATGTCTGACTTAATCCCATCACTGGAAAGAACAGCAGCAGGATACCAATCATACATCACGAACAAGAAAGGCATGTTGAACAATCATGATTGATTCCTTTTTATTATCATGCATAATCACCATTCATTTTGTATCGTGCTTGATAACTAATCACCATAATATATTTTTCTAGACGTTGGTGGTTTTATCTCATCAGTAATGCCCTTTGCTCATCTTCTGCAGGAGGGAGACAAAAAACAATTGCATTTCAAAATCAATCGCAGAATTTGATAGACGAGATTGATTGTTCATTATTTAGCGAAGGTGGTACTGAAATATATATTCCTACAGCGTATAAAGTTGAATTACGTTTAACGCGTGCATTAAATACAATTGTAATGATGGGTGCCAATCATGCGAATATGAACGTTGCTGATACTATAATTACCCTAGATGATTTTAAAATAAAAATTCCTGTATTTAAACCCAAAAAACAATTATCAAATGCTCTTAATATAGGGATGGTGACCCATAATAAAGAAACATTATATTAAACAACCAATTATCGTTGTATTACTGAATCAGTAGCTGCAGGACGAAATTCACATCAAGTAATCGATGTGTTTAATGGTAGCGTTAACATTTTGACAACACATAGATCGGCGTGAAAGACTGGGTCGAGTGAAGCTGTTAAAATTAGGAGTGCTGCCTGCGGCAGCAACAATAGGAGTAAGCAAAGGCGTACGTTGATGAATGTATGAGTTTACGAGCTAAACTAAGGTAAGACTTAAACAATTAACAATGATAATATAAAGTACTAGAAATACGTGTACGCAACAACCCCTCGCCCGCTTACTGTTTGAGGCTTTAATATTGCCAAACTGAACAGATTTTCAAACTGCTTATTTTTTGGGTGCAATTTGTGGGTAGTGTACTGAACAGAACCCAAGTGGGAAAGTCTGCCAACACAATTGTCTTGCAGGCAGGGTTGGAAACCAATTGTGTAACTATTGATTATTGAAATTAATAATTAATTTTAATAATTATTAATTTCAATAATAATTTTATTAATTATATATTACATAATTAAAGTTAATTATGTCAGTTATGCTTTTAATAATAAATTTCAACATGCATGTTTACAGTACCATACTCATAATTTTACTCAAAGTACAATTGTATTCACGAGACTGCATAACCTTGTACATACATGTACCCTACTGTAATAATGTAATCTGCATGTTCCTTATTGCCTAATTGTCAGTATAAGCAGATACATGTACCCTACTGTAATAATGTAATCTGCATGTTCCTTATTGTCTAATTGTCAGTATAAGCAGATACATGTACCCTACTGTAATAATGTAATCTGCATGTTCCTTATTGTCTAATTGTTAGCAGCTACCAAAAGATTGCATACCTAAATTTATCCTAGACCAAATTGATAAGTCTGATAAACCTTTTATTCTTTTAGAAGACTTCTGTTTCTTAACTTTTATTAATATTATATAATTATGCACATTCATGTACCAGTATTTCAATGGTATTCAAGTACCGGTAACACAATTTCAAAAATTGAAATGACAAAAGCCCATAATATACAACAAAGAACGATATTGCTTAATCTAATTATTTCACCAAATATATATATATTAATTCAGGATGAAATTCCTTTCAGCTGCTTCTTGTCAGTGGGGTGATACCACTTGTTTAATCCTAACATGTTCCCCTGACACAGTGAGTGTTAACCTACCCAATTATACATTATACAGTATTTATCCTTCAAAAGCTGTGTAAAAATATACATTGAAAGCCTAGGACTGGCACTGTCCAGGCCCTCTCTCCTCCGCAGAGGTTATTTTGGATCGTAGAAGACTTATTTTGTTGCAGTATTTATATTTTTGGGAATCGGATAGTATAGGAGATATGTTTTAGCGTAAATAAAGTACTGCAGTCGAAAGAAAGAAGCGGCTGTGATAAAGTAGTGCGGGCGCGGAAAGGGGAAAAGGCGAAGGGAAATAACCTCTGCCAACTTTGTGTCGTTTTCTTGCCAAAAGTGTCGTTTTCTTGCCGTGGGCGCGCCCGCATATTTTTTTTTCAGCTGATGGCTTTCGAGTGAAGTACTTTGTTTTAGCTCCTGATCGCCTCGTGAATAATTCATTTATAAATCTCTCATGCATCATGCATTGCAAAAAAATATATCTTTTTTGACATTTTTTGTCGTAAAAAAGTTCATAAATAATGGCTACAGCCAATCAACCAGAGTCACCAGACGGATCACTTGATAGTTGATATACTCGTCGATGAGATGTCACTCAAAGGTTTGTTATAAACAAGTATTTTGTCAGAATTTTAGCGCATAAATTACTGAAAATCCGCGCAAACTTGTTCTCGTTATGGAAAACCGCGTAAACATGTTGGTTTTCCATTCTTATGTTTGATTTCCTGCATTAATGATTGATGCAGGAAAACAAACAAAAATTAAATTGGATTAAACGGAAGAAACGTGATATAATGACATGTCGCAGATAATATTCTAAATGCCCTTCAGCATTTCCTCGCAATTTTCTTGAGCTCAATCTCACACACACACCCTCAACTCAAGCGGACTACGGCTGCAGTACAAAGAGTTTATAAGAGAAGAAAGTGGCAAAGAAAATAAAGACGTGGAAAATATTTCAGAAGGAGTGAAGGACCATAAGGGTAAGATGATTTATTAATTTTAAGTATAATTAAGTTTTCAATTTATACGACCGCGCAGTATGTGATATTTTTATTATTTTTAATTTTACTAAGTTTACATATTCAATCTCTATAGTTTATATACACAATTGGGTCTTTATACTGAACGAGTGAACGTGCTTATACTAACTTACATGTACACACGGTCACGGAAATGTAGGGCTTGTTTGATAGTAACTTTTCGACTAGCCTGCGTTCAACTTTCGACCGGGTGTCACGTGACCTCTTATGTAAAAAAAAACCCGGATGTTTCGGACAAACAATCTCAGATAATAACATTCGGACACAGAACAGTACTCAAATAACAATGGTTAAAAGGTGCGCTTGGGGTGTTTGCAAAAGCGATTCTCGATACCCAGAACGATTAAAAAGAAATGACGAAACGAGTGCGACCTTTCACAGTTTTCCAGCGAACAAAAAATACAAAGAACAGATGTCCCTTTGGATCAAGGCATGCTGTCGCGGAGATGGATTCGTTTGCACGAAGGACAGCTACATATGTAGCTTTCATTTTATCGGTCAACGCGGTGCAACAGCTAGTAAAGTAAAAAGGTAAGTTATAGTTTATATTTGTATATTATTTGAAACCCGTATAAGGCATATTTAAAACGGATCTTTTGCGGCTCGTCGTGTTGTAATACGCATTTTATTCTATTATTTAAATAAGGAGAAAGAGAAAATCACCGGTAGTTAGATTAGCACATGGCAAACGATTCAAAACCAGCCACGAAAAAGCTGCTGCAGAATCTTTATTGATGCTTCCAATGATCCAAACACCACAATGGGAAAGCGAACCGATGAAATAGACGTTGCAGAAACGATGCTGTCTTTAGGATACTATTGGCGACCATATTAAAGATATCAAAGACAAACCTTTGCCAGCCGATGAGGGAGGTTCTCCTTTACAAACAACCAGCCAGACGGATGGTGAAAGGGAGACCAGTTATACTTCTGATGAAACTATGCCTCTTACTAAAGGAACTCAGGTAAGAAAATACCCAGATTACTATCTCATTTCACCTTCGAGATGGTAATTGTATTTTTTGGTTAATGTTTATATTTAGACAAGCATTGGATTTTGGCATTTGAGCTCATTTTCTGATAAACAGTTGACAAGCAAGAGTAAGATCAGGGTCTTGTTCATTCAGACTGTTGAAGATCCAAAGAAAACTTCTCACTATACAGGTTAATATTGATTATTCCTTGTAAAATTTAATGTGTTCATAAAATTGTAGTAATATTTACACTTTTACACAGTCTATTTGTTTAAATATTTTCTTACAAATGTTCTAGCGTTTGACATAGCCAAGCTATGTTACTTTATAATTTGTATCTCAAGCCCTAAAATCTTCATGAGGACAAGCTGTAAAGCTTAAACTTTTCCAGAAGTTAGAATTGTAACAAAATATATGATATACATTAACTTTATTATAGGGTTGGGTCTTGAAATATTGCAAGCCCTATATAATTTGGTAAAAGACAAAGGAACTCGATTGCATATGTGGAGAGGGTTAAAAGGAACAAAGGACAAGTGCATTAAAAGCCAGTACCTCGAGGTAATTTAATACAGTCATCTCCTTTTTTAACCAAGATATTCTGTAGAATTATTTTATAATGTTTTTGTTTTATTTTATTTTCATCTTAGCAAAAGTATGGCCTGATGAAGCTTACAGTCTGGGAGCAATTGATTTTAACTCTTGTGAGGCTAAGGAGAAAACCAAGCATTGTAATGCTTGGTGATCTTTTTGGTATTGCACCTGGGACTGTGAGTAGGATCTTCATAACTTGGGTATTGTTCTTGGAACAAGAGTTACAATTTCTTTTGCCTTTTTCAACCATTGATGAAATGGCCATGCAGTGTCTATCGACCCAAAGCATTCAGGGACACCCCAAATTTACGTGCAGTAATTGATTGCACTGAATTTTACATTGAGAAGCCCACCAGATTATCAAGTCAAAGATCTACCTACAGCAGCTACAAGTCAAATAACACTTTTAAATTGCTTCTTTCCATATCCCCTATTCCTCATTTCAATTTCATTTCCAATCTCTACAGTGGTAGCATAAGTGACAAAGATATAGTAAAACAGTCTGGTTTCCTAGAAATGTTAAACCCTGGTGACATAGTTATGGCTGATAAGGGGTTCAATATCCAGGATCTACTGGCCCTACATGAAACAAGATTAGTAGCACCCCCAATCATGAGGAAGGGTAAAGTGTCGTCCAAGGCTACTACTCACACGTCGAGTAGCAAAGATTCGTATTCATGTTGAAAGGCTGATAAGGAAATTGAAGTGCTTTGGTATTTTACGAGGAGTTATACCATTGACAATTAAACCATACATTAGCTCTATTGTAAGAACTTGTGCTGCTCTTGTTAATTTACAGCCAAGTGTTATTGATTGTGAAGATGACTCTGATAAGTAAGTGAAGTTGAGTGAAAATTTAATCTTCAATTGGCCTCTTTGGAATAGAGGAAGAGACTGGTATGAGTGATGCATCTTGAGATTGTTACAATGCCAATAATTGAATAACTCATTCCTTTAACCATCCCAGTCTCTTCCTCTTTTTCAAAGTGGCCAATAAGAATGTTGCTGTGATAATAACAAATAATTTAACCCTTTCACTGATGACTTTACTTTGTCTATTGCCAGATGATTTTACTCATCAGTGGGGGCAAAGTGGACTGAAAGGGTTAAATACAGGTAACTTTGCATAAATGAATTATATTATTATAAAAAACTATGGAATGATATTAGCATTTATAATAAATTATATACTATAGTTATGCTTGAACTGCTCAATTATTAACATATTGTGCAAATAGGATCTCATCTCTGTTCTTTTGTTCTCAGCTTCCTTGTGACCAAACCATGTTTGTACTTTGTTGCAGTACTCTTCTCTGTTCTCATATATATCAAGGTCCTTCAAAGAAACCATACAGTGATTTTAAGTCAATAAAATAATATTAAATAAAAAATAAGTATAATTTTAAGACATTCTATTAGGATTTTACCTGCAAGAAATATCTGACAAAAAAGGATATGTAAATTCCACAGTTGTTGCTAGTCATTTCTTGTTGTGGTACCTGAAGTAATGAAAATTCACATGTTATAATTTCATTTTCAACATTTGAAATCCAGACCTGTGTTAGTTTCTATAACCCAGAGGAGTGTTCATAGATTTTGAAGTGATGTGTAGGTTAGTGTAGTCTTGAGAAAAACTGTTGGTGGAAGTGACTGACATTTCAACTGCCTGTGCGGTAGTCATCTCAGAGTCAAGTGCAACATCAACAATATTTCTCAAAACTACCCTAACCTAGACGATCAGACTTCAAAATCTAATGTCCAGCATTTTTTTTAAACAGTTTACTACAGTAAAATTTACCAATTAGTTCTAATTAATAATCTTAGGGTCAATTATTACCTTTAGCAATTTGTAAGTTAAATTCAGGTGCTTTTTTGACAATCCATGTTTTGTAGAAAAATAATCCAAAAAGCTATTAAAATAAGACAAAAATACTAATTTATACAAAGTTGTAACGCTGGACTTGGCTGTAAAATAAATGCAATTCCAAGCTGGTAATTTACTATAATTACATTCAGACTAACAATATAAAATTGTGAAATTGTTTAGCATAAGCCATAAACCTGACTGATTGTAGTGTCAACTGGTAATTTCAGCTAGTAATATGCAAAATACAGTAAAGTATATATACCTGAAAATAAGACTGATTTCTCTTCTTCTTGTACTTATGTCCCATGTCAAAGAATCCATGATAATAATGTCCCTATCCAAAATTTATTTCAGTTTAATCATAAATTTAAAGAAAAACATAATTTTTACATTTATAACATTACTATTTATAGCACTTCCCAAGGAGTTATCACTGCTAACAACCAGTGTTGGCTAAAACAAAATATATAGTTTTGAAGTTAACATGTTTATAATAATTATATTGATTAGTGATTTTCTAAGTGAAATATATGTACTCTACCTTTCGGTTAATAGGAATAAATATATACTTGTCATCCCACAACCCTGGTTTAAAAAATACCTCAGCACGTTTATTCTTGGAAAATCTTGAAATGTAAAAAACACGACGATAAAATATTCATACAGCTGTACTGTATTACATTGTGTATATAGGCATTCACAGTGTGGCTCTCTGGCACACTTATATTAACATACTGTTTGTAACTATTGGTCTATTGTACCATGGTATCAACTATGAAATTGAACCTTACCTTGATGTTAACCTTGTTGTTCCCCACACAGCACAGTGTAGAAGAATGAACTTAATATCGGATAAAAGCAGCATATTTCTCTGCAAAAGAAAATAACTGGAATTGAAAATATTTGTACAGCATGCAATTATTCTCCTACAATGGTAGGTCATTATTTAATTAATTATATTTTAATTCTTGTGAACAAGAAAAGATCTAAGTAAGCTACTGTGGTATTTGATTACAGTTCTAGTAGTTTCAATGTTTACGTGATTTAGGAGCGGTTATTACTCAGCATGACTCAATGACCTTGTGATTGACTCGAAATAAACGCTACATCATAGTTGACGTAAATGTAACCGAATTATAGAATGACTTCATGTAGCTAATTTAGCCTTTAGAACCCATATAAGTAGAGCATGAATTGTAACAGTTAGTTGGTTTTAGTTGTGATCGCAGAAGCGAGCAATAAACCCAAAGAAACACGAACTTCTTCAGTGTCGTCTCTCACTCTCGTACCTCGGTCCGTTACAATACGATTAAAAAATACTTCAGAAATGCACAACATTTGGCCAGGGCTATTGCGAAGGGGGGCATGGGGGATGTGACACACCCCACCAAAACCAGTGCTGTTGGCCACTGATTTCCTTACACTTGGTGAGCTGTCCGTACTGTAGAATTTCACAGGTTAAACAAAAAACCGAGTGTAAAAATATATGACCGGTCATGATCATTTAAAAAAAAATTCGGTCAAAGGTAAAATATTTGCAGCACTGTGTATGAAATCTTACAAGATCTTTTAAAAGAGGTCTTTATTCAAGACATTTATAAATATACAAGCAGAAATATACCTGGTCTTCTGAGTCAGTGGCTTTCTTTACAACTACTATATGATAAAAGAAAAATGTACCATTAAGTTCTATTAGCCTTTCAAATATGAAGTGATAATTAATGGTAGCTTTAAGTTGTAAATACATGTACACTGTAGTACTACTGTCCAGGCACCTTTTCTTTTCTTCTTCTTTATTTTCGCACCAAGTTTCGCCTTTTTTCTCTTTCGTTGTTTCTCACCATCCACTTTCTCATTTTTCACGAATTTTAATACTGAACTTCTTTTTCACATTCTTCTTTCTTTTTATAGATTTGCTGCTTGTGCTCCTTGTGTCACTTGATATGTCTGTGTCTTCAGCAAGATCTCGAATTATTTTATCTAAATATGGATGAAGGAATACCAGTAAATGAGTAGTATTCCTTCACAATATAAACCAGTTATTGTTAGCTGTATTTATTGTATAAATATATTTAGTGCAGTAATAAATAAATATGCCTACTTTTAAACTTTTTTGAAGTTCCTTCTCCATTCTCAATTTCATTATTCGACTCATCAGAAATTTCCTAATCACAGACAATTAAGCAACTTATAAATAATGAGCTTTTTACAATTATATACATGACATCAATGGCGGGTGGACGTGTATATTTTTGTTCCACCATTCTTGCTATTTTATACATGTCTCTGTTATTGAGATCGTTTTATCCTATTGGGGAAGTCTTTTCTAAGACTTCCTCTATATTCAGTAATATGAAATGGGATGTAAAACCACATGAAAGTCGAAATTCTGGTTCACGACGTTATACCTGCACGACGAAATTGCCTCTATCTTACAAGCTTAAAGCCGGAATAAAATTATTGAATCTGACTTTGTCTGCTTCAATATTGATCTTAGTGGCTGGCGATATTAGCTCAAATCCTGGCCCTACGTATCATTGCCTTGCTGATGTGACAAAAAAATCGAGGACTGAGGATTGCTCATCTTAACGTACGAAGCCTTCGCACTAAACTCGATTTGATCTCAGTTGAACTGGTAAACAAGAAGCTATTTGACGTTCTAACTTTTTCCGAAACATGGTTGGATGAATCTATCTCTGACAGTGAACTCAAGCTGGATGGTTATAACATATTTAGGCGAGATAGGTTGGGAAATGGTCGCGGAGGAGGCGTGCTAATTTATCTACGAGAAAATCTACCTGGACAGGTTCGCGAGGATTTGAATAACATGGAGAACGAATGTTTATGGGTTGAAGTAAATCGTCATAAATGTAAACCGGTCTTATTATGCTGTGCATATAAACCGCCTAACATGGATACACCAAAATTTATCGACGGACTGACTGTTAGCTTATCAACGGTAAACCAAGATAAGTATGATATGATTTTGTTGGGCGATTTAAATATTGATTTTCTCGAGAAAGATTCAAAACGCACGTCGAATCGTTTACTTCGGAATTTTGCAGTTTCATCTGGTCTCTCGCAAGTCATTAAAGCGCCAATAAGGATTACGAGTACAACACAGACAATGATCGATCTTATTTTTGTCAACAATGAGCATCGCATCATTGACTCCGGTGTTATTCCAATGTCGATAAGCGATCACTCCCTGGTGTATTGCACATTAAAAACTGGTGTTAGAAAAGCTTTGCCTAGAATAATTGAATATCGTTCTTACAAATCTTTTAACGCTGATTCTTTCATAAATGATCTAGAGAATGTTCCATGGCATGCCATAGAAAACGAAACAAACATTGATGATGCAGTCATTAAAACATGGTATAAATTGTTCTCTGACGTCGCTGATGCATATGCACCTATAAAAAAGGGCATATTGTAAAACGCGGACTGGACTGGACTCGTGGACTGGACTGGACTTGTAAAACGCGGACTTGTAAAACGCGGTCTTGTAAAACGCGGACTTGTAAAACGCGGACTTGTAAAACGCGGACTTGTAAAACGCGTTAAATATTAAAAAGAGGATCTCAGCCAGTGGTGTAGTCCTAAATTTTTAACAAGGGGGGCAGCTCACCACAATTCCACAAAGTTGCTAAGGTGAGAGACAACTAGGGAGGTTTGGGGGCATGACCCGCTGGAAAATGTTGGATTCCTAGGATCTCTGAAACACCATATCCTGCATTTTCATGCGCGTTATAAGATAGTTTAATGGTTCTCAAAATGGTAAAAATACATTGAGCCACCCCAAACCCACCCCCCCCCCCCACACACACACACACACACACACACACGCACACACACACACACACTACGCCCCTGATCTCCGCTATACGTTAATGACATCGTGCATCTCCAATTGTAAGTTCGTTTGCAATACAAGCTTGCCCATATTGCCCGCACTGTAAATACTTGTAGGCTCTTGTATGCTCCGCAGTTCGTGCAGGTCAACTGGCATTATCAAATTCCCTCTATCCAGAAGTTAACTGTTATGAAAATATGCAAAATTGTATATTGATTATTGATATGATCTCCGTAGCTGCAGATAGATTTCTTTTCGCGGAGTGCATTAAATATTTACTTTCGTTTAATTTTTTGGTGTTTACGTATTTAAACCGTGCGGCGCGTCATGGTTATGTTGTATAAATGTATATTTTCCTACATG
The DNA here is from genome assembly GCA_035772405.1 of Chrysogorgia sp. JL179-B06. Taxonomy (NCBI): domain Eukaryota; kingdom Metazoa; phylum Cnidaria; class Anthozoa; order Scleralcyonacea; family Chrysogorgiidae; genus Chrysogorgia; species Chrysogorgia sp. JL179-B06. Next base: position 656,264 of record JAYKKM010000266.1, read on the forward strand.
TATTTTAATTTGTCACATGAAGTTTCTTCTACATGAACGAATATTATTATAACTGAAGACAGTTCGCTTTAGGGGCTGATTTATTTACATGGTGAAAATAATGCACTACTAAACTAGTCAATCAGTGAAACCCCCGGGACTGTCTATGTGTTAGTTTCACATTCGATGTGTAGGTTTGAAAGATCCACCAAAGGGTTTGTGCTTTTGTCCAAAGTTTGCAGCCTATGCGCAAAAAAAATAGTTTTGATAGAACAGTTATTAAAAGACGAAATGAGAAAAACAAGTATAGAAAGCCTTAACATGCTTTTTGTGTTCTGTTTGTTGTAAGATTAAACTTACAAATGTCAGTTTTCTTATTGAAAACTGACTGTGAAAATAGCCGGGTATTTTAACAAGTGAACGGTGGGTTTTTAACACTCGTGAAATGTTAAAATCCCCGCATAGTCCCGGGGTCCGTGGGCTGAAATTAGTAGCTCGGGCTAAAATGTTTGAGCGATTACATGGGAAATTTTAGTATAGAAATTTCAGCCTGGGCTGAGTTTCAGCCCGGCTGAAATGCTCCATGTATTAAATCGACACCTTATAAATACGTGTCGAAAAAAACATTGAACAAAGCGACGTCTCGGTGTTTGTCGTACGTATTGCGAATCGGCCGCTGCAACTACTTTCTTAATGCATGCTACAACAGGAAGACAAAATACACGATGGTTTATAGAGCTGCTATCTTATAGCTAAAAAGAAACAAACATGTTTAATTTGTTTACAAATATCAGCCGACGACTCGGCCAAAAACAATGAAGGTCGAAGGTCGTTGCCTAGAGACCTTGGCAAGTTTCGGAGGGGACCAGTTGCGAAAAATGCAACTTCATGCAGCCTTCCAGCTGAAATTTAACTCGCGACCCTGCGATGCTAGTGCAGTACTCTGACAACGTTTGGTCTTAAAATGTATATATTCCAACACTCGAAATTTTGCTTCACCATAAATCCTTAGAACAAAAATAAATCCTTATTTTAAGCTGTTATTATTGTATCCTCACTTTATGAACCATCAACATAATGTCGTATAAATAGTATACATTTCGGCTCCCTGCATCCTGTCAGACAGAAATCCCGTCAGAAATCTTGTCAGATACGCCAGCTCTACTCATAGCAACTATGATAAGAACTATCAACAACGATAGACGCTTTCGATAGTTTAACGGTTATTTAGTGATATTTTTTTCTGTTTATCATGAAATAAACACTGCAGTCGGTTTGATCTTAAAATGTATATATTGCAACACTTGAAATTTTCCTGCACCATAAATCCTTAGAACATGTAGTTTAATCGAGTGAAATGCCAAATATTATACTAATAACAGCTTAAGATGGCCGAAAATTAACACCGCAACAAGAGCCATTGACGTTTGACTGATTTTATGGGACGAATGTTTCACTTTTGCAATATGGGCTCTCTGTGTTTGACAAGCTTGCAAACAAACTTACAATTGCTCAAGAAACACGATGTCATTAGCGTATATCTGAGATGAGATTACTGTGTATAATATTTAACGCATTTTAGAAGTCAAGTCCGCGTTTTACAAGTCCGCGTTTTACAAGTCCGCGATTTACAAGTCCGCGTTTTACAAGTCCGCGTTTTACAAGTCCGCGTTTTACAAGTCCGCGTTTTGCAAGTCCGGCGTTTTACAAGTCCGCGTTTTACAAGTCCAGTCCGCGTTTTACAAGTCCAGTACGCGTTTTACAAGTCCAGTCCGCGTTTTACAAGTCCGCGTTTTACAAGTCCAGTCCAGTCCACGAGTCCAGTCCAGCATGCCATAAAAAAGCGGCGTATTAACGGCAACAAAACTCCTTGGATTTCATCCAAAATAAGGGAAGCCATGCGAGACCGAGACTATCATCATCGCAAAGCTATTAAATCACAACCTAATTATCATTGGAATATGTATAAAAAGTTCCGGAATTTTGTTAACCGTGAAATGAAATCAGCAAAATCGAAATATTACATCGATTTGATTGAAAATAACAAAGGTGATGAAAAATCGATATGGAAAGTATTAAAGGACGTAACCTGTCGTAATAAGAAAAGTTCGATCCCAAGTTCAATCATTAGTGATGGAGTAACATATACTAAACCAAACATTATCTCGGAAGTTTTAAATGCCTATTTTACATCAGTGGCTAAATTCTTAGCATCAAAGCTGCCGAAAGTAGCCTCTCCGGACAAAAGCCACATCAAATATCAGTGTTCCACCTTTAAATTGCAGAAAGTTAATATTGACTTTGTTTATAATCAACTGGGTTCCATAAAACAAAACAAAGCAACTGGTTTGGACAACATAAGTGCTCGACTTATTAAACTTTCAGCAAAAGTATTGGCTCCTTCTATAGCTACCCTATTAAACATGTCCATTGAAACTTACATCTTTACAAAAATATGGAAATGTGCGAAGGTTACACCGTTATTTAAATCAGGCGACCGAAATATTGCTTCAAATTATCGCCCAATATCTGTTTTGCCGACCTTAAGTAAAATATTGGAAAGAGTTGTGCATACTCAGTTTTACCAACATTTGATGGACAATAATCTCCTCACAAATGTTCAACACGGCTTTAGGTCTAAGCGTTCCACTACTTCAGCATTAGTTACATTCTCTGACGAAATACTTGGCAATATGGAAAATGGAAAGTTGTGTGGTGCGGTCTCTCTTGATCTCTCGAAAGTGTTTGACACCGTCGACCATGAAATCCTCCTTAAAAAATTACAGTGGGTTGGCGTATCTCAGTCTCGATCTCCGATGGTTTGAGTCCTACCTAAGCGACAGATCACAGAGAACTGCTTGCGTTAATCATATGTCAAATACTTTGCCAGTTACGATCGGTGTTCCGTAGGGTAGTATATATTGGGACCACTCTTGTTTATTGTTTATGTAAACGACCTGCCAGGAATTGTTGACCACTGTAAAGTATCCATATACGCTGATGACACGATTATATACTGTTTTTCATCATCAACGGTTGTTCTAGAAGATTCCCTTAACACAGACCTCGCAGCCATAGCAGAGTGGTTAAATATGAACAAACTGACACTCAACCTTACAAAGACCAAGTTAATGGTAATTGGTAGTGACAACAAATGTAATGCTGTCTCTCTAACTGTTCAAGTAGCGGGAAATGAAGTAAAGGAAGTCAATCAATTAGAATATCTGGGTGTTACCCTAACATCGAATTTCAAATGGTATGAACACATAGAAAAGATTTTGGGGAAAATCAACAAGCGCATTGGACTTTTAAAACGGACAAAACATTTGCTTCCTCGCAGCGCTAGACTGTTGTTATATAATAGTCTTATTCTCACATTCTTTGACTATACTGATTTGATATGGGGCGATAAAGGGAATGAAACTTTGATGGCAAAATTGCAAATTTTGCAGAATAAGGCTGCAAAACAAATTTTAGATCGTCCTTAGTTTTCATCTGCTTCATGTGCCTTACATGATTTAGGATGGAAACCTTTGTCAAATCTTATTGATAATGATATAAACTTTTTATATAATAAAGAATTCACAACTATAATACCAGGACCAAGAACAAATTAAGGCTCCCAAGAATAAAGAGAAACTGGGGTAAATATAAGGTAGATTATCATGCAATATCGGATTGGAACTCCTTAGATGAGCAGGTTACTGAGTCAACTTTCTTAAAATAGTGTATATTGCATTGTAATTTTAACATCTATATAGTATTCATAATTCGTTTTGAATATTAAGTCTTATTGTAAATAATCTTCACTTAATAGTGTCAGGACCTTTCTGAAAATCATGTATTCGTGAGAAAGCTTCCTGACCTTTAATAAAGATCTTACTCAATTTAATATGAAGTTTTGCCATAATATAACACTTTTAGCTATCTATAGTGGAGCAGTCACAACACTTGTCTATAAGAAGGGAAATCCAGCCTTGATACTGGGTCAGCCCCAAACTCAGGGTCTTAAAATGACTTACCAATGAATAAAAAATTAAGTTTGTCTTATTTTGAAAGAACTCTTAAAACAACGGAAAACATCAATTTACAGCTCTTCCACATTTCAAACTTGGTTCTCAAGAAATTTAGACTTATATGAGATAATCTATGATGTCACACGGTTTGCACAACATTTTAACATATTGTAAATTTGTGTATATCTTTGAGATTTTTTAACAAAATCACTTATAATCTGTGGCTTCTTTTTCCCAAATAGCTTCCAACGCTGTTTCGGCCATTTTTGGCCCTGCAATCACAACGAAAACATTGCTCGTACAGCCTTATAGCTCGATAAGACTCGGATAAAAGAAGCCACAGAGTTGCCTGCGGAGGAGGCTATCTTCCACCATCATCTGTTCATGTCTTGAAATCAAAGTGATGCGACCATAGCTCGACAAAAGACTTCACTGCAAAGAACGGCGTTTGATATTATTATTATTACTACTATTATTATTATTATTATATGTTTTTATGTTTATTATTCGCTGTTCCGGTCTTCCGCTGTTCCGTGTTTTACTAAACGCCTTTTCTCGTCGGGTTCTGTTCAGCTCGGCTCTCTATCTTCTGTTCTTCTGGATATTCTATTCTGCTCGTTCTTTATGCGACTGAGTTTGTTTACGTTCTTTATACCACTCATCTATTGTGAGAGGAATACATTATTTTATAGTCGTTGTGTGACTTAGGAAAGTTTGACATGATCCCAGTCTGCTTGGCTCTCGATCTTTTGATTGGAATTTCGTTGGTTGGAAATTGGAATGTGACGTTGGGCAATCGTACATTGAAAGGTTTTTCCGTACACTAAATAACCTTAGTTCTTAACTAAATTGACATGGTAAGATATGAGATATCATAAGCTACATTATCGTTATATTATTTTACAGTTTCATAAAGTATTTAAGAAGCAATTCGACTTTAAAAGTTCGTCACAAAATGTGGGTAAACATGAACTAATGTAAATAAATCGAAGGTTCTTCTTAGCTTAAATGCTAGATTAAATTAAACTAAATCAACAAATGTGTGCCTGTGTAAACTCACGGGAACTATAAAGACAATAAAAAGCTTTTAAGGAAACTAATGACAAGATGACAATTAAAAATGCGACAGGAATTGTGTACCTTGTCACAGGACAATAGTAGATACGATCATTTAGATAAACTTTAGGCGCCGGTATTCAGTTACGTCAACTGTTTTGTGTTCATATTGAAGTTCGTGTAAAAATTTGTCAACTTTGCCGCGAACAAATAAGTTAATCTAATTAACTTCTGGTGCGGAAATATCTTTTATGACATATCAAACAGCTGCGAAAATGAGCTCTGTTTTTTGTCAGTGTTACGCATGAAAACACGTCGGAAGAGGTCTTTTAAGTCTACTTATTTACAACGACGATTAGATGGCGTACAGACGATCAGATGGCGTATAGCGGCACTTGTGACCGGCACCGATATGATTGAAGAAGCTCAATAAAGCATAATATTATGCTTGTCGGCACAGAATTGTCGGTCTAAATTTGGCCTCGTATCTATTATGCAAAGTGATTCCGTACTTATTGAAAAGTCATACCATAGTCGAATAAGGCGACCGTGTGGCCGCACTTATTATACCGAATTGCCGTATTTAACTGATTCAGACGGCGTATTTTTCATGAATTTAATTTTAATATTAATAATAAAAATATTAATAAATTAGCATTATTTATTATGTATTGTTAATATTAATATTGAATTTTAATGAATATTAATTATTATTATTATCATTAATAATAATATATATTTTTTGTTTTTATGTTTATTATTTCCGCTGTTCCGTGTTCCGCTGTTTTACTAGGCAATTTTTCTAGCTTAACATTCCTTTAAGTGTTTATTTCCGGAGCGGCTTTTAACTAGTATATCATATCAGACTGTTTTCACTAGGACAACTTGAGGTGTTTGTGAGATACCATTTAAAAAATGGCGGGAGAGGGCACTGCTAATTTCTTCAAAATTTACGGTTACTGTCACTTCAAATGAGGAGGAGGAGAAGAAGAATTGTAGCTTTTCGTGCCATACAGCAGCGCAATCATGGTAATGTTCGTCGCAGGGCCGGGAGGAAGGAGATTGGCATGGGTATATCCAAGGCCTCAGTTTTGGTTTGAACAACTAATAGTGAACCGTAACCAAGATCATTTGTGGCGGAGGCATTTCAGAATAAGCAGGGAACACATTTTATTTTATATGTGGTATTGTTGGCCCGTATATGAGGAAGCAAGATACAATATTTCGTCAAGCAATCACAGAGAGAAGCGGGTAGCCATTGCGCTATGGCGGTTAGCTACAGGAAACTCATGCAGAACCATTGAACCATTTTTTATACTCGTCTTGAAGGTACTTCATACATGCTTTACATTGGGCTCCAGTGCGGTATGTTGTTAGTAGCTGCTCAGTTAAAATCTTGTTCAACTCTTTAGCAATGGAATCCCAGGCGTTGCTGTTTCTCCGCTTGCTTATCGGTTGATTGTCACGCCAGATACCTAAAAGAAAGCGGGTTTCGGCGTCTGACCAGTTTGAGGAGCGATTGCGACTTGATGCTGTACTGATTCTCGAAAGGAATAGTAGGGCGCGGTTACAGGGAGTAACAGCATCGCTAGTGTTACTAACCGATTCAGCCGACGTCTGATCAGCCCGCCGACTAACAGGATGAAACGACGAAGAAGTTGAACTTTGACCGAATTGACCATACGGTAGTGGATTCCAATACGAATATCTTGGAACAGAATGGAACAGGTACGGTCGCTGTATATTTCCTGGTGGTGAGTCCATCATCATATTCGGTGGTGGAATTATAAAACGATTCCTGAATGAAACATAATATATCAGTTCTTTATTCAAAGTGTTCCTAAACATTTAAGCGCGATTCTCACCTGTAATTCGTGGGAGTTGATAATCTTGGAACGTCTGAGGACTCTAAGCCGTCATCCATATGATGTCGATTTGAACACGGAGACCGAGAACTCGAGAAGGATTTTTGCTGTATTTTGAAGCAGGCAAAATATGATACAAGCGGCGAAAGTCCATTAATGAAATAATTCGATAGCTGTCAAGAAATGCGCCGTGATTGGCCGCGGCAATCTAACTACTATAGGATATCGTTACTTACTACGTATAATTGTGACAATCCGCGTTCCTTTAAAACAATTTGTTTAAAGTGTAACCACGCACGATCGCTTAATAGTCCGATTTCGTGCTGTATGTAGTTAGTGTTTTATTTGTTTTAATTCTTATTTATTGATATTAGCACATTATGTATTTTTTATAATTTTTTTGTTATTTTATATATTTGGGCCCGCAATAATTGGCCTCGGCTGTTGCGGTGTCCCTGTCATTTTTGTAATGATGAAGTTTAATAAATAAATAAATAGAGAGTGAACCGAGACTCTTGTGTGTGAGTGAGATTGTGACGTATAGCGTGTATTGTGAGCGAAGTATAACTCGGTATGTTTACTTGTGAAGTGTTCCCCGACATAGTGGCACCTCCGACAACGCGATATTATTTACAAAAGCGAAAAGATCTTGTCTATCGAGATGGCATCGCTCGAGACGAAGTTAACGCAATTGCGCATCACAACAGAACGAACCGGCGAGGTTATAACGAGTTCTGATGAAGAAACCAGGTTACCCTCCGAGCGGTGATTAACGAAGTCGACAATTTACCACGAGATGTAGAAGCTACGAAAATCGAGGCAAAAGAAGAAGTGACAGAGTACGCCGAGATAAACAAAAGGCTAGCCGACGCAGATGGCACGTCCGAACGACGAAAGTATGGTTAGACGGAAATAGGAAAAAGCAGGAGTCCATCGAACGCGAGGATAAATTACAATTCGAGATGAAGCTCTTAGAGACGAAACTAAAGCTTCAGACAACACAAGAAATCGTCGAAAGAAAGTGCGTCGGAGGGCGAATCTCCGAGCGCAAACCAAGCCAAATTGCCGTAGAATCACTTCCCTTCACGGCGGAAGGATACAACCACGCGAAGAGTCTTCTTCAAGATAAATATGGAAACGCAACGGAAATATTCAAAGCCTATAGACTATAGTCGAGAGATCTTAGACCTGCCGACGATTAGAAAGATTCATGATTTCAGCGAGAAATTAATGTATTCGGTCCAGGCCTTACAAACCATGGAAAAGCTCGACCAAATCAACGGCGCAGTTTCGACGACCCTGCAGGATAAGTTGCCAGCCATACGAGGTGACTTGGTCCGCACAGACCCGGAGTGGGAGAAATGGGACTTCGCTAAACTGGCCGAGGCTCTTAGACAGTGGACAAGACGAAATCCGGTTGAAAACAAAGAAGAGCGAGAGCTCAAAGAGAAAGATAATCTGTTTCAAGCCCGTCATCGCGACGGATCGAAATTCGCAACAGTTCCGGACCGCAAGCAAATAATGGTGAAAAGAAGATTATGTTTTAACTGCACTTCAGCACACCACAGAGCATCAGAATGCCCAAGCAAGACGTCATGTCAACATTGCGATAGAAGACACCACACTTCAATCTGTGAATCCAAAGAGAAGACGTCAACGAAAGATGCTGTCGAAAACAACGTTGCCATGACAACAAACCAGAAGAGCGAAGGTGTTTGTCGAAGTAAATGGCATCAAGTGCAGAGCCTTAATAGACTCTGGAGCTGGCAGTTCATATATATCGTCAAAACGAATCCATTTACTTCGAATAAAGCCAACCGATGTGCAAACGAAGAACATTGACATGTTGATGACATCCACGACCGCGAAACTTGAAGTTTATGACGTAACCCTTCAATCAGTCGACCACCAATTCTCCCTACCAGTCAGAACAACCAAGGTGAATAAGACGGAACTCTTAACAGTAGAAAATCCAAAATACAGCGAGCTTATCGAGAAACATCCCCATCTGAAAGAAGTGTCTGTTCATGACAACGACACCAAAGCTCTACCAATCCACATGATCCTTGGAAGTGGAGAATATTCGCGAATCAAAACGAAAACAACGCCGAGAATTGGAAAACCCAACACGCCCGTCGCAGAGCTTACCAGGTTTGGATGGCTTCTGATGTCACCAAGCAATGAGTTCGATAACAATACCATGCTGCTCACACAAACAAGCCAGAATGACTATGAACTGTTGTAGACTCGACGTCCTCGGATTATAAGAAGACAAACCATCAGTCGACCGTTTTCGATGAGTTCAAGGAACAGTTGAAGCGTTTACCTTGGAAGCCAAACCACGCAGTTCTACGAACAAGAATGGTAGCCTCAAGCGTCTTCAGAATCTGAGCAGGAGCTTCAAAGAGACGGCTTGACCGAACCGTACGATGCGATCACACAGGAACAATTGCAAGAAGGAATCGTAGAAAGAGCACCAGCCGTCTCGCAGCCACGAGAGTTCTACATCCCACACAAAAGCGTGGTCCGCAAGTCTGCTGAGACGACAAAAATGAGAATCGTGTATGACGCCTCCGCCAGAGAAACTCCCAACGCACCGTCGCTTAACGATTGTTTATACACCGGCATTGTTTATACACCGGCCCTACGCTGCAGAACAAGTTATGGGACGTACTAGTTCAGCAAAGGGCCTACCCAGTCGTGGTATCTGGTGACATAAAGAAAGCTTTCCTTCAAATTCGCATCAGTGAAGGCGAGAGAGACGCGCTCCGCTTTCATTGGCAACCAAACGCCGACGCCAAGATCGACACCTACCGGTTCACCCGACTATTATTTGGTTTGGCCCCTTCGCCCTTTCTTTTGGGAGGAGTTCTCGAATATCACCTGGACACCTGGTCCAAGAAGTATCCTGAAGAAACCGAGAGAATGCGAAGAAGCTTCTATGTGGACGACCTTTTGACCGGTGGCCAAAATGTCGAAGAAGCCCAGCGCCGCAAATCCATCGCGATAGAAGTGATGAGTGAGGCAAGGTTTGAGTTGCACAAATGGCACTCAAATTTTCCCGAGCTGAAGATCAACAGTAGTAGTAAAAGGCCGATTCTAACTCACCCCCGCAGTTAGACCCTGTTAGTGGGCGTGGCCAAACTTTGACCACGCCCACTAACGTAATCTAACTGGTTGTGAGTTAGAATAGGCCTTTTACTACTACTGTCAAGGTCAAGGTCAAGGTCAAGGTCAAGGTCAAGGTGTGGTCGCCACGTGGTTAGCACGTGGTTAGGGTCAAGTTCCAAGAATTATCTCAAAAATAATTCCAAGAATTCCTTAAAAAAGGGCGTGGTCGAAATGCCTTAAAAAAAGGGCGTGGCCGAGATGCCTTAAAAAAGGGCGTGGTCGAGATGCTTTAAAAAGGGCGTGGCCAAGTTTTTTAGAATCAGGGTGTGGTCGAGTTAGACTCCGGGAGTTATTCCAAAATATTATTGCGCGACGTGGTTCACACTCTGTAGCAACGACATGCAGTCAGGCTTGGCTTGGTGGGTTCGGGTGGAGGTTCGAGTCAGACGGGTCCTGGTGGTGGTGCGTGTCCCCTATTCCGCGATGAGGTAGTGTCCCAATGCCAGAGTGTTTACCTTGTCGGGTAGGATATACCGCTTGTCGTCGTTACTACTTAGTGCTATCTTGTTGACCGTCTCCGTGTAAATTTCGTGTTTCCTACTTCTAAAAGTATTCATACTTCTCATTTGTGACTCTCCAGAGAACAAGCACTCTTTGTAGTTTTCGAATGTTATTGATTTAGTTACAACTCCTTCCTTCACCCCCTTGCATCTCTTCTTCTCCGAGTTGTTAGTCTTACATGCGTACAGCTTGGCTCTTAGGCCAACAAACTCTGAGATTTGTTCTCCACTATTCTCATCCTTGAATAGACCTATAACCTTTTCGTTCAAACCTGTTGGAATACAGGAGGGGTGGTCCTTAGAGTAACCAGAGGTATCGAACCTCTCGCTAACGTCGTTAGAGATGTCTTTGTAAAAGTCGTCGGTGTGTATCTCGTACATTAGACTGTCAGTGTCAGTGAACAATAACTTAGCAGCGTCCCCATATTTAGGTTTAATGTATTCGTAGTGAAACTCGTACATTACAGTCTTACTCAAATCTAAGATACTCATCCCAAGGTACACAGGTTTGTAGAATTTCACTTTCGTTCTCTTCATGTGTACTGCTATTAGGTTCTCGCTAAAGATTGTACGATGGCTATAATTTGGTTTAGAAACTAGTTTGTTCATTTTCTTTTCGTTCGTCACTAGCTTGATGTCTACCCTATTCCTAATATTTTCCATAGTTTTTCCAAACACTGAGTTGTTCATTAATTTAAAGAAATCTTTCTCGAAACTGTTTGTAGCCTTTATTCTTAGTTGTGTGTTAAGATCTATGTACTTCTTCATCCAATCTCCCTCTATGAAAGTAATCCCTCTGTGAATTTTCGTTAACTTCATTCCATGTTTAAGATACAGCTTAAGATTCTTACGGTGAATAACATACTTATTCTTGTTCATCAAATTAGGGACTAGCTTTTCCACTCCGTTAATTAACAACCTCTCTGGGGCTAGAGGATAGTCGTTATGAGCATCGTGAAGTTCCTTAGGATATTCTAGGTCAACTTCTAGAATACAGGGTATGTTCTCCCAGTTCTCTAGTTGTGCACTGTCCATCCATTTGAAACCTCCCATAGGTAATTTCATACTCATAGCATATCCGTAGAGGTTGTTTGCATCAAGGTATGGTAAGTATACACTAGGTTTGGTAGGATCGTGTTTTGCTTGTGGTTCTGACTGTGGTTCTGACTGTGGTTCTGACTGTGTTGTTCTTGTGTACCCCATATGTTTATTATTGGCTTTGGCGTATCTTTTTGTAATGGTGGACACTCCTCCTCTGATGCCTTTCTCTATCATCAACAACATGTCAATGTCGGTCAATAATTCTAGTTCTACTTTTGTTATTTTTAGTAGTGCGTCCCACGATAGCCCTGGAGACGTGTAGTACCATGCAGGGTCTAGTCCATAATTTTTCGTACAAACAGACCTGAAGTTCTCGAACACATCTTCCAACAACATCACGTCTGTCAACAGGTAGAGGTCATGGTAATCCTTCATGGTCTTCATTCCAAAGTTTTTCCAAACTTTTTGGGCGTGCTCATAGTCCTCGTCGCTGATGTCTGTGTCAGTCAGTTTCGAGTAGAACTCTTCTTTGGGAGGTAGTTTTTCCTCTTTTAGTCTCTCTATCTTGTCCATGTGCTCGTATGGGTAGACACCTTTCTTGGAAACTAGCTCAAAATCTTCGTCTTTTTCGAATTGTTTTCTTGTGGCTACTAACTGATCGTGAGACAAGTTCTTTGCTAGTCTATCTAGACTAGAAGCCATGAACTTAAAACTGTCTAAGAATCTAATTTCTCTGGTGATAGGTTTTTCTTTACCAGTCTTATCTGTGTAGTGGTCCACCACAATATTTTTACTGAAGGAGATGTATTTCTCCTCGTTACATGGAATACAGTTCACGTCTCCACCTAGGCTTTTGATAAACAAGTGAGCGTCGTATCCAGACAAGTTGTGTAAAATAACAGGAACAAATTTTGGTAATTTGTATTTTAGGTTACACGACGTGTGTGCAGCTCCTCTGAATTTTCCTGTCATGTGACAATGGTCTCTGACTTTGAAGTCTTTAGGGTTGGTGAGAGCTTTTTCACAAAGCCAGCACTTTGTACTATTTTTAAAATTTTCCGTCTCCTCAGAGCTTAGGTTCATTGGCGCCATCACCTTAAATCTCTCATACGCTCTACACACGGCTTTCTCTATCTCTTCTACGAACGACTTGGCCAGGTCGTCTCCCGGGTTCTTCTTAGTTCTACTTACTGGCTTCTCCCAGTATAGTTTGTCATCACTACATTTTAGGTGGAAGGTCCATCCTGATGGTGTATGATGTTGGTATTTGTTGGTAAAACTACTATCTGGTTTGTTCTCACATCCTTCGATCTTCTCGATGAACGACTCAAAATCAGCGTAGATCACAAATGGCACGTCTTGTGTTTTGTGGTTGTTTGTGAAAGTTAGTTTGTCGTCTTTACCTTTTTCTGGCATTATAGTTTTAATACTATTAACGTCTGAACAGTATTCGTCGTGCTTTTCTAGTGACTTAGTATTCTTGAAGCTATTTAGACATCTATAACAATAGTGAATCTTGTGTTGGTGGTTGTTATTCTTACTTGACATGAGTCTACTCATATTCTTAATCCATACGTAGTGAGATGTAGTCTCGTTCTTAATGTAAAGCAAGTTAATGGTGTCTCTAGAGTTTCCTTGGATAGTAAGAGGGTACACCTCACCCTCATCGTAACCAAATACGTTTATTTCTATATTGTTATTTTTTGAGAATTTCTTGATGTCCTCTAGTGGTGTAGGAAACCTAACTTTGGTCCAATCGTAGTTTGTCGAAGCTCTTTTGAGTCTCTTGCTTGGTCTTTCTTGGTTGTTCTCTTCAAGTGGCATTTTAGCAACAGTTACAGACCACTTGAAGCACATGTTGTCCATTTTGTTTCTAACGTTTACGATGGCTTTTTTGTAAACTAGTGCTTGTGGTGTAGGAATGTGGGAGCTCCCAGACATTGGTGTGTACTTGTCGATATGAATACTTAGTCTCACAACACGAAGAAGTCTCCAGTTACTTCCTCTAGACAAGTATGTAGAGAAGCTCTCTAATATTTTCTCAATCATCTTGTTGTACATCTCTTCAAAGTTTGTGCCAGGCAGTATAATCTCTACGAGAGAGTGAAAATGTGCCTCAGCTTCGACCTCTTCGTCGTTCGCTGTGCGAACCATCACACAATCCAGAATTAACTTGGTCTTGATTCCTTTTTCCATCTGTTTCTTCCAAAGGTCTAACACAACAACTTTTAACTGTTCTAGGAACACCTTTGGTTCTGTGTTTGTCCTAGCGTTAATCTCAAAGTTGTTTGAGAAACCCCTAAGTGAGGTCTCACTCCTTCGTGGTATAGTTTCTCTAAATATAGAGTCTATCTTTTCTTTGAACAAGTTGAAAGCACTTGTTGTGTGTTTCTTAATGGGTTCTGGTATGTGGTCTACGATCCACTCGTTCCATTGACTCATCTTCTTTTTGAAAGTTTTGAGAGACTCCTTGAATAAAATCATACGCTCTCTCACACTTCTTCTTGGTGTGGGAGGTGCAGGTGTGGGAGGTGCAGGTGTGGGTGTCATTATAGGTTCTTTAAGTCCGTGTGGGATTGGTTTATCCATTATGTTTTTAGGACGTGTCGTTTTTTCCATCCTACTTGACATGTTATGTATATATACTATAGGATATGTTTTATTTCTTTAGACCCTTACCTAAAAAAGAGTCGTTTCGCAATGTAATCACGCTTCCAATTTTCTCAAGTGCTTTTTGGTCTTTAGGTGTTTATATTTAGAGGTCACATGGTATGGCCTATCGCATGTCTCGCACACCCATTTGTGAGTGTTCATCCACACTTTAGTTTGTGCTCTTGCTGCTCTTAAAGCTTCTTCTTTGGTTTGGTAAATTCTAGGTCTTCCCATTATATAATACTATATGTTTTATTTCTCTAGACCTTTTCTGATCCACTCGTTGTAGTGTGGATCTCCTCTCCCATCCCAACCTAGATCCTTGTGCACTACGTTATACAGGTTATACTCGAATCGTACCTTGACCTTACCAGGTTTGAGATCGTTAAGACTACCTCTCAACTCTATACCTCTTCTAGAGCATATTCTTATGACATAGAAAATATATTTCGATATGTTCTTAACAATCAGTTTGTTTCTTTTAAGAGACCATACTATCTCTATAAAATCACTGATAACTGTTGGTATGTCACTCTCGTTAACTAGTCCAGTCAGCATTCTCTCTAACCACTTACTGTAACTGTGAGACGATTTTTTGTACATCCAAATGTTAGGTACAAAGTTTCTCACACGTCCGTAGGTAGTCTCTCCACACTTGTTACAACTAAATACGCCGTCTTCGATTTGGGTTCTGTGGTTACTACACTCATAACAGTACGTGGTGTCGTACCACTTTTTTGGTGTTGCGTCCTTACTTCCGTTCTTGATCTCGTCCAATGTGTACCCTAATGTAGTGCCACTCCACTTTTTTGATGTCTCAATCTCATCCAATGTATACCCAGCATAGAACATTCTCATTGTATGTTCGTCAACCATCTAAGTTACTATACTATATGTGTCTTTAGACTATAGTGTAGTAACTTTGTGGTTGTCGGTTAGTGTCTCCCACTCACACTTTATTGTTGTGACCTGTTTTAGAGCGTCTGATAGTAGTTGTTCCAACTCTTCTATCTGACGAGTTTGGTAAGAGAGTGTCTCTGTCAAGTTACGCTTTTTATCAAATTCCATAGCCATCTCCTTCAAAGTTTTAGCGCTCATTTCTATAACACTCTATATATTAAGTAACCTAAAGGTAGTCCAACAACTCCAACGAATACCATTTGATATTCTTTCATCTCATCTGAAGGTTTGTAATAGTCTGACAACTCAGGCTCTTTGCTAAACGTCTTCCCATCATACTGTATCGTCAGTACTTGTCTTAGTTGATCCAGAGCGTGGTTCGTGTCGTTTATGTCTGCATTAGCATCTGACAACTGTTGTCTTAATTCCTGAACTTTGTCTCTCTGACGAATCTCGTTCTCGTAGAACTTTTCTTTCGCTCTTGCAAGACTTTCCAACGCTTTGTTGTGTCTCTTTATCTCTGTCTCGTAGCCTGTGTGGTTTAGCTTGCTGAATATGAATCCAGCTCCTGCGAATGCTATAGCGTTGAACAAACCACCTGCTACCACGCTAGCCATTATGTATTACGTTAGATTATTTTGAGAACGGGTCAGTAGGTAAGTATTTCTTGCTCTGCGCCCACTTAACGAGTAGCGTTGAAACGCCTACAGCAGTCGCTAACTTGAGGGTACCCTTCACTGATTCGGGGGTGCCTAACGGTTCTTTTAGTACTTTCTTTGATGCCATGGACACGGCTACGGCTCCAGCAGTCACAAGGGCTGCGTCGTATAGCTCGTTCATCAGTTCTTTTCTGTCTATTGATGCCATATATTATACGACATGTTTTAATCGAGGCTGTCGAGTTTACGTGATGGTTTTATAACAACGGTCTTAGGCTCTTCAGTCACTACTTGTTTATCTTGACTAATCGTGTAATACAGCGAACCAGCGGCTATTACCACTCCTATAGTGCCTATGATGTATCCGTAGTTGAAACTATCGTCCTCACTTGTGACTCTCTCTCTCATCTTCCTCTCTTTGGCTGCTTTAGATATAGCAGCCAAGCGTTTGCCTGCCTCTACTCTCTTAGGGTCTTTAACCCTTGTTGTCGACGTTATAATAGGTACAGACTCACTGTCAGTCATCTATACTATACGTGGTGTCTTGTTACAGATGACCTCACAGTTATCTCACAGATAGAGTATTCGGTGAAAGTATTTTTGGTGATTAGACAGTGTGGTTTCACTCTTAAATCTCCTGTTACAGTACTCACACAGGACTCTGGAGTCTGTCATATATGTCTCTATGAAATGTATTATCTCGTGTTGGTCTGAGGATAGTAGCGTGTTGTACCCTTGTGATCTTAGTCTCCTTAGTATCCTAATCTGGTTATTCCTAATAACCCCATTACCTCTCGGTGTTTTGAACTCTATAGCAAAACCATTGTATCTCTTATGTAGTTGTGGAACTATCAAATCTGGTTGTCCACCACTATAACCCTTCTTCCACCCGTCTATTCTTTTCGTAGATGTGTCTTGGTACTCACCCAACCCTGGGATGACTATTGTTGGGTGGTACTCTCTAATGTACTTCACAATGTCGTAGTGTAAATCTGTCTCATTCATGATTGATAGTTGGTTATGTTGCGTGTAAACACCTGTCTTTCTAATAGACGGTAGGACTTCTGAGAACACCCAGTTTTGATGGCTCTGATATGAGTATCGTGTTTGATTGTAAATTTAAAGGGGGGCGTGATTCGCGCCCCCCTTCAAACACCTCTCGTTTGACCTTGTATGTATCGTCAACGTGTACACTGATAGCCCACTTCGTGTTTTTATACCCTAATGCCTTAGCGACTTCTTTTCCATAGAACCAAATATTGTCTCCATCCTTGATAGTCGTAACAGACATGTCGTTATTTCTGAATATTTTAGTGAGGCTCATCACCTATATTATACCATATGTTTTATTTTATGTCTAAATAGTAGTCATATTAAGAAAGTGACCACTTAATATCGCAAACGTGTGATCTGACCAAGGTCCCGAAGTAGGACCTTGGTCAAAGTGACCATTCTATCGATCACAAACATACTATCAGTAGGGGGTCGGAGCCGGACCTCCCTTATGTCTCATATATTCTACTGTACCTTTTCACCATTCCATTGATTGGTGGGCATAAGTCAGTCACATTATCGTCCAACACTTTAACGTCTGAGAGAAACATTGACTCATTGTAAGGAAGACCTCTAAGATACGATCTTAGTTGTGTCAGTATCTTTTTGTAGCTAGTGTGCGCGAACTTACAGTGCTCAACTCTACTCGTCAGATTGGATTTAGCCAAGTAGCCTTGGATGACCACGCCAGGACCACTAATACAAGCAATGATTAGAGGGTTAGCGGTTATCGATCCAGCTATAATCCCTACTGTCGTTAACCCTATGCTAGTCATGTTTAACGATAGTTTAATTTTCTTCAACCTCTTGTATTTCCATTTGTAACAGGCTTCTAGTTTGTGGTAGTACGCGTACAATCGTTTGAGCTCTAACACCTCTTCCTCTGATATATCCTTTGATATGTGATTGAAAACAACAACTGACTTCTTCCTCATATATCTTAGCTCACATCATATTCCTTCATCATATCTCTACCAACTAGTATTATGTCTCGACTCGCCATATAGCCAGAGACAACCCTCACACCGTAGAACTCTATCAAAGACGGGAACTTGTAGGGTGCTAGTGGTATTCTTGGTCGGTGCACTCCAAAGATCGTTACGTAAGGATACCCTATCTCTTCGTGGTTAGCTGTGAAGTCTGAGTCTGTTGATCTTATGTTGTTCACCTTAACGTAGGAGCTACCCATCCGCCAATGTATTGATATCATATGTCTCTTGGTGGTGTCGATGTTATTTGGGATTGTACACGTGTACTCCTTTACTGGAAAGCCACCACCATATGATAATTTATCGTTCTCACCTCCTTTGTATCCTATGTATTTGTCCCACGACCCATCATCGTTTGAGATAATCGCATCCCAATTTGTTGTAGAAACCCTAGTGACTAACCTAACTACCACAAAAACGGATATGTCACAGTATTGCATACGTGGACAGTTAAAATGCACTCCAGCTTCAAACGGAATTGGAGTTAGCTCAGGGGATAGGAAGCTATGACCATTGTTAACACCAATAATAGGACCATACGTTGGATCGTATTGCACTAACATATTCGTTTTATCTCTAATGGTTTTTATTTTATTTGTTCCACTGTGGTATTCCACCATGCTCACAGCATGATTTGTGACGTTAAAGTCGAATATAACGTTGTAGGACTGCGTTCTAAAGTATTGTGATAAGTATACGGACTCCAACACTTTTTTACTGATAGCATCCAAGTCATCTTCTGGATCTGCTATATTTTTGAGTGCCCTGAACGCCATATCTATATCTCCAGACATCCTACCACCACTCACGCTTAGTTTAGGACCATCGTCTAGATGTCTCTTCGCTCTTCTTAATGTTTTGTCACTCTCGTAGTCTCTGTCATCAAATCCATAACTTAGACTCATTATGTTATAACATATATTTACTTACTAAATAGCCAGACACAGCCGAAACCACTAGAACTAACCCCAACTCTGTCGTGTTGTCACCTGGTGTCGCCTTTGGTTTGCTAAGTGTATCCAGATGCTCTCCACCTTCCTGGTGTGTCACCTTTGGTTTGTCCAGGTGACGTTCCTTACGTATTACTTTGTCAAGTGTATCCAAGTGTTCTCCTCCATTTGCGTGGACTTTTTTAGGTATACTCGGGGCTTGGTAGTTTAACCCATTGTTATAACCAAATGTCATCCCACTCTCAGTTGACTCTCTAAGTAGATTATTGTAGCCTGGGATTGGTGTCTTTAGTATAACCATGCTTCTAGGGATAAGCCAAGTGTTTGGTGTCACTGCCATGTCCAGCTTGACGTTTGTGTCCCTTATTGCTTTGTTCATAAGATTGATCCAAACACTAGGTGAATATTGAACTACAGCATCCTCGATGATATTTCTAAAAACTTGTTGAACCTCCCGACTGCTAGCGCGATCTCCCACAATACTTTGTCTAGTCTTTGCCTGTGCACCAAGTAGAGCGTACATGTACACCTCTATCGATTGATTCAGTAACTCCTGCCCCAACTTGGTTAATCCATCAGATGTTCTTGAGCAATAACGCTTGTAGTCTCCTTTTACGTCTTTGATATCAAGGTTCCAATTACCACTTAAGGGGAGATGATTTCTCAAAAGTCGCCAATCTGGTATGTATAGTCTGAGAATGTTGGCAATATCAGCTCCACTCTTGCTAAGACGAAACATCACTCTTCTAATAGTAAAGTACACGTGGAACCTCATGAGACTTGTAATCTGTCTGGGATATCAGATGTTGGGGTTATGTTTTGTAAAGAGACTCCAGACCTATACGTGGCTATGTACATTGCAGCAATTGCTTGGTAGTAACTCTTTGTTAGAGTCCACACTGTGTTGATGTTACCCCCATCTGGTCCATCCTGGTAGTACAACTTCGTGTCGATAATTATTCTTGGGAGACTAGACTTGAAGGAGTTTTTGTCGTCAACATAGACATCGAAGTTGTTAATTTGATAGTTGAGCACATATGGAGGAAATGTTGTGACTTTCTCAGAGTCTCTAGTTTTGTTGTTCTCTGTTAGTATCAACTTTTGAACTGTCCCACCACTCGACCACATCTTTGGGAAGGGTGTGTTATTATGGAGCCACTTCCACATACTCTTATCATTCTTGAACGTGGTGCTGGTAATGTCAGTCGAGAGTATGTCGTTGTTGACGAAGAATATGTCAACTCTTGTCACATCACCCTGTTGTGTTTGGACTGGTTCGAAACCGAACTTAGTCATTGTGACATAAGGATATTTTTTGATTAGGTCTGACTTGGACTTCTTAATCGCATCTTTAGAGTTTCTAGTTGCTTTGTCGTAGTTCTCACCATAATAACGTCTGATCAACGTCTCGAAGTCCACTGGTTTGTTTAACGTCTCCACTGGTTTGTTTAACGTCTCCACTGGTTTGTTTGTCGTTAGGTACTTAGTGTACTCTGGGTTACTCTTAAACCTACTTGAGTCTACCGAAACGTCACCAATATTGGTTTTCGTCACGAAGAATATATGCATATGCATATTGTCGTCAACGTCAAGAAAAAATCTATTCTTGTCAGCATAAGGATACTTTCTTTCGAACGCATCCATCATAACATACTGTACGTTATATGAGAGTGGTAGTATTGGTTAGTGGTTCAACGAAAACTATATACCTACCAGAGTCAACTCTAACAACTAACCCAGACCCTTACATATTGGTGAAGGAGGCAACCATCTTTTGGGACTACGTTAACGTAACCACAGCTAACAACAAGATAACTTATGACGGTAGTGACCACGTTTTTAACACTGGGTACCACACCTTTAAAATGATCGCCGAAGACTTGAAAGAGTTAGGAGACGTCAAGCTAGTGGCTAACAGACACAACTCGACGTGTACGATAACAACTGATCGACAAATAGAACTGTTTAAATTTGGACAACTCTTAGGATTTGACGAAAATACTACAATAACCACCACAAAAACCAGTCCTAACGTTGTGAACGTTAACAGAGGACTGAAATACATACAAGTAACATCTAATATTGTGGACAGATCTAAGAACATAGTTAACGGTAGCAAAAGTGGTTGTATCGCAGTACTACCAATAACTAGCACACAGACATTAAAGAGCTCTGTACAACGTTTTGGTATTGGATCGAAAATACCAATAAACAAAGGAGTCGTCAACCAACTAGAGTTCAAGATAACAGATCAGGATGACAACAGTGTTAGCGTTGGCGAGGTGCTGTTAGATTTACACATCATGTAGTGTATATGGACATAGAGCAAGAACTAAGAGATATTTACTACAACCCGTCAACTGGTTACCAGTCTGCCGAGAGGTTGTACCAAAAGGCACAAGAAGACGGTCTAGACGTTAGTAGGGCAAAGATAAAGGGCTGGCTAAAATCTCAAGACACGTACACCAGGTACAAACCAGTTGTTAGGAAACACAAGTTTAGACAAACATTTGTTGACTATCTGGGTAAGCAGATACAGATGGACTTGGTCGATATGGGCAAGTACAAGCATAAGAACAACGGGTACTACTGGATACTAACAGCCACTGAGATCCTTAGTAGGTATGCTTTCGCAATACCCGTCTATAGGAAAGACACGAAAAACATGACTAAGGCTGTCGCGAAGTTACTAGAGAAGGCTAAGGTTAGATTTGGCGAGTATCCAAAGCTAGCTCAGTTTGACAACGGTAAGGAATTCTATAACGTTGGTGTGAGGGATCTACTGGATAAACACAACGTGAAGTACTTCAGCACTAACTCTGATAAAAAGGCAGCAGTCGTGGAACGGTTTAACAGAACACTCATGAAGACGTCTATGTGGAAGTACTTCTACAGCAAAGGAACGTACAAGTGGATTGACATTCTAGACCAGCTTGTTGAGAATTACAACAATACCAAACACAGTACTATTCTAATGAAACCTAAAGACGTTAACAAGAAAAACGAAAACGAAGTATGGACGACATTGTTTGGACACCATTTCGGTGACTACCCACTGCCAAAGATCAAAGTAGGTGAGACTGTCAGGATATCAAAGTACAAAAGCATATTCACAAAGGGATACGAGGCTAACTTCACCGAGGAGCTATTCAAAGTGACAAAGGTCGTGCGTGGTGACCCTACCGTGTACGAGATAGAGGACCACGAAGGGGAACCTATCGTTGGTAAGTTTTACGAGGAAGAGCTATCAGCTGTTGATAAAAAGGACGACGTTTATAAGGTTGAGAAGATAGTGAAGAGAAAGAAGGTAGGAGGTAAAAAGATGGTTTTAGTCAAGTGGCTTGGCTACGACAGTAAACACAACTCATGGATACCAGAAAGTGATATTCAAAATATCAAGTAGTATATAAATGGCTGAAGGAGGATTCGACGAGCTTGAGATGCAAGATCATGACGAGTTCAAGAAGTACAATGTTATGGATGACACCGCCTTGGACAACGAGTATGACACACTCACCAATGAGAGATTGAATCTTCTACGCAATGATGACCCCAATAGGCTAGAAGTTGTGAAGACTAGGATAGAGTATATTAATCGTTTACGTAATGAAAGAAAAGCAGAGACATCTTTTATAGATAGTGATGGTGGTAAGACAGTAACAATAACTAGAAAGGGTCAAAGGAGTGTATCAGTCCCTGAAACTCAGTTTGTATACACGACTAACCTACCTATAAACGATATAACACTATCTATTGAAAACTTTATTAGTAAAGAGTTTGGTAAGGATGGTTTTAAACTCAACTCACATACCAACAGGGTGATCGAGTTACGATTAAATGTTAACAAGACTAAGAAAAACAATATAACTTATAAACTAATAACAAGTGAAAACACACGAGGCGCACCACAAATAGTACTAAAACGTGACGCTACCGGTGTTCTACAATATAACGACGCTAAAGTATCGCAAGAGGCAGTCACACAATTTAAAAAATTGATAGGTTACATCGTAAGTGAGCAAGACGATAGAGACACGACCGCCAAAGGCATGCCAATGACAGGCACAAAAGTGATCTACAAAAACATACCTGGGTTAACAGACAAAGAGAATAGCGAGCTACGAGGTGTCATAAACCCAAGTGATACAATCGATCCAGACACTAGACCACAATCTCTAAGAATACAAGCCGATTATTTTCAGGACACTATTAACGAGACTAGAAACCTTCTTGACAGAGTGGGAGTCGGTTCCACAAAGGAGTTCGAGTTGACCGAACGATTGGTAGGTCTCGAGACAGCTAGGGACAGAACCTTAGAGCAATTGAAACGTGAGACTGTTAGGGAGCAACAAGAAGAGGACGTCACTCGGTTACAAAAAATAAAGGAGTGGTTTAGAGAAAATTGGTTAGGCGCTTCGGCTTTAGGAATAACCATAGCCTCTTTTATCACCACGATTATAATATCCGCTAGAAGCGTAGTCTTCAAAGGTGGTCAAACACTTGAAAAACTAGGAAAAGCTATAGCTAATCTAGCCACAAAGGCTGGCCCTCTACTGGCTGGACTGCTAAACGTGGTGGCAACTGCGCTAAAGTGGGGAGCTGCAGGCATATCTTGGTTAGCGTCTAATTTGTGGATCCTAGCGATAGCACTAGCTTGGTTCGTCTACGATCAGTACAAACAGAGGAAATAAAACACGTGTTATAATATATAGTATGAACACTAGTGAAAAAGAGTTGATTCCTGGATATAGACGTCGCGAAATATCTGCTATCAAAGGCACAAGAACCCGTCACGTTGTGACACTGAACCCTAACAAAGCCAATCCAGGGGAGGAGTTGTACATCGATATCCCAAAAACCAATGGTAACACTTGCCTGGTACCCTCTAGTCTCCACATCCTATTCGACTTTAAGAGTTCGAATGCTAAATCATGGTTTCTTAACAACCTTTCGAGATTACTACTCGAGAGACTGGTGGTAAAACTAGCTGGTGAGTCCGTCGTGTACGACAATAGTGGTGAAAGCGTCATCGGTACGTACAAAGACCTCTGGAAATCTAACAGTGAGCGAGACCAGATGGTCGAATACGGTATAGCAAACGAGAACCTTCGAAAGCTAATCTCAAAGGACGACAGTGGCGCTGCCAGCGGAAACGTACAAAAAGTTAGCGATGGTTTGATGTTCTCTATTCATGGCACCAAACAAAAGATTCAAATCGACAAGATTCTAGAAGATCACGGTCTATACGCACCATACGACATGAACAATAATTTCAGGTATATAATCACACTACCTAAAGCGTCTGATATTATGGTGGCTCAATCTGGATCAGCTGTGGCTGGCTACACGTTGGAGAACCTCGAGTTAGAGTACGAAACTATCGAGAGTCAAGAGATTGCTAGCGAAGTATCGTCTCTATATGCATCCGGTAGATCTCTATCGTATGAACACGTAACACTAATGAAGACTGTGGAGTGGGACAAAGGAATCACACTCGTAAACGAGAATATTAACCTACCGAGAAAATCGATGAAAGCCGTCGTTCTACTATTCACGAACAAAACAAGAACTGATAGTGAGTTATTCGTCTACCCAAACATAGAGTCGGTGAAACTCACTATTAAAGGCGTACCAAACATGGTCTACAGTCAAGGAATACCAAAATCAAGACTTTGGGTAGAAGCTAAAAGACTATTCGGACAAAAACTAGCCGACTGTGACCAGCACATGACTGTCCAAAAGTTTTACAAAGACGGTTTCGCTTTGGTTGTTGACCTTAGATCTATCGAAGATAACGCGAAAGTTGCCACTGGAAAAAAGATCGTGAACACTCAGTCAGGAATATTGATGGAAATCAACAAAGGAGCCACAACAGCGAACGTTATGTGTAGAATATTCGTACTCTCCGACGGACTCGTAAACCTTATCAACAACGATCTACAATCAATCCAGTACTAAACATATAGTATTCTATATGAAAACACCTTTTAACATGCTGATTGTTGGTATGACAGCATGCGGTAAAACATACTACCTCTTGAATATGATAGAGAAAGACTACACGAATCACTTCGACTTCATCATTCTTATATGTCCGACGTTTGAATGGAATAAGACGTACACAGAGTGGAAATACTTGAGAGACCCAGACTTTATCGCTATTCAGTGTGAGCAAGACAAGGTCAACGTAGTCCTCAAACACGTGACCGATACTTATAAAGGTACCAACTCACTAATAATATTAGATGATTGTGCTGGTGGGCAGGACGTTAAAAATAGAACAAGCGAATTAGTTAAACTAGCCTTTAGCGCTAGACACTACAACCTATCCACAATAGTCATAACACAACAACTAACCTCAATTAGTAAACCATATCGCGAAAACATCTCAAAGTTAGTAACATTCTACAACCCTAACAGAAACGATATGAAAATTGTCGTAGACGATTATCTCAACGGAGTCGATAAAGTGGAAATTCAGAAAATAATAAAACAGTTGAAAGACAACGAGTACGCAAGATTGGAGATACTTCTAAGGCATCCATACTCATACGAAATAGTTATTCCGCGAAAACAAAACACGTCGTATAATATAGGACATGCCAAAACGTAAGACAAAAAATCTTGAGACAATTGACGAACTAATTGAAGATATTCAAGAAGCAGAACAGGAAGTGATCGACGAACCACAAATCGACACACCACAAGTTGACGACACTCCGCAAACTGACGTAGACAATAAACGAAACGAACTAAGAAGACTCTCAGAGGACGGTGAGATAGACCAATCCGTCGCTTATCTTAAAAAGGCCTCAGCTAAAGTTATCAATAAGATCTATGAAGAATGGGAGGTAAAAAGAATGGAGAAAGCGAACACGTTCCTCTGTGACCTTTTAATAAGCAAGTTCGCCCACGCGTTAGGAGGGTTCAACGCTATTGAGTCACCTGAAAAGCTAGAAAAAGAGTTGATTACTGACCAGCTACTTAAAAGAGACGTAGAGAAGTTTATATCATACGTATCCCCCTACCTCCCTTGTTTAGGGTTGTTGTCGGGTGGACTAACAACTAGTAAACACGTATTTAGCCACATGGCTAGAGAGGAAAACCCTGAGGGGAAACCACCGAATGAGTGAGACAGTGCTATCTAATCACAATAATTCACAAAACGACCTAAAGACATGAGTGTATACTAACTTAATGAGTACTGTAGTCATGAAGAGTAATGTAGAACGTCGGGAGTCAGTGGAGGAAAAGACAGCGAGACTCAACGAAGAGTTGTTATTTATCTACCAGATTAGAGAGATCAAAAGACAACTCTTCACTAAGACTAGCTTAGAACGCGAGGAACTAGACGAGAGGTTTAAACATACTGCACTCGGGAAAAGGATGACCAGAAAAGAAAGAGAGTTGCGGTTTCTACGCACCACCACCAGGACCCGTCTGACTCGAACCTCCACCCGAACCCACCAAGCCAAGCCTGACTGCATGTCGTTGCTACAGAGTGTGAACCACGTCGCGCAATAATATTTTGGAATAACTCCCGGAGTCTAACTCGACCACACCCTGATTCTAAAAAACTTGGCCACGCCCTTTTTAAAGCATCTCGACCACGCCCTTTTTTAAGGCATCTCGGCCACGCCCTTTTTTAAAGGCATTTCGACCACGCCCTTTTTTAAGGAATTCTTGGAATTATTTTTGAGATAATTCTTGGAACTTGACCCTAACCACGTGCTAACCACGTGGCGACCACACCTTGACCTTGACCTTGACCTTGACCTTGACCTTGACAGTAGTAGTAAAAGGCCTATTCTAACTCACAACCAGTTAGATTACGTTAGTGGGCGTGGTCAAAGTTTGGCCACGCCCACTAACAGGGTCTAACTGCGGGGGTGAGTTAGAATCGGCCTTTTACTACTACTATCAACCTAGTCCTGAACCCAGCGACGAGCAGTCCTACGCCAAGCAACAACTGCTGGTTCATCCAAGCGACTCGAAGCTGTTGGGTCTAAAAAGGGACAAGTCAGAAGACACCCTGGCAGTAGAGTTCCACCCACAAGTTCAACGCTAACGAAACGCGAAGTCCTTGGAAAACTGGCGAAGATTTACGACCCTCTGGGATTGGTATCCCCTACGTCGTTGCAAGGCAAGCTAATCTATAGAGATGTGTGCGACTCAAAGGTATCATGGGATACACCAGTCCCGCAAGACCTTCAACTACGCTGGAAAAAGTGGAAAGAGTCACTACCTGCAGAGATCATCGTCCCGAGAGCGTTAGCACCTTTCCAACAGCCGGTTGACGCCCTGGAGCTATACATGCATTTGGAGACGCCTCTATCAGCGGAGTTGGCGCCGCAGTGTACTCTGTCATCCGACAGCAAGGAAGAGCAACCCAGACCCTAGCTGGTGGCGGCCAGACTAGCCAAGGTAGGACTGTAAACTGTAAACATTGTTAGAGCTCGTCAGTGCTCATATGGCGGCTAACTTTGTCGCAAACGTCAGTAACGCCTTGAAAGATCTGCTTAAACCGACGATACACGGATGGTTGGATAGCACGGTGGCCCTTCACTGGATTCTTGGGAACGGTCAGTACCGACAGTTTGTCTCGAACAGGTTAGGGTTAGGGTTAGGGTAAAATAGATATGGAGTCATCCCGAGATCCAGTGGAAACATGTGCCGACGACAGATAATCCCGCAGATCTTGCCAGCCGAGGAGGTCCGGTTGCCAATTCAGATCGTTGATGGAACGGACCAAGGTGGCTTCGCAACCCCGAAAAGTGGCCCGATTCCCCAATAATTGATAAATCGCAAGCCTCCGAAGCTGAATTAAAAGTGGTGAGAGAACAGCTAAACCTGGCACAGCAGCAGACAGAGGAATCCAACGAAGACGAATTCGATGACCTACTTAAGCGCCACGACTTGCCCAAAGTGTTACGCATACAAGCTTGGATTCTTCGGTTCACCACGAACAGAGAACGCAAAGGCCCTCTGACGAGCGAAGACCTGGATGAAACACGAAATTGGTGGATAAAGAGAGTCCAGAAACAGGATTCACAGAAGCCTCACTTCAAACAGACCCGACAAATCCTCAACCTCGTTCTCAACTCAGAAAATATACTCAAATGTGAAGGAAGAATACAAGGAGAACACCCGGTCTACCTGCCAGCCAATAGCCGTTTCACCAGGAAGCTCCTACAGCGAGTCCACATCAACACCCTGCACGGGGGAGTGTCCCTGACCATGGCAGCAGTTCGTGAGATCTATACTGGATCGCAACTCTAGCTCAGGCAAATGGTGAAGTCCATCATATAGCCCTTCCAATCACCAAGCCACCTCCCGGACAACTGCCAACCAACCGAACCGAAGTGGGCGCAGCTTTCGAGCTCATTGGTACTGATTTTGCTGGTCCAATACGATACAAGCAAACCAACGCTCGTGAGGCAAAGGTGTACCTGCTCATCTTCTCCTGTAGTTTGTCAAGAGCCGTGCACCTGGAAGTAGTTCCAAATATGGAGGCGACAACTTTCTTGCAGTCCTTCAAACGACTGATTGCCAGAAGGGGACGACCCAGAGTTGTCTATTCCGACAACGGTGCCTTGTTTATCAAGGCAGCCAAGTGGATAAAACGAGTGAGAAAGGATGAGCGCGTCCAAGGATTACTGAAGCTCCACGATATTACCTGTAGATTCAACCTCAGTCGCGCCCCATGGTGGGACGGACAATTTGAACGGCTAATCGGAGTCGTCAAATCCGCGCTGTATAAGGTGATCCGGGGAGCTGCGCTGACATTAACCGAACTAGAAGAAGTGATGCTCGATATGGAGATACAGATCAACCGACGGCCGCTAAGCTACATGGAGGATGAGATGACGTCCAGTTACCTACACTGATTCCAATCAGCTTCTTATTCCAACGTTCAAACCACCTACCGGAAGAAGAGTCTTGGAGAATCAAGGAAATAGATCTTCGAAAGCGCGCGAAACACCTCGTGAATTGCAAGAACAGCCTATGGAACAACAGGTGGAAAAGAGAATACCTCACGGTGCTGAGAGAAAGGCACAACCTGACGCACAAAACCAGCACGTTCCTACCGAAGAAGGGAGACAGGTTATCGTGAAAACGGGAAACAAGAATCGTGGTACTTGGTCTCTTGCTATCGTAGAGCAGGTCTACCCAGGAAAAGATGGAATCGTTCGTGCTGTGCAGCTAAAGACCGCCAATGGACATTTGGAAAGGGCTGTGCAACATTTGTACCCCCTCGAGCTTCAGTGCAACGTTAAAGAGAATAGTACGCTGAATCCCGCGGCTCCAGATTTCCGACCAAGGCCAAAGAGAGATTCTGCAGCGGCAGCAAACGTAAAATTGAATCAGATCGGGGAAGTGGAAGATAGCGAGTGATAATCGGACCTGGAAAAATGGCTTTTTCTAACAGTCACCATTCAGCAAGGAATTCTGAATTCGTTCAGTTATTTTTTATTGTTATGTCACTGTAGTCTTAAATATAAGTGGGTATATAATCAATCATAGATGAGTTTATACATATGTACTGTAGCCTATTAGGCAAACATATGGGGGGAGTGTGTCGGGAACCAGGTTATCTTGTTAACGTGTGAGAGACACACGAGTAGATAGGTGTTAGATTAAATAGGTGTTAGATTAAATAGTGTTGAATGATTATACGAACACGTCTTACGTAAACGGAAGAACCAATAAGATAATAATAATAATAATAATAGAAGTGTTTGGTAATGTAATTAGAGAGTGAACCGAGACTCTTGTGTGTGAGTGAGATTGTGACGGGAAGCGTGTATTGTGAGCGAAGTAACTTAGTATCTTGAATAAATGTATACAAAACCAGTGATACTTGTGATGTGTTGGGCGAATTCAAGGAGGCAATCCCCGACAACCTCACGCCTGTGTGTAGTCTGAGAAGTCCCTGTATATAACCGACTGGTGGAGGTTAATAACACGTGTACATATGGTATCATCAAAACGTTACCAATTATGAGTTCCTGTTGAAAACGCCATTTAGCTGTTTCATCTCTTCGCACAGTGTGATCCACTTGTCATGATCGTCCATAACTAACTCTTCATGCCAGTCTACTCCTTTCTGTCACAGTTCTTGCATTCCGACCTTCGCTCTGATAAAAAAAGCGAGCGATTTGGCTCAGGATCATTCTAGTTATAGTTGTATAACATCTTCATGCCAGTCTACTCCTTTCTGCCACAGTTCGTGCATTCCAACCTTCGCTCTGATGAAAAAAGCGGCGACGAATCCAAGCGGATCGAAAATGCGAGCGATTTGGCTCAGGATCATTCTTCTCGTTATCTTCTTTGCTGGCTTCTTGAATTTGGTTGCTGGTAGGAACGTGGAAATATCAGTAATAATTTTAAACGAAAATTTTCCCAGACAAAATCTTTTCCGCCGTTTCATTCTTAAGTAGCTTCATTCCTTTGGGGCAGAATCATTTGCGGTTTTCCGAAGAGCAATTTGTTCCATGGCGGGCACAGGCTTGTCAAGGTCAATACTCAACCTCGTTCCCAGGGCATTTTGCCTCCACAGCGGAAGGTCGGCAAAAATGGCCCTGGGATCGGCTGGTCCATTCTATAATGAATATATTATATTATTGCGTTCGACGAAGGTGAACACATTCTAATCTTGCATGTTATGGGTTACTGTGCTTTACAGCTGAAAGAAATCAAGATAAAATCTTTCCCCTTTTTTAATAAATTACCGTTTTGGAATTTGGAATAAATTATGGCATTAGTACTAGGAGCAGTGGATACGAAGTTGCTTGTAGAAGTGTTCAGGATTAGGCATGCCAAAAACATTGAGGTTACAGTGTCTCCTTCAATTAAGACGTTGTTATATATATATTAGCTTTATTTATTTTCATAATTCGTTACAGCATAATTGCCAATCTTCATTCGCCATTTACTGGACCACATGCGTCGAACGCAATTACATAATCTTTGATTACTCCTAGTATATTCATTATATATCGGTTGGTCATCAACACGCGAGCAAACAAAATGCGCTGACTATAGCGCACATGTTTCAACGGTCATCGACTTGACTTGTGTGTGTGCAGAAATTAATGAAACAGAATAAATCTCCAAAACATGGTTTCGAAGTTCAACAAATGTGCGACGGCAATTGGACGGTTTCTAATCCTAGCTGCAATTTCTTGGCTACTCTGGCTATCTTCAAAATTGAATCCTCTTCTGCTCCTTCGTGAGACCAATGCTACTCCAGGACGTTTATATAATATTAGAATATATAATATTAGATCAAAGTCAGTTATCAAATTTAAATCCTGTTTAAAGATCTATTTTTTGAATTCATGTAGTACGGAATAATTTTAGGGTTTGTTGTGTAATTTCACCTTGTAAACGCATTGAGGCTTTGCGACATGCGTGGCAATGCTAAGAACTGTAATTATTATTATTATTATAATCCGATTGGCTTGTCATAAAACCAATTGATTCAGCCGAGTATAATTTGGTCCGCTGGAGTTTGACACGCAATCATATGAACATGAACAGCTCGTTAATCGTATAAGTTAACGATTTTAATTTTAATTTATTCGATCTATATTAAAGTGCACCTGACATCAAAATTTTTTATTGTCTTGTTTGGAAGAACTTTTAAAATGATAAAGTAACTTATTTTGAAGATTTTCGTTTCTTCGCTTTCTTTTTGAGAGATATCAGTTAGTTTGATAAGCAAATGTCCGGAATTTACGTCACACATGCATAATGACTTATTGGAGAAATGTGTATATCTCTTTCATTCTCGAACGAAATCCTTTAAAATCAAGACGTTTGGTGTTGTGGGAGAAACACGCACACGTGTTATTCACACTTTAGTGTTTTTATTTGATGAACGCAAAGATATATAACATTCTCTGATAAGTCATTATGCATGTGTGACGTAAATTCCGTACATTTGCATATCAAACAAACTGATATATCTCAAAAAGAAAGCAAAGAAATGACAATCTTCAAAATAAGCTACTTTATCATTTTAAAAGTTCTTCCAAATAAGACAATAAAAATTTTTGATGTCAGGTGCACTTTAAAGAATTACAAAAGTTATTTAGTTCTATGAATGATAATAATTAGTTCTATAATCACATTGTACTCACTTCTGTGACGGCTGTTCATTTCAACGTAAAATTAACACATAAATTATCCTTTAATCTGTTCCTTCTGACTGGTTAGCTTGACTGGTTAGACCTAAACCTAGACTGCTGTAATCTGATACTTTATTACGCGTTAGATATTAATTATTAGTATTATGATTTATGCAAATTTGTTCTCAGTGTCAATACAACGAAACATCCTCCGCCCCGATGAGGGCATTGTTCTCATCCTACTCTCCGTCTGCTGTATATATCACGGCTATTTTGGTCACTGGTCTGCCATATTCACCGTTCTGGGTCTTCACGGTCACGTTGCGAACTTTTCCATCTTTACCTGGATGTACTTCAACAATACTTCCAATTGTCCAATTACCACGTACTGCGTTTGAATCTACCATCATGACAACGTCATTTACGCTGACATTTCGCCGCTGGTACGAAATCCGGTGCTTCTTTGGTAGTAATACAGGGTGCTTCGACTCGTATGCTTCGATTCGACTCAATTGCTTCATCGACCCGTCCTCCTACTCTGATCACTCCTCTTTCATCTGTGAAAGGGCTCAGCATGGTCAACTCTTTCTTCTCAATACGCTCGTGGAGCTCTTACTGCGCCTCTTTGATCCAAATTTCTTTAGCTTCCTCCAATTCATCAGGTGATATAGTGGACCTTTCTTTTCTTGGTTTCTTGGCACGCACATTCCAGATGAATCTTAAAGTTAAAACCCATGCTGTTACACGAACCAATCTTTTCCAGCTTGAAATTGCACTTGCATCAATCATCTTCTTCGGGGTAGTTAATGATAAGACTGTTTGGATTCGTCGGCATTCTTTATCGACTTCCTCTTTATCGGCGCTGATTGGTTGCTGTTCGGGCCATTCTTCTTCTGGTTGTTGCAAAAACTCGGATCCCAGTCAAATCCTTCTTGCCATGCACAACCTTTGTAAACCAATTTTCGTACGGATCAGGAATGCTGAGACAAATCCGATTGGGTCGAACACACGAGCTACTTTGCTTAAGATGACTCTCTTTGTCAGCTTCAACTTGCTTGGACTCTCTGCAGGCGGCAACTTTATAATGCTGGTCGAAACTTTGAATGTAAAATGGTCCTCTTTGTTGTTCCAAACCACACCCAGGACCTTTTCTTCTGTGTTGGTCTTCAGAAACTTCACACCTTGCTCTCTTGTTTGCACATGATCTTCTTTCAGGGTTTCATTCGACAGCCATTCTTTTACTTGGAATCCACCTTTCTCCAACACGTCATCGATATCTTTGGTGAGCTGCTGAGCTTCCTGGACACTTGGCACGGAATCACAAATGTCATCCATATAAGTATATTGTCCTTCAACACTTGAGCTGCATACGGGTGCAAGCTCTCTCCTTCTTCAGCCGTTTTTCTCAACGCAATTTGGGCCATATAGCTGGAGCTGGCCTGTCTCCAAAGGTTAGCACAGTTTTTATGTAAGTGCCTGCAGGTGGTCTATCTGTGTCCATATTCCTCCATAAAAAAACGATGGACATGCTGGTCTTCTTCTGATATGCGGATTCTGTGGTACATCTTCGATATGTCTCCACTAACTGCTACTGGATTCTCTCGGAAGCGAAGGATTACGCCAAACATATTGTTCAAAAGGTCAGGCCCTTTGATCCAACAATAATTTAAACAATGTCCCTTGTATCTGAACGACGAATTGAATACGATTCTTACAGGTGTGCTCTTCTTTTCTGCAGGTCGTACAACTTCGTGGTGTGCGATGTAGTGAACAGGACCTTTGTAGAAAATCCCATTTCGTTCATTTCCACCATCTTATTTTATTTATTTTATTTTATTAGCTTCGCCATATGTAACCTACATACAAATAATATACACAATAAACAATAAGTTTAACAATGGCAGGGGATGAACAGCGTTCGCCAATTACTGTGGGCCCTTAGACGTCTACAAAAGGTAGAATGTTAACGATAGAAAAAAATGTCACACTACAATATGAGTATTACATACAACAAGAAATTGGACCAGAGAGACTACGAGCAGAGTTACATTTGAGACAAATAGATTTGAACGTACGAGGATCTTCACAATTGTAACAAGTTATCAAAGATGAAAAATACTAATTAAGCACAACTAATTTAAATGATTTAAGGTTATTTGTGAAGTGCAGTTTATCGGCAAGACGGTTCCAAATTCGGCAGGTTCTGATGAGTAAGGATTTTTGATACAGTAGGTATAGTTGTTTTACATTGACGGATGATAAATTTAGCTGTGTTACCATTAGAAGATCTGGTTGGTCTGGAAGTACGGATAACGGGAAGGACGGAAGATTTTAGATTAATTAATCCATGTATTATTTTGAAAACTAAAACCATTTCTAAATATTCATGCCAGTAACACTGAGATTGGGATGAGCGACAAGTACTGCATCCTGGTGTTGTACAGTAGTTCATAGCACAGGAAAATGGCAGGTTAAGGATGTATTTGGTTGATCTCCTCTGAATTCGTTCCAGCTGGATTATCTGTTCAATCGACTGTGGAGCCCAGATTTGTGTCGCGTATCCCAGGTGGGACGCACTAAAGCAAGATATAGCGTGCGTCTCACCGCAGTATTCTGGATGAACCTAGTGTTCCTTCTGATGTATCCGAGGAGTTTATTTGCCAGTGAAGATTGCTCGTTTACTTGTTTATTCCATGTTAATTTGCTTGTTACCCAGACGCCAAGATCTCTTTCAGTTTCTGTTGTTTCTAGGGTGGAGTTTCTAAGTGTGTTCTATTGGCTTGGTCTTCCTTGTGATCCTCTGGGCTTTACATTTGGTCTCATTGAACATGATCCCAGACATTGACGACCAGGCTTGTAAATTGTTCAGGTCATCCTGGAGGGATGTACCGTCGTCCGAGGAATTCATAACCGTGAAGAGTTTTGTGTCGTCGGCGAACATTGCAACTTGACTTGACTTAATTACGTTAGGGAGGTCGTTGACGTATAATACAAATAAAGCAGGGCCGAGAATAGAGCCTTGAGGTACACCTGAACCAACGGGAAGTGTATTCGAGGTAGCGCCAAGAACAGTTACACGTTGGCGGCGATCCATTAGATATGATCGGAACCACTGGAGGAGGCTGCCTCCAAAACCAGCCATGCGTAGTTTGTGTATCAGGCGCTTGTTGTTAACCTTGTCAAAAGCCTTTGACATATCAAGGTAAACCGTGTCTATTTGACCTCCGCTATCCAGTATTGAACCAATGTAGTCGATGACTTCCAGAAGATTAGTTACGCAAGATCTACCGGTAACAAATCCATATTGATTTGCTCGAATAGGTGGTGCTTGATGTTGTTAAAAACACAGCGTTCCAACACTTTAGATACCAGTGAGAGTAGTGAGATGGGTCTATAATTTTCCGTGTGCTGCCTCTCTCCCTTTTTATACACAGGCACGACGTTAGCCATTTTCCACTCCTGGGGTAGGACACCTTGTTGTAAAGATTTATTAAACAGTGTGCACAGAGATGGAGAAATGACGGAAGCTGTTTCTTTGAGCAGGCGTGCTGGAATGTTGTCAGGTCCAGTGGCTTTTGTCACGTCAAGGGACTCAAGTACAGCTTGGACTTCCTCAACGGTTAAAGTTAGATCAATCATAACAAGGTCCACTGGTTCGCAGTCGGTTTCCTCCGGGAGGTTGTCAGATGTAAATACCGATGTGAAGTAGTTGTTGAACATGGTTCTTGGCGACTGAACTTCTTGGTCTGCAGCTGTCGCACAAGCCATGGAAATAAGATCGGGAATGTTACAAGTTTTGGATTTCTGTTTCAGTATTGACCAAAAACGTTTTGGGTTACTCTGAAAATGATTTTCAAGAGAATTGAAGAAGATATCCCGTCTTTCCCGTAGCATACGTTTTACTTCTGCGCGCAAGTTCTTAAATTTTCTCGCAGGTGATCAGTCGGACACGATTTCAATTTTTGACGGATTGTGTTCTTTTTCTTGATCATGTTTAATATAGCGCCATTAATGCAAGGTACGGGGTTGCGTCCTTTTAGTTTCTTGTAGGGTATGTGATCAGCGACTGCCAGTCATCATCTAAATCTTCATGATCTACAACTGAAGACATGTTTATAGCCGAGAGAGCATCTTTATGATCTACAACTGAAGACATGTTTATAGCCGAGAGAGAGCATCTTTATGATCCACAACTGAAGACATGTTTATAGCCGAGAGAGAGCATCTTTATGATCAACAACTGAAGACATGTTTATAGCCGAGAGAGCATCTTTATGATCCACACCTGAAGACATGTTTATAGCCGAGAGAGCATCTTTATGATCTACAACTGAAGACATGTTTATAGCCGAGAGAGAGCATCTTTATGATCCACAACTGAAGACATGTTTATAGCCGAGAGAGAGCATCTTTATGATCCACAACTGAAGACATGTTTATAGCCGAGAGAGCATCTTTATGACCTACAACTGAAAACATGTTTATAGCCGAGAGAGAGCATCTTTATGATCTACAACTGAAGACATGTTTATAGCCGAGAGAGCATCTTTATGATCTACAACTGAAGACATGTTTATAGCTGAGAGAGCCTCTTTATGATCTACAACTGAAGACATGTTTATAGCCGAGAGAGCATCTTTATGATCAACAACTGAAGACATGTTTGTAGCCGAGAGAGCATCTTTATGATCCACAACTGAAGACATGTTTATAGCCGAGAGAGCATCTTTATGATCAACAACTGAAGACATGTTTATAGCCGAGAGAGCATCTTTATGATCTACAACTGAAGACATGTTTATAGCCGAGAGAGCATCTTTATGATCAACAACTGAAGACATGTTTATAGCCGAGAGAGCATCTTTATGATCCACAACTGAAGACATGTTTATAGCCGAGAGAGCATCTTTATGATCCACAACTGAAGACATGTCTATAGCCGAGAGAGCATCTTTATGATCCACAACTGAAAACATGTTTATAGCCGAGAGAGCATCTTTATGATCCACAACTGAAGACATGTTTATAGCCGAGAGAGCATCTTTATGATCAACAACTGAAGACATGTTTATAGCCGAGAGAGCATCTTTATGATCAACAACTGAAGACATGTTTATAGCCGAGAGAGCATCTTTATGATCAACAACTGAAGACATGTTTATAGCCGAGAGAGCATCTTTATGATCAACAACTGAAGACATGTTTATAGCCGAGAGAGCATCTTTATGATCTACAACTGAAGACATGTTTATAGCCGAGAGAGCATCTTTATGATCCACAACTGAAGACATGTTTATAGCCGAGAGAGCATCTTTATGATCAACAACTGAAGACATGTTTATAGCCGAGAGAGCATCTTTATGATCAACAACTGAAGACATGTTTATAGCCGAGAGAGCATCTTTATGATCTACAACTGAAGACATGTTTATAGCCGAGAGAGCATCTTTATGATCAACAACTGAAGACATGTTTATAGCCGAGAGAGCATCTTTATGATCCACAACTGAAGACATGTTTATAGCCGAGAGAGCATCTTTATGATCCACAACTGAAGACATGTTTATAGCCGAGAGAGCATCTTTATGATCTACAACTGAAGACATGTTTATAGCCGAGAGAGCATCTTTATGATCCACAACTGAAGACATGTTTATAGCCGAGAGAGCATCTTTATGATCTACAACTGAAGACATGTTTATAGCCGAGAGAGCATCTTTATGATCCACAACTGAAGACATGTTTATAGCCGAGAGAGCATCTTTATGATCTACAACTGAAGACATGTTTATAGCCGAGAGAGCATCTTTATGATCTACACCTGAAGACATGTTTATAGCCGAGAGAGCATCTTTATGATCAACAACTGAAGACATGTTTATAGCCGAGAGAGCATCTTTATGATCAACAACTGAAGACATGTTTATAGCCGAGAGAGCATCTTTATGATCCACACCTGAAGACATGTTTATAGCCGAGAAAGCATCTTTATGATCCACACCTGAAGACATGTTTATAGCCGAGAGAGCATCTTCATGATCTACAACTGAAGACATGTTTATAGCCGAGAGAGCATCTTTATGATCGACAACTGAAGACATGTTTATAGCCGAGAGAGCATCTTTATGATCTACAACTGAAGACATGTTTATAGCCGAGAGAGCATCTTTATGATCCACAACTGAAGACATGTCTATAGCCGAGAGAGCATCTTTATGATCCACAACTGAAAACATGTTTATAGCCGAGAGAGCATCTTTATGATCCACAACTGAAGACATGTTTATAGCCGAGAGAGCATCTTTATGATCAACAACTGAAGACATGTTTATAGCCGAGAGAGCATCTTTATGATCAACAACTGAAGACATGTTTATAGCCGAGAGAGCATCTTTATGATCAACAACTGAAGACATGTTTATAGCCGAGAGAGCATCTTTATGATCAACAACTGAAGACATGTTTATAGCCGAGAGAGCATCTTTATGATCCACAACTGAAGACATGTTTATAGCCGAGAGAGCATCTTTATGATCAACAACTGAAGACATGTTTATAGCCGAGAGAGAGCATCTTTATGATCCACAACTGAAGACATGTTTATAGCCGAGAGAGCATCTTTATGATCCACAACTGAAGACATGTTTATAGCCGAGAGAGCATCTTTATGATCAACAACTGAAGACATGTTTATAGCCGAGAGAGCATCTTTATGATCTACAACTGAAGACATGTTTATAGCCGAGAGAGCATCTTTATGATCTACAACTGAAGACATGTCTATAGCCGAGAGAGCATCTTTATGATCAACAACTTAAGACATGTTTATAGCCGAGAGAGCATCTTTATGATCTACACCTGAAGACATGTTATAGCCGAGAGAGAGCATCTTTATGATCCACAACTGAAGACATGTTTATAGCCGAGAGAGCATCTTTATGATCTACAACTGAAGACATGTTTATAGCCGAGAGAGCATCTTTATGATCTACAACTGAAGACATGTTTATAGCCGAGAGAGCATCTTTATGATCTACAACTGAAGACATGTTTATAGCCGAGAGAGCATCTTTATGATCAACAACTGAAGACATGTTTATAGCCGAGAGAGCATCTTTATGATCTACAACTGAAGACATGTTTATAGCCGAGAGAGCATCTTTATGATCTACAACTGAAGACATGTTTATAGCCGAGAGAGCATCTTTATGATCCACAACTGAAGACATGTTTATAGCCGAGAGAGCATCTTTATGATCAACAACTGAAGACATGTTTATAGCCGAGAGAGCATCTTTATTATCTACAACTGAAGACATGTTTATAGCCGAGAGAGCATCTTTATGATCCACAACTGAAGACATGTTTATAGCCGAGAGAGCATCTTTATGATCAACAACTGAAGACATGTTTATAGCCGAGAGAGCATCTTTATGATCTACAACTGAAGACATGTTTATAGCCGAGAGAGCATCTTTATGATCAACAACTGAAGACATGTTTATAGCCGAGAGAGCATCTTTATGATCCACAACTGAAGACATGTTTATAGCCGAGAGAGCATCTTTATGATCCACAACTGAAGACATGTTTATAGCCGAGAGAGCATCTTTATGATCTACAACTGAAGACATGTTTATAGCCGAGAGAGCATCTTTATGATCCACAACTGAAGACATGTTTATAGCCGAGAGAGCATCTTTATGATCTACAACTGAAGACATGTTTATAGCCGAGAGAGCATCTTTATGATCCACAACTGAAGACATGTTTATAGCCGAGAGAGCATCTTTATGATCTACAACTGAAGACATGTTTATAGCCGAGAGAGCATCTTTATGATCTACACCTGAAGACATGTTTATAGCCGAGAGAGCATCTTTATGATCAACAACTGAAGACATGTTTATAGCCGAGAGAGCATCTTTATGATCGACAACTGAAGACATGTTTATAGCCGAGAGAGCATCTTTATGATCTATATGTACAACTGAAGACATGTTTATAGCCGAGAGAGCATCTTTATGATCCACAACTGAAGACATGTCTATAGCCGAGAGAGCATCTTTATGATCCACAACTGAAAACATGTTTATAGCCGAGAGAGCATCTTTATGATCCACAACTGAAGACATGTTTATAGCCGAGAGAGCATCTTTATGATCAACAACTGAAGACATGTTTATAGCCGAGAGAGCATCTTTATGATCAACAACTGAAGACATGTTTATAGCCGAGAGAGCATCTTTATGATCAACAACTGAAGACATGTTTATAGCCGAGAGAGCATCTTTATGATCAACAACTGAAGACATGTTTATAGCCGAGAGAGCATCTTTATGATCCACAACTGAAGACATGTTTATAGCCGAGAGAGCATCTTTATGATCAACAACTGAAGACATGTTTATAGCCGAGAGAGAGCATCTTTATGATCCACAACTGAAGACATGTTTATAGCCGAGAGAGCATCTTTATGATCCACAACTGAAGACATGTTTATAGCCGAGAGAGCATCTTTATGATCAACAACTGAAGACATGTTTATAGCCGAGAGAGCATCTTTATGATCTACAACTGAAGACATGTTTATAGCCGAGAGAGCATCTTTATGATCTACAACTGAAGAAATGTCTATAGCCGAGAGAGCATCTTTATGATCAACAACTTAAGACATGTTTATAGCCGAGAGAGCATCTTTATGATCTACACCTGAAGACATGTTATAGCCGAGAGAGAGCATCTTTATGATCCACAACTGAAGACATGTTTATAGCCGAGAGAGCATCTTTATGATCTACAACTGAAGACATGTTTATAGCCGAGAGAGCATCTTTATGATCTACAACTGAAGACATGTTTATAGCCGAGAGAGCATCTTTATGATCTACAACTGAAGACATGTTTATAGCCGAGAGAGCATCTTTATGATCAACAACTGAAGACATGTTTATAGCCGAGAGAGCATCTTTATGATCTACAACTGAAGACATGTTTATAGCCGAGAGAGCATCTTTATGATCTACAACTGAAGACATGTTTATAGCCGAGAGAGCATCTTTATGATCCACAACTGAAGACATGTTTATAGCCGAGAGAGCATCTTTATGATCTACAACTGAAGACATGTTTATAGCCGAGAGAGCATCTTTATGATCTACACCTGAAGACATGTTTATAGCCGAGAGAGCATCTTTATGATCTACAACTGAAGACATGTTTATAGCCGAGAGAGCATCTTTATGATCCACAACTGAAGACATGTTTATAGCCGAGAGAGCATCTTTATGATCTACAACTGAAGACATGTTTATAGCCGAGAGAGCATCTTTATGATCCACAACTGAAGACATGTTTATAGCCGAGAGAGCATCTTTATGATCTACAACTGAAGACATGTTTATAGCCGAGAGAGAGCATCTTTATGATCCACAACTGAAGACATGTTTATAGCCGAGAGAGCATCTTTATGATCAACAACTGAAGACATGTTTATAGCCGAGAGAGCATCTTTATGATCCACACCTGAAGACATGTTTATAGCCGAGAGAGCATCTTTATGATCTACACCTGAAGACATGTTTATAGCCGAGAGAGCATCTTCATGATCTACAACTGAAGACATGTTTATAGCCGAGAGAGCATCTTTATGATCTACAACTGAAGACATGTTTATAGCCGAGAGAGCATCTTTATGATCTACACCTGAAGACATGTTTATAGCCGAGAGAGCATCTTCATGATCAACAACTGAAGACATGTTTATAGCCGAGAGAGCATCTTTATGATCTACAACTGAAGACATGTTTATAGCCGAGAGAGAATCTTTATGATCCACACCTGAAGACATGTTTATAGCCGAGAGAGCATCTTGATGATCTACACCTGAAGACATGTTTATAGCCGAGAGAGCATCTTCATGATCTACAACTGAAGACATGTTTATAGCCGAGAGAGCATCTTTATGATCTACAACTGAAGACATGTTTATAGCCGAGAGAGCATCTTTATGATCTACAACTGAAGACATGTTTATAGCCGAGAGAGCATCTTTATGATCCACACCTGAAGACATGTTTATAGCCGAGAGAGCATCTTCATGATCTACAACTGAAGACATGTTTATAGCCGAGGGAGCATCTTTATGATCCACACCTGAAGACATGTTTATAGCCGAGTGAGCATCTTTATGATCTACAACTGAAGACATGTTTATAGCCGAGAGAGCATCTTCATGATCTACAACTGAAGACATGTTTATAGCCGAGAGAGCATCTTTATGATCTACATGTACAACTGAAGACATGTTTATAGCCGAGAGAGCATCTTTATGATCTACAACTGAAGACATGTTTATAGCCAAGAGAGCATCTTTATGATCCACAACTGAAGACATGTTTATAGCCGAGAGAGCATCTTTATGATCAACAACTGAAGACATGTTTATAGCCGAGAGAGCATCTTTATGATCAACAACTGAAGACATGTTTATAGCCGAGAGAGCATCTTTATGATCTACAACTGAAGACATGTTTATAGCCGAGAGAGCATCTTTATGATCAACAACTGAAGACATGTTTATAGCCGAGAGAGCATCTTTATGATCCACAACTGAAGACATGTTTATAGCCGAGAGAGCATCTTTTATGATACATGTTTATAGCCGAGAGAGCATCTTTATGATCAACAACTGAAGACATGTTTATAGCCGAGAGAGCATCTTTATGATCCACAACTGAAGACATGTTTATAGCCGAGAGAGCATCTTTATGATCAACAACTGAAGACATGTTTATAGCCGAGAGAGCATCTTTATGATCAACAACTGAAGACATGTTTATAGCCGAGAGAGCATCTTTATGATCAACAACTGAAGACATGTTTATAGCCGAGAGAGCATCTTTATGATCAACAACTGAAGACATGTTTATAGCCGAGAGAGCATCTTTATGATCTACAACTGAAGACATGTTTATAGCCGAGAGAGCATCTTTATGATCCACAACTGAAGACATGTTTATAGCCGAGAGAGCATCTTTATGATCTACAACTGAAGACATGTTTATAGCCGAGAGAGCATCTTTATGATCTACAACTGAAGACATGTTTATAGCCGAGAGAGCATCTTTATGATCTACAACTGAAGACATGTTTATAGCCGAGAGAGCATCTTTATGATCTACAACTGAAGACATGTTTATAGCCGAGAGAGCATCTTTATGATCTACAACTGAAGACATGTTTATAGCCGAGAGAGCATCTTTATGATCTACAACTGAAGACATGTTTATAGCCGAGAGAGCATCTTTATGATCTACAACTGAAGACATGTTTATAGCCGAGAGAGCATCTTTATGATCTACAACTGAAGACATGTTTATAGCCGAGAGAGCATCTTTATGATCTACAACTGAAGACATGTTTATAGCCGAGAGAGCATCTTTATGATCTACAACTGAAGACATGTTTATAGCCGAGAGAGCATCTTTATGATCTACAACTGAAGACATGTTTATAGCCGAGAGAGCATCTTTATGATCTACAACTGAAGACATGTTTATAGCCGAGAGAGCATCTTTATGATCCACAACTGAAGACATGTTTATAGCCGAGAGAGCATCTTTATGATCTACAACTGAAGACATGTTTATAGCCGAGAGAGCATCTTTATGATCTACAACTGAAGACATGTTTATAGCCGAGAGAGCATCTTCATGATCTACAACTGAAGACATGTTTATAGCCGAGAGAGCATCTTTATGATCTACAACTGAAGACATGTTTATAGCCGAGAGAGCATCTTTATGATCTACAACTGAAGACATGTTTATAGC
Organism: Chrysogorgia sp. JL179-B06; assembly: GCA_035772405.1. Classification (NCBI taxonomy): domain Eukaryota; kingdom Metazoa; phylum Cnidaria; class Anthozoa; order Scleralcyonacea; family Chrysogorgiidae; genus Chrysogorgia; species Chrysogorgia sp. JL179-B06. The sequence goes on from JAYKKM010000266.1 coordinate 700,062, forward strand.
CGAGAGAGCATCTTTATGATCCACACCTGAAGACATGTTTATAGCCGAGAGAGCATCTTCATGATCTACAACTGAAGACATGTTTATAGCCGAGGGAGCATCTTTATGATCCACACCTGAAGACATGTTTATAGCCGAGTGAGCATCTTTATGATCTACAACTGAAGACATGTTTATAGCCGAGAGAGCATCTTCATGATCTACAACTGAAGACATGTTTATAGCCGAGAGAGCATCTTTATGATCTACATGTACAACTGAAGACATGTTTATAGCCGAGAGAGCATCTTTATGATCTACAACTGAAGACATGTTTATAACCAAGAGAGAATCTTTATGATCCACAACTGAAGACATGTTTATAGCCGAGAGAGCATCTTTATGATCAACAACTGAAGACATGTTTATAGCCGAGAGAGCATCTTTATGATCAACAACTGAAGACATGTTTATAGCCGAGAGAGCATCTTTATGATCTACAACTGAAGACATGTTTATAGCCGAGAGAGCATCTTTATGATCAACAACTGAAGACATGTTTATAGCCCGAGAGAGCATCTTTATGATCCACAACTGAAGACATGTTTATAGCCGAGAGAGCATCTTTATGATCCACAACTGAAGACATGTTTATAGCCGAGAGAGCATCCTTATGATCTACAACTGAAGACATGTTTATAGCCGAGAGAGCATCTTTATGATCCACAACTGAAGACATGTTTATAGCCGAGAGAGCATCTTTATGATCTACAACTGAAGACATGTTTATGGCCGAGAGAGCATCTTTATGATCCACAACTGAAGACATGTTTATAGCCGAGAGAGCATCTTTATGATCTACAACTGAAGACATGTTTATAGCCGAGAGAGCATCTTTATGATCTACACCTGAAGACATGTTTATAGCCGAGAGAGCATCTTTATGATCAACAACTGAAGACATGTTTATAGCCGAGAGAGCATCTTTATGATCAACAACTGAAGACATGTTTATAGCCGAGAGAGCATCTTTATGATCCACAACTGAAGACATGTTTATAGCCGAGAGAGCATCTTTACGATCTACAACTGAAGACATGTTTATAGCCGAGAGAGCATCTTTATGATCCACAACTGAAGACATGTTTATAGCCGAGAGAGCATCTTTATGATCTACAACTGAAGACATGTTTATGGCCGAGAGAGCATCTTTATGATCCACAACTGAAGACATGTTTATAGCCGAGAGAGCATCTTTATGATCTACAACTGAAGACATGTTTATAGCCGAGAGAGCATCTTTATGATCTACACCTGAAGACATGTTTATAGCCGAGAGAGCATCTTTATGATCAACAACTGAAGACATGTTTATAGCCGAGAGAGCATCTTTATGATCAACAACTGAAGACATGTTTATAGCCGAGAGAGCATCTTTATGATCCACACCTGAAGACATGTTTATAGCCGAGAAAGCATCTTTATGATCCACACCTGAAGACATGTTTATAGCCGAGAGAGCATCTTCATGATCTACAACTGAAGACATGTTTATAGCCGAGAGAGCATCTTTATGATCGACAACTGAAGACATGTTTATAGCCGAGAGAGCATCTTTATGATCTACAACTGAAGACATGTTTATAGCCGAGAGAGCATCTTTATGATCCACAACTGAAGACATGTCTATAGCCGAGAGAGCATCTTTATGATCCACAACTGAAAACATGTTTATAGCCGAGAGAGCATCTTTATGATCCACAACTGAAGACATGTTTATAGCCGAGAGAGCATCTTTATGATCAACAACTGAAGACATGTTTATAGCCGAGAGAGCATCTTTATGATCAACAACTGAAGACATGTTTATAGCCGAGAGAGCATCTTTATGATCAACAACTGAAGACATGTTTATAGCCGAGAGAGCATCTTTATGATCAACAACTGAAGACATGTTTATAGCCGAGAGAGCATCTTTATGATCTACAACTGAAGACATGTTTATAGCCGAGAGAGCATCTTTATGATCCACAACTGAAGACATGTTTATAGCCGAGAGAGCATCTTTATGATCAACAACTGAAGACATGTTTATACGAGGGAGCATCTTTATGATCAACAACTGAAGACATGTTTATAGCCGAGAAAGAGCATCTTTATGATCCACAACTGAAGACATGTTTATAGCCGAGAGAGCATCTTTATGATCCACAACTGAAGACATGTTTATAGCCGAGAGAGCATCTTTATGATCAACAACTGAAGACATGTTTATAGCCGAGAGAGCATCTTTATGATCCACAACTGAAGACATGTTTATAGCCGAGAGAGCATCTTTATTATCTACAACTGAAGACATGTTTATGGCCGAGAGAGCATCTTTATGATCCACAACTGAAGACATGTTTATAGCCGAGAGAGCATCTTTATGATCTACAACTGAAGACATGTTTATAGCCGAGAGAGCATCTTTATGATCTACACCTGAAGACATGTTTATAGCCGAGAGAGCATCTTTATGATCAACAACTGAAGACATGTTTATAGCCGAGAGAGCATCTTTATGATCAACAACTGAAGACATGTTTATAGCCGAGAGAGCATCTTTATGATCCACACCTGAAGACATGTTTATAGCCGAGAAAGCATCTTTATGATCCACACCTGAAGACATGTTTATAGCCGAGAGAGCATCTTCATGATCTACAACTGAAGACATGTTTATAGCCGAGAGAGCATCTTTATGATCGACAACTGAAGACATGTTTATAGCCGAGAGAGCATCTTTATGATCTACAACTGAAGACATGTTTATAGCCGAGAGAGCATCTTTATGATCCACAACTGAAGACATGTCTATAGCCGAGAGAGCATCTTTATGATCCACAACTGAAAACATGTTTATAGCCGAGAGAGCATCTTTATGATCCACAACTGAAGACATGTTTATAGCCGAGAGAGCATCTTTATGATCAACAACTGAAGACATGTTTATAGCCGAGAGAGCATCTTTATGATCAACAACTGAAGACATGTTTATAGCCGAGAGAGCATCTTTATGATCAACAACTGAAGACATGTTTATAGCCGAGAGAGCATCTTTATGATCAACAACTGAAGACATGTTTATAGCCGAGAGAGCATCTTTATGATCTACAACTGAAGACATGTTTATAGCCGAGAGAGCATCTTTATGATCCACAACTGAAGACATGTTTATAGCCGAGAGAGCATCTTTATGATCAACAACTGAAGACATGTTTATACGAGGGAGCATCTTTATGATCAACAACTGAAGACATGTTTATAGCCGAGAAAGAGCATCTTTATAATCCACAACTGAAGACATGTTTATAGCCGAGAGAGCATCTTTATGATCCACAACTGAAGACATGTTTATAGCCGAGAGAGCATCTTTATGATCAACAACTGAAGACATGTTTATAGCCGAGAGAGCATCTTTATGATCTACAACTGAAGACATGTTTATAGCCGAGAGAGCATCTTTATGATCTACAACTGAAGACATGTCTATAGCCGAGAGAGCATCTTTATGATCAACAACTTAAGACATGTTTATAGCCGAGAGAGCATCTTTATGATCTACACCTGAAGACATGTTATAGCCGAGAGAGAACATCTTTATGATCCACAACTGAAGACATGTTTATAGCCGAGAGAGCATCTTTATGATCTACAACTGAAGACATGTTTATAGCCGAGAGAGCATCTTTATGATCTACAACTGAAGACATGTTTATAGCCGAGAGAGCATCTTTATGATCTACAACTGAAGACATGTTTATAGCCGAGAGAGCACCTTTATGATCAACAACTGAAGACATGTTTATAGCCGAGAGAACATCTTTATGATCAACAACTGAAGACATGTTTATAGCCGAGAGAGCATCTTTATGATCCACACCTGAAGACATGTTTATAGCCGAGAGAGCATCTTTATGATCTACAACTGAAGACATGTTTATAGCCGAGAGAGCATCTTTATGATCTACAACTGAAGACATGTTTATAGCCGAGAGAGCATCTTTATGATCAACAACTGAAGACATGTTTATAGCCGAGAGAGCATCTTTATGATCAACAACTGAAGACATGTTTATAGCCGAGAGAGCATCTTTATGATCCACACCTGAAGACATGTTTATAGCCGAGAAAGCATCTTTATGATCCACACCTGAAGACATGTTTATAGCCGAGAGAGCATCTTCATGATCTACAACTGAAGACATGTTTATAGCCGAGAGAGCATCTTTATGATCGACAACTGAAGACATGTTTATAGCCGAGAGAGCATCTTTATGATCTACAACTGAAGACATGTTTATAGCCGAGAGAGCATCTTTATGATCCACAACTGAAGACATGTCTATAGCCGAGAGAGCATCTTTATGATCCACAACTGAAAACATGTTTATAGCCGAGAGAGCATCTTTATGATCCACAACTGAAGACATGTTTATAGCCGAGAGAGCATCTTTATGATCAACAACTGAAGACATGTTTATAGCCGAGAGAGCATCTTTATGATCAACAACTGAAGACATGTTTATAGCCGAGAGAGCATCTTTATGATCAACAACTGAAGACATGTTTATAGCCGAGAGAGCATCTTTATGATCAACAACTGAAGACATGTTTATAGCCGAGAGAGCATCTTTATGATCTACAACTGAAGACATGTTTATAGCCGAGAGAGCATCTTTATGATCCACAACTGAAGACATGTTTATAGCCGAGAGAGCATCTTTATGATCAACAACTGAAGACATGTTTATACGAGGGAGCATCTTTATGATCAACAACTGAAGACATGTTTATAGCCGAGAAAGAGCATCTTTATGATCCACAACTGAAGACATGTTTATAGCCGAGAGAGCATCTTTATGATCCACAACTGAAGACATGTTTATAGCCGAGAGAGCATCTTTATGATCAACAACTGAAGACATGTTTATAGCCGAGAGAGCATCTTTATGATCCACAACTGAAGACATGTTTATAGCCGAGAGAGCATCTTTATGATCTACAACTGAAGACATGTTTATGGCCGAGAGAGCATCTTTATGATCCACAACTGAAGACATGTTTATAGCCGAGAGAGCATCTTTATGATCTACAACTGAAGACATGTTTATAGCCGAGAGAGCATCTTTATGATCTACACCTGAAGACATGTTTATAGCCGAGAGAGCATCTTTATGATCAACAACTGAAGACATGTTTATAGCCGAGAGAGCATCTTTATGATCAACAACTGAAGACATGTTTATAGCCGAGAGAGCATCTTTATGATCCACACCTGAAGACATGTTTATAGCCGAGAAAGCATCTTTATGATCCACACCTGAAGACATGTTTATAGCCGAGAGAGCATCTTCATGATCTACAACTGAAGACATGTTTATAGCCGAGAGAGCATCTTTATGATCGACAACTGAAGACATGTTTATAGCCGAGAGAGCATCTTTATGATCTACAACTGAAGACATGTTTATAGCCGAGAGAGCATCTTTATGATCCACAACTGAAGACATGTCTATAGCCGAGAGAGCATCTTTATGATCCACAACTGAAAACATGTTTATAGCCGAGAGAGCATCTTTATGATCCACAACTGAAGACATGTTTATAGCCGAGAGAGCATCTTTATGATCAACAACTGAAGACATGTTTATTGCCGAGAGAGCATCTTTATGATCAACAACTGAAGACATGTTTATAGCCGAGAGAGCATCTTTATGATCAACAACTGAAGACATGTTTATAGCCGAGAGAGCATCTTTATGATCCACAACTGAAGACATGTTTATAGCCGAGAGAGCATCTTTATGATCAACAACTGAAGACATGTTTATAGCCGAGAGAGAGCATCTTTATGATCCACAACTGAAGACATGTTTATAGCCGAGAGAGCATCTTTATGATCCACAACTGAAGACATGTTTATAGCCGAGAGAGCATCTTTATGATCAACAACTGAAGACATGTTTATAGCCGAGAGAGCATCTTTATGATCTACAACTGAAGACATGTTTATAGCCGAGAGAGCATCTTTATGATCTACAACTGAAGACATGTCTATAGCCGAGAGAGCATCTTTATGATCAACAACTTAAGACATGTTTATAGCCGAGAGAGCATCTTTATGATCTACACCTGAAGACATGTTATAGCCGAGAGAGAGCATCTTTATGATCCACAACTGAAGACATGTTTATAGCCGAGAGAGCATCTTTATGATCTACAACTGAAGACATGTTTATAGCCGAGAGAGCATCTTTATGATCTACAACTGAAGACATGTTTATAGCCGAGAGAGCATCTTTATGATCTACAACTGAAGACATGTTTATAGCCGAGAGAGCATCTTTATGATCAACAACTGAAGACATGTTTATAGCCGAGAGAGCATCTTTATGATCTACAACTGAAGACATGTTTATAGCCGAGAGAGCATCTTTATGATCTACAACTGAAGACATGTTTATAGCCGAGAGAGCATCTTTATGATCCACAACTGAAGACATGTTTATAGCCGAGAGAGCATCTTTATGATCAACAACTGAAGACATGTTTATAGCCGAGAGAGCATCTTTATGATCTACAACTGAAGACATGTTTATAGCCGAGAGAGCATCTTTATGATCCACAACTGAAGACATGTTTATAGCCGAGAGAGCATCTTTATGATCAACAACTGAAGACATGTTTATAGCCGAGAGAGCATCTTTATGATCTACAACTGAAGACATGTTTATAGCCGAGAGAGCATCTTTATGATCAACAACTGAAGACATGTTTATAGCCGAGAGAGCATCTTTATGATCCACAACTGAAGACATGTTTATAGCCGAGAGAGCATCTTTATGATCCACAACTGAAGACATGTTTATAGCCGAGAGAGCATCTTTATGATCTACAACTGAAGACATGTTTATAGCCGAGAGAGCATCTTTATGATCCACAACTGAAGACATGTTTATAGCCGAGAGAGCATCTTTATGATCTACAACTGAAGACATGTTTATAGCCGAGAGAGCATCTTTATGATCCACAACTGAAGACATGTTTATAGCCGAGAGAGCATCTTTATGATCTACAACTGAAGACATGTTTATAGCCGAGAGAGCATCTTTATGATCTACACCTGAAGACATGTTTATAGCCGAGAGAGCATCTTTATGATCAACAACTGAAGACATGTTTATAGCCGAGAGAGCATCTTTATGATCGACAACTGAAGACATGTTTATAGCCGAGAGAGCATCTTTATGATCTATATGTACAACTGAAGACATGTTTATAGCCGAGAGAGCATCTTTATGATCCACAACTGAAGACATGTCTATAGCCGAGAGAGCATCTTTATGATCCACAACTGAAAACATGTTTATAGCCGAGAGAGCATCTTTATGATCCACAACTGAAGACATGTTTATAGCCGAGAGAGCATCTTTATGATCAACAACTGAAGACATGTTTATAGCCGAGAGAGCATCTTTATGATCAACAACTGAAGACATGTTTATAGCCGAGAGAGCATCTTTATGATCAACAACTGAAGACATGTTTATAGCCGAGAGAGCATCTTTATGATCAACAACTGAAGACATGTTTATAGCCGAGAGAGCATCTTTATGATCCACAACTGAAGACATGTTTATAGCCGAGAGAGCATCTTTATGATCAACAACTGAAGACATGTTTATAGCCGAGAGAGAGCATCTTTATGATCCACAACTGAAGACATGTTTATAGCCGAGAGAGCATCTTTATGATCCACAACTGAAGACATGTTTATAGCCGAGAGAGCATCTTTATGATCAACAACTGAAGACATGTTTATAGCCGAGAGAGCATCTTTATGATCTACAACTGAAGACATGTTTATAGCCGAGAGAGCATCTTTATGATCTACAACTGAAGAAATGTCTATAGCCGAGAGAGCATCTTTATGATCAACAACTTAAGACATGTTTATAGCCGAGAGAGCATCTTTATGATCTACACCTGAAGACATGTTATAGCCGAGAGAGAGCATCTTTATGATCCACAACTGAAGACATGTTTATAGCCGAGAGAGCATCTTTATGATCTACAACTGAAGACATGTTTATAGCCGAGAGAGCATCTTTATGATCTACAACTGAAGACATGTTTATAGCCGAGAGAGCATCTTTATGATCTACAACTGAAGACATGTTTATAGCCGAGAGAGCATCTTTATGATCAACAACTGAAGACATGTTTATAGCCGAGAGAGCATCTTTATGATCTACAACTGAAGACATGTTTATAGCCGAGAGAGCATCTTTATGATCTACAACTGAAGACATGTTTATAGCCGAGAGAGCATCTTTATGATCCACAACTGAAGACATGTTTATAGCCGAGAGAGCATCTTTATGATCTACAACTGAAGACATGTTTATAGCCGAGAGAGCATCTTTATGATCTACACCTGAAGACATGTTTATAGCCGAGAGAGCATCTTTATGATCTACAACTGAAGACATGTTTATAGCCGAGAGAGCATCTTTATGATCCACAACTGAAGACATGTTTATAGCCGAGAGAGCATCTTTATGATCTACAACTGAAGACATGTTTATAGCCGAGAGAGCATCTTTATGATCCACAACTGAAGACATGTTTATAGCCGAGAGAGCATCTTTATGATCTACAACTGAAGACATGTTTATAGCCGAGAGAGAGCATCTTTGTGATCCACAACTGAAGACATGTTTATAGCCGAGAGAGCATCTTTATGATCAACAACTGAAGACATGTTTATAGCCGAGAGAGCATCTTTATGATCCACACCTGAAGACATGTTTATAGCCGAGAGAGCATCTTTATGATCTACACCTGAAGACATGTTTATAGCCGAGAGAGCATCTTCATGATCTACAACTGAAGACATGTTTATAGCCGAGAGAGCATCTTTATGATCTACAACTGAAGACATGTTTATAGCCGAGAGAGCATCTTTATGATCTACACCTGAAGACATGTTTATAGCCGAGAGAGCATCTTCATGATCAACAACTGAAGACATGTTTATAGCCGAGAGAGCATCTTTATGATCTACAACTGAAGACATGTTTATAGCCGAGAGAGAATCTTTATGATCCACACCTGAAGACATGTTTATAGCCGAGAGAGCATCTTGATGATCTACACCTGAAGACATGTTTATAGCCGAGAGAGCATCTTCATGATCTACAACTGAAGACATGTTTATAGCCGAGAGAGCATCTTTATGATCTACAACTGAAGACATGTTTATAGCCGAGAGAGCATCTTTATGATCTACAACTGAAGACATGTTTATAGCCGAGAGAGCATCTTTATGATCCACACCTGAAGACATGTTTATTGCCGAGAGAGCATCTTCATGATCTACAACTGAAGACATGTTTATAGCCGAGGAGCATCTTTATGATCCACACCTGAAGACATGTTTATAGCCGAGTGAGCATCTTTATGATCTACAACTGAAGACATGTTTATAGCCGAGAGAGCATCTTCATGATCTACAACTGAAGACATGTTTATAGCCGAGAGAGCATCTTTATGATCTACATGTACAACTGAAGACATGTTTATAGCCGAGAGAGCATCTTTATGATCTACAACTGAAGACATGTTTATAGCCAAGAGAGCATCTTTATGATCCACAACTGAAGACATGTTTATAGCCGAGAGAGCATCTTTATGATCAACAACTGAAGACATGTTTATAGCCGAGAGAGCATCTTTATGATCAACAACTGAAGACATGTTTATAGCCGAGAGAGCATCTTTATGATCTACAACTGAAGACATGTTTATAGCCGAGAGAGCATCTTTATGATCAACAACTGAAGACATGTTTATAGCCGAGAGAGCATCTTTATGATCCACAACTGAAGACATGTTTATAGCCGAGAGAGCATCTTTATGATCCACAACTGAAGACATGTTTATAGCCGAGAGAGCATCTTTATGATCTACAACTGAAGACATGTTTATAGCCGAGAGAGCATCTTTATGATCCACAACTGAAGACATGTTTATAGCCGAGAGAGCATCTTTATGATCTACAACTGAAGACATGTTTATGGCCGAGAGAGCATCTTTATGATCCACAACTGAAGACATGTTTATAGCCGAGAGAGCATCTTTATGATCTACAACTGAAGACATGTTTATAGCCGAGAGAGCATCTTTATGATCTACACCTGAAGACATGTTTATAGCCGAGAGAGCATCTTTATGATCAACAACTGAAGACATGTTTATAGCCGAGAGAGCATCTTTATGATCAACAACTGAAGACATGTTTATAGCCGAGAGAGCATCTTTATGATCCACAACTGAAGACATGTTTATAGCCGAGAGAGCATCTTTATGATCTACAACTGAAGACATGTTTATAGCCGAGAGAGCATCTTTATGATCCACAACTGAAGACATGTTTATAGCCGAGAGAGCATCTTTATGATCTACAACTGAAGACATGTTTATGGCCGAGAGAGCATCTTTATGATCCACAACTGAAGACATGTTTATAGCCGAGAGAGCATCTTTATGATCTACAACTGAAGACATGTTTATAGCCGAGAGAGCATCTTTATGATCTACACCTGAAGACATGTTTATAGCCGAGAGAGCATCTTTATGATCAACAACTGAAGACATGTTTATAGCCGAGAGAGCATCTTTATGATCAACAACTGAAGACATGTTTATAGCCGAGAGAGCATCTTTATGATCCACACCTGAAGACATGTTTATAGCCGAGAAAGCATCTTTATGATCCACACCTGAAGACATGTTTATAGCCGAGAGAGCATCTTCATGATCTACAACTGAAGACATGTTTATAGCCGAGAGAGCATCTTTATGATCGACAACTGAAGACATGTTTATAGCCGAGAGAGCATCTTTACGATCTACAACTGAAGACATGTTTATAGCCGAGAGAGCATCTTTATGATCCACAACTGAAGACATGTCTATAGCCGAAAGAGCATCTTTATGATCCACAACTGAAAACATGTTTATAGCCGAGAGAGCATCTTTATGATCCACAACTGAAGACATGTTTATAGCCGAGAGAGCATCTTTATGATCAACTAATGAAGACATGTTTATAGCCGAGAGAGCATCTTTATGATCAACAACTGAAGACATGTTTATAGCCGAGAGAGCATCTTTATGATCAACAACTGAAGACATGTTTATAGCCGAGAGAGCATCTTTATGATCAACAACTGAAGACATGTTTTATAGCCGAGAGAGCATCTTTATGATCTACAACTGAAGACATGTTTATAGCCGAGAGAGCATCTTTATGATCCACAACTGAAGACATGTTTATAGCCGAGAGAGCATCTTTATGATCAACAACTGAAGACATGTTTATACGAGGGAGCATCTTTATGATCAACAACTGAAGACATGTTTATAGCCGAGAAAGAGCATCTTTATGATCCACAACTGAAGACATGTTTATAGCCGAGAGAGCATCTTTATGATCCACAACTGAAGACATGTTTATAGCCGAGAGAGCATCTTTATGATCAACAACTGAAGACATGTTTATAGCCGAGAGAGCATCTTTATGATCCACAACTGAAGACATGTTTATAGCCGAGAGAGCATCTTTATGATCTACAACTGAAGACATGTTTATGGCCGAGAGAGCATCTTTATGATCCACAACTGAAGACATGTTTATAGCCGAGAGAGCATCTTTATGATCTACAACTGAAGACATGTTTATAGCCGAGAGAGCATCTTTATGATCTACACCTGAAGACATGTTTATAGCCGAGAGAGCATCTTTATGATCAACAACTGAAGACATGTTTATAGCCGAGAGAGCATCTTTATGATCAACAACTGAAGACATGTTTATAGCCGAGAGAGCATCTTTATGATCCACACCTGAAGACATGTTTATAGCCGAGAAAGCATCTTTATGATCCACACCTGAAGACATGTTTATAGCCGAGAGAGCATCTTCATGATCTACAACTGAAGACATGTTTATAGCCGAGAGAGCATCTTTATGATCGACAACTGAAGACATGTTTATAGCCGAGAGAGCATCTTTATGATCTACAACTGAAGACATGTTTATAGCCGAGAGAGCATCTTTATGATCCACAACTGAAGACATGTCTATAGCCGAGAGAGCATCTTTATGATCCACAACTGAAAACATGTTTATAGCCGAGAGAGCATCTTTATGATCCACAACTGAAGACATGTTTATAGCCGAGAGAGCATCTTTATGATCAACAACTGAAGACATGTTTATAGCCGAGAGAGCATCTTTATGATCAACAACTGAAGACATGTTTATAGCCGAGAGAGCATCTTTATGATCAACAACTGAAGACATGTTTATAGCCGAGAGAGCATCTTTATGATCAACAACTGAAGACATGTTTATAGCCGAGAGAGCATCTTTATGATCTACAACTGAAGACATGTTTATAGCCGAGAGAGCATCTTTATGATCCACAACTGAAGACATGTTTATAGCCGAGAGAGCATCTTTATGATCAACAACTGAAGACATGTTTATACGAGGGAGCATCTTTATGATCAACAACTGAAGACATGTTTATAGCCGAGAAAGAGCATCTTTATAATCCACAACTGAAGACATGTTTTATAGCCGAGAGAGCATCTTTATGATCCACAACTGAAGACATGTTTATAGCCGAGAGAGCATCTTTATGATCAACAACTGAAGACATGTTTATAGCCGAGAGAGCATCTTTATGATCTACAACTGAAGACATGTTTATAGCCGAGAGAGCATCTTTATGATCTACAACTGAAGACATGTCTATAGCCGAGAGAGCATCTTTATGATCAACAACTGAAGACATGTTTATAGCCGAGAGAGCATCTTTATGATCTACAACTGAAGACATGTTTTATAGCCGAGAGAGCATCTTTATGATCTACAACTGAAGACATGTTTATAGCCGAGAGAGCATCTTTATGATCTACAACTGAAGACATGTTTATAGCCGAGAGAGCATCTTTATGATCTACAACTGAAGACATGTTTATAGCCGAGAGAGCATCTTTATGATCAACAACTGAAGACATGTTTATAGCCGAGAGAGCATCTTTATGATCAACACAACTGAAGACATGTTTTAGCCGAGAGAGCATCTTTATGATCCACAACCTGAAGACATGTTTATAGCCGAGAGAGCATCTTATGATCTACAACCTGAAGACATGTTTATAGCGAGAGAGCTATCTTCGAGAGAGCATCTTTATGATCGACAACTGAAGACATGTTTATAGCCGAGAGAGCATCTTTATGATCAACAACTGAAGACATGTTTATAGCCGAGAGAGCATCTTTATGATCAACAACTGAAGACATGTTTATAGCCGAGAGAGCATCTTTATGATCCACAACTGAAGACATGTTTATAGCCGAGAGAGCATCTTTATGATCTACAACTGAAGACATGTTTATATAGCCGAGAGAGCATCTTTATGATCCACAACTGAAGACATGTTTATAGCCGAGAGAGCATCTTTATGATCAACAACTGAAGACATGTTTATAGCCGAGAGAGCATCTTTATGATCAACAACTGAAGACATGTTTATAGCCGAGAGAGCATCTTTATGATCAACAACTGAAGACATGTTTATAGCCGAGAGAGCATCTTTATGATCTACAACTGAAGACATGTTTATAGCCGAGAGAGCATCTTTATGATCTACAACTGAAGACATGTTTATAGCCGAGAGAGCATCTTTATGATCCACAACTGAAGACATGTTTATAGCCGAGAGAGAGCATCTTTATGATCTACAACTGAAGACATGTTTATAGCCGAGAGAGCATCTTTATGATCAACAACTGAAGACATGTTTATAGCCGAGAGAGCATCTTATTATCATGATCCACAACTGAAGACATGTTTATAGCCGAGAGAGCATCTTTATGATCCACAACTGAAGACATGTTTATAGCCGAGAGAGCATCTTTATGATCTACAACTGAAGACATGTTTATAGCCGAGAGAGCATCTTTATGATCGACAACTGAAGACATGTTTATAGCCGAGAGAGCATCTTTATGATCTACAACTGAAGACATGTTTATAGCCGAGAGAGCATCTTTATGATCCACAACTGAAGACATGTCTATAGCCGAGAGAGCATCTTTATGATCCACAACTGAAAACATGTTTATAGCCGAGAGAGCATCTTTATGATCCACAACTGAAGACATGTTTATAGCCGAGAGAGCATCTTTATGATCAACAACTGAAGACATGTTTATAGCCGAGAGAGCATCTTTATGATCAACAACTGAAGACATGTTTATAGCCGAGAGAGCATCTTTATGATCAACAACTGAAGACATGTTTATAGCCGAGAGAGCATCTTTATGATCAACAACTGAAGACATGTTTATAGCCGAGAGAGCATCTTTATGATCTACAACTGAAGACATGTTTATAGCCGAGAGAGCATCTTTATGATCCACAACTGAAGACATGTTTATAGCCGAGAGAGCATCTTTATGATCAACAACTGAAGACATGTTTATACGAGGGAGCATCTTTATGATCAACAACTGAAGACATGTTTATAGCCGAGAAAGAGCATCTTTATAATCCACAACTGAAGACATGTTTATAGCCGAGAGAGCATCTTTATGATCCACAACTGAAGACATGTTTATAGCCGAGAGAGCATCTTTATGATCAACAACTGAAGACATGTTTATAGCCGAGAGAGCATCTTTATGATCTACAACTGAAGACATGTTTATAGCCGAGAGAGCATCTTTATGATCTACAACTGAAGACATGTCTATAGCCGAGAGAGCATCTTTATGATCAACAACTTAAGACATGTTTATAGCCGAGAGAGCATCTTTATGATCTACACCTGAAGACATGTTTATAGCCGAGAGAGAACATCTTTATGATCCACAACTGAAGACATGTTTATAGCCGAGAGAGCATCTTTATGATCTACAACTGAAGACATGTTTATAGCCGAGAGAGCATCTTTATGATCTACAACTGAAGACATGTTTATAGCCGAGAGAGCATCTTTATGATCTACAACTGAAGACATGTTTATAGCCGAGAGAGCATCTTTATGATCAACAACTGAAGACATGTTTATAGCCGAGAGAGCATCTTTATGATCTACAACTGAAGACATGTTTATAGCCGAGAGAGCATCTTTATGATCTACAACTGAAGACATGTTTATAGCCGAGAGAGCATCTTTATGATCCACAACTGAAGACATGTTTATAGCCGAGAGAGCATCTTTATGATCTACAACTGAAGACATGTTTATAGCCGAGAGAGCATCTTTATGATCTACACCTGAAGACATGTTTATAGCCGAGAGAGCATCTTTATGATCTACAACTGAAGACATGTTTATAGCCGAGAGAGCATCTTTATGATCCACAACTGAAGACATGTTTATAGCCGAGAGAGCATCTTTATGATCTACAACTGAAGACATGTTTATAGCCGAGAGAGCATCTTTATGATCCACAACTGAAGACATGTTTATAGCCGAGAGAGCATCTTTATGATCTACAACTGAAGACATGTTTATAGCCGAGAGTGAGCATCTTTATGATCCACAACTGAAGACATGTTTATAGCCGAGAGAGCATCTTTATGATCAACAACTGAAGACATGTTTATAGCCGAGAGAGCATCTTTATGATCCACAACTGAAGACATGTTTATAGCCGAGAGAGCATCTTTATGATCCACACCTGAAGACATGTTTATAGCCGAGAGAGCATCTTTATGATCTACACCTGAAGACATGTTTATAGCCGAGAGAGCATCTTCATGATCTACAACTGAAGACATGTTTATAACCGAGAGAGCATCTTTATGATCTACAACTGAAGACATGTTTATAGCCGAGAGAGCATCTTTATGATCCACACCTGAAGACATGTTTATAGCCGAGAGAGCATCTTTATGATCTACACCTGAAGACATGTTTATAGCCGAGAGAGCATCTTCATGATCTACAACTGAAGACATGTTTATAGCCGAGAGAGCATCTTTATGATCTACAACTGATCAAGACATGTTTATAGCCGAGAGAGCATCTTTATGATCAACAACTGAAGACATGTTTATAGCCGAGAGAGCATCTTTATGATCTACAACTGAAGACATGTTTATAGCCGAGAGAGCATCTTTATGATCTACAACTGAAGACATGTTTATAGCCGAGAGAGCATCTTTATGATCTACAACTGAAGACATGTTTATAGCCGAGAGAGCATCTTTATGATCAACAACTGAAGACATGTTTATAGCCGAGAGAGCATCTTTATGATCTACAACTGAAGACATGTTTATAGCCGAGAGAGCATCTTTATGATCAACAACTGAAGACATGTTTATAGCCGAGAGAGCATCTTTATGATCCACACCTGAAGACATGTTTATAGCCGAGAGAGCATCTTCATGATCTACAACTGAAGACATGTTTATAGCCGAGAGAGCATCTTTATGATCTACAACTGAAGACATGTTTATAGCCGAGAGAGCATCTTTATGATCTACATGTACAACTGAAGACATGTTTATAGCCGAGAGAGCATCTTTATGATCCACACCTGAAGACATGTTTATAGCCGAGAGAGCATCTTTATGATCCACACCTGAAGACATGTTTATAGCCGAGAGAGCATCTTTATGATCTACAACTGAGGACATGTTTATAGCCGAGAGAGCATCTTTATGATCCACACCTGAAGACATGTTTATAGCCGAGAGAGCATCTTCATGATCTACAACTGAAGACATGTTTATAGCCGAGAGAGCATCTTTATGAGCTACAACTGAAGACATGTTTATAGCCGAGAGAGCATCTTTATGATCTACAACTGAAGACATGTTTATAGCCGAGAGAGCATCTTTATGATCCACACCTGAAGACATGTTTATAGCCGAGAGAGCATCTTTATGATCTACAACTGAAGACATGTTTATAGCCGAGAGAGCATCTTTATGATCTACAACTGAAGACATGTTTATAGCCGAGAGAGCATCTTTATGATCTACAACTGAAGACATGTTTATAGCCGAGAGAGCATCTTTATGATCCACACCTGAAGACATGTTGATAGCCGAGAGAGCATCTTTATGATCTACAACTGAAGACATGTTTATAGCCGAGAGAGCATCTTTATGATCCACAACTGAAGACATGTTTATAGCCGAGAGAGCATCTTTATGATCTACAACTGAAGACATGTTTATAGCCGAGAGAGCATCTTTATGATCCACAACTGAAGACATGTTTATAGCCGAGAGAGCATCTTTATGATCCACAACTGAAGACATGTTTATAGCCGAGAGAGCATCTTCATGATCTACAACTGAAGACATGTTTATAGCCGAGAGAGCATCTTTATGATCTACAACTGAAGACATGTTTATAGCCGAGAGAGCATCTTTATGATCTACAACTGAAGACATGTTTATAGCCGAGAGAGCATCTTTATGATCCACACCTGAAGACATGTTTATAGCCGAGAGAGCATCTTTATGATCTACAACTGAAGACATGTTTATAGCCGAGAGAGCATCTTTATGATCTACAACTGAAGACATGTTTATAGCCGAGAGAGCATCTTTATGATCTACAACTGAAGACATGTTTATAGCCGAGAGAGCATCTTTATGATCCACACCTGAAGACATGTTTATAGCCGAGAGAGCATCTTCATGATCTACAACTGAATACATGTTTATAGCCAAGAGAGCATCTTTATGATCTACACCTGAAGACATGTTTATAGCCGAGAGAGCATCTTCATGATCCACAACTGAAGACATGTTTATAGCCGAGAGAGCATCTTTATGATCTACAACTGAAGACATGTTTATAGCCGAGAGAGCATCTTTATGATCTACAACTGAAGACATGTTTATAGCCGAGAGAGCATCTTTATGATCTACAACTGAAGACATGTTTATAGCCGAGAGAGCATCTTTATGATCTACAACTGAAGACATGTTTATAGCCGAGAGAGCATCTTTATGATCAACAACTGAAGACATGTTTATAGCCGAGAGAGCATCTTTATGATCCACAACTGAAGACATGTCTATAGCCGAGAGAGCATCTTTATGATCAACAACTGAAGACATGTTTATAGCCGAGAGAGCATCTTTATGATCTACAACTGAAGACATGTTTATAGCCGAGAGAGCATCTTTATGATCTACAACTGAAGACATGTTTATAGCCGAGAGAGCATCTTTATGATCCAAAACTGAAGACATGTTTATAGCCGAGAGAGCATCTTCATGATCTACAACTGAAGACATGTTTATAGCCGAGAGAGCATCTTTATGATCTTCAACTGAAGACATGTTTATAGCCGAGAGAGCATCTTTATGATCCACACCTGAAGACATGTTTATAGCCGAGAGAGCATCTTTATGATCTACAACTGAAGACATGTTTATAGCCGAGAGAGCATCTTTATGATCTACATGTACAACTGAAGACATGTTTATAGCCGAGAGAGCATCTTTATGATCCACAACTGAAGACATGTTTATAGCCGAGAGAGCATCTTTATGATCCACACCTGAAGACATGTTTATAGCCGAGAGAGCATCTTTATGATCTACACCTGAAGACATGTTTATAGCCGAGAGAGCATCTTTATGATCTACAACTGAAGACATTTTATAGCCGAGAGAGCATCTTTATGATCTACAACCTGAAGACATGTTTATAGCCGAGAGAGCATCTTCATGATCTACAACTGAAGACATGTTTATAGCCGAGAGAGCATCTTTATGATCTACAACTGAAGACATGTTTATAGCCGAGAGAGCATCTTTATGATCTACAACTGAAGACATGTTTATAGCCGAGAGAGCATCTTTATGATCTACAACTGAAGACATGTTTATAGCCGAGAGAGCATCTTTATGATCTACAACTGAAGACATGTTTATAGCCGAGAGAGCATCTTTATGATCTACAACTGAAGACATGTTTATAGCCGAGAGAGCATCTTTATGATCTACAACTGAAGACATGTTTATAGCCGAGAGAGCATCTTTATGATCTACAACTGAAGACATGTTTATAGCCGAGAGAGCATCTTTATGATCTACAACTGAAGACATGTTTATAGCCGAGAGAGCATCTTTATGATCTACAACTGAAGACATGTTTATAGCCGAGAGAGCATCTTTATGATCCAAAAACTGAAGACATGTTTATAGCCGAGAGAGCATCTTTATGATCTACAACTGAAGACATGTTTATAGCCGAGAGAGCATCTTTATGATCCACAACTGAAGACATGTTTATAGCCGAGAGAGCATCTTTATGATCTACAACTGAAGACATGTTTATAGCCGAGAGAGCATCTTTATGATCTACAACTGAAGACATGTTTATAGCCGAGAGAGCATCTTTATGATCCACAACTGAAGACATGTTTATAGCCGAGAGAGCATCTTTATGATCCACAACTGAAGACATGTTTATAGCCGAGAGAGCATCTTTATGATCTACAACTGAAGACATGTTTATAGCCGAGAGAGCATCTTTATGATCCACAACTGAAGACATGTTTATAGCCGAGAGAGCATCTTTATGATCTACAACTGAAGACATGTTTATAGCCGAGAGAGCATCTTTATGATCTACAACTGAAGACATGTTTATAGCCGAGAGAGAGCATCTTTATGATCCACAACTGAAGACATGTTTATAGCCGAGAGAGCATCTTTATGATCTACAACGAAGACATGTTTATAGATGTAGAGAGCATCTTTATGATCTACAACTGAAGCCCTGAAGACATGTTTATAGCCGAGAGAGCATCTTTATGATCCACACCTGAAGACATGTTTATAGCCGAGAGAGCATCTTTATGATCTACAACTGAAGACATGTTTATAGCCGAGAGAGCATCTTTATGATCTACAACTGAAGACATGTTTATAGCCGAGAGAGCATCTTTATGATCCACACCTGAAGACATGTTTATAGCCGAGAGAGCATCTTCATGATCTACAACTGAAGACATGTTTATAGCCCAGAGAGCATCTTTATGATCCACAACTGAAGACATGTTTATAGCCGAGAGAGCATCTTTATGATCTACAACTGAAGACATGTTTATAGCCCAGAGAGCATCTTTATGATCAACAACTGAAGACATGTTTATAGCCGAGAGAGCATCTTTATGATCCACACCTGAAGACATGTTTATAGCCGAGAGAGCATCTTTATGATCAACAACTGAAGACATGTTTATAGCCGAGAGAGCATCTTTATGATCCACACCTGAAGACATGTTTATAGCCGAGAGAGCATCTTTATGATCTACAACTGAAGACATGTTTATAGCCGAGAGAGCATCTTTATGATCTACAACTGAAGACATGTTTATAGCCGAGAGAGCATCTTTATGATCAACAACTGAAGACATGTTTATAGCCGAGAGAGCATCTTTATGATCTACACCTGAAGACATGTTTATAGCCGAGAGAGCATTTTTATGATCTACATGTACAACTGAAGACATGTTTATAGCCGAGAGAGCATCTTCATGATCTACAACTGAAGACATGTTTATAGCCGAGAGAGCATCTTTATGATCTACAACTGAAGACATGTTTATAGCCGAGAGAGTATCTTTATGATCTACACCTGAAGACATGTTTATAGCCGAGAGAGCATCTTTATGATCTACAACTGAAGACATGTTTATAGCCGAGAGAGCATCTTTATGATCTACAACTGAAGACATGTTTATAGCCGAGAGAGCATCTTTATGATCCACACCTGAAGACATGTTTATAGCCGAGAGAGCATCTTCATGATCTACAACTGAAGACATGTTTATAGCCGAGAGAGCATCTTTATGATCAACAACTGAAGACATGTTTATAGCCGAGAGAGCATCTTTATGATCTACAACTGAAGACATGTTTATAGCCGAGAGAGAGCATCTTTATGATCTACAACTGAAGACATGTCTATAGCCGAGAGAGCATCTTTATGATCTACAACTGAAGACATGTTTATAGCCGAGAGAGCATCTTTATGATCTACACCTGAAGACATGTTTATAGCCGAGAGAGCATCTTTATGATCTACAACTGAAGACATGTTTATAGCCGAGAGAGCATCTTTATGATCAACAACTGAAGACATGTTTATAGCCGAGAGAGAGCATCTTTATGATCTACAACTGAAGACATGTTTATAGCCGAGAGAGCATCTTTATGATCTACAACTGAAGACATGTTTATAGCCGAGAGAGAGCATCTTTATGATCTACAACTGAAGACATGTTTATAGCCGAGAGAGAGCATCTTTATGATCTACAACTGAAGACATGTTTATAGCCGAGAGAGCATCTTTATGATCTACAACTGAAGACATGTTTATAGCCGAGAGAGCATCTTTATGATCAACAACTGAAGACATGTTTATAGCCGAGAGAGCATCTTTATGATCCACACCTGAAGACATGTTTATAGCCGAGAGAGAGCATCTTTATGATCTACAACTGAAGACATGTTTATAGCCGAGAGAGCATCTTTATGATCTACAACTGAAGACATGTTTATAGCCGAGAGAGCATCTTTATGATGAACAACTGAAGACATGTTTATAGCCGAGAGAGCATCTTTATGATCTACAACTGAAGACATGTTTATAGCCGAGAGAGAGCATCTTTATGATCAACAACTGAAGACATGTTTATAGCCGAGAGAGAGCATCTTTATGATCTACAACTGAAGACATGTTTATAGCCGAGAGAGCATCTTTATGATCTACAACTGAAGACATGTTTATAGCCGAGAGAGCATCTTTATGATCAACAACTGAAGACATGTTTATAGCCGAGAGAGCATCTTTATGATCCACACCTGAAGACATGTTTATAGCCGAGAGAGCATCTTTATGATCTACAACTGAAGACATGTTTATAGCCGAGAGAGCATCTTTATGATCTACATGTACAACTGAAGACATGTTTATAGCCGAGAGAGCATCTTTATGATCCACACCTGAAGACATGTTTATAGCCGAGAGAGCATCTTTATGATCTACAACTGAAGACATGTTTATAGCCGAGAGAGCATCTTCATGATCCACAACTGAAGACATGATTATAGCCGAGAGAGCATCTTTATGATCCACACCTGAAGACATGTTTATAGCCGAGAGAGCATCTTCATGATCTACAACTGAAGACATGTTTATAGCCGAGAGAGCATCTTTATGATCTACATGTACAACTGAAGACATGTTTATAGCCGAGAGAGCTTCTTTATGATCTACATGTACAACTGAAGACATGTTTATAGCCGAGAGAGCATCTTTATGATCTACATGTACAACTGAAGACATGTTTATAGCCGAGAGAGCGGCGCGCAAGTTTTTGAAATTTCCTTTTTTGTAATCGTAGACCGATCTTCGACACTTTGTTGGAGCTTTAATAAATGCATTAAACTCGTAATACATGACGCAGTGGTCCGTGAAAACTGCAGCATCTTGGTTATGCTAACATGTTCTGGTGCACTAGTGATTATTTTTTATTTTTTTATTTTTATTTTATAAGCTTTGCCACATCTAGACTAGAGAACAAATATTTACACAATAACATATACAAGACAAACTTGTGAGATTTTTACGTGTGTAACCGAGAGCAAGCAATCCAGAAATTAGAAACTACCGAGAGACGACTGACGAAGAACCCAGATCACGCAAAGGCGTACAATCAGCGGATGACCACTTTTTAATGACCACTTTTTAACTCAACTTAACAACACCACTACGCGTGGGAATAACATCCTCGATCTTATAATTACAATTTAAATGACCCTCGCTCCTGGAAAACAATTTGCCTTAAATGCAACCAGGCACGTGACTTAACAAAACCACTTTAATGTTGTTTCTAGTTTGTATCTGTATTTGTATATTGTACTATTATCTGTAACTATATATAAGCTGTGTATTGTTTAGTTTACATAGGGACCGCAGTAATTGGCCAAAGCTGTTGCGGACACCCTGCCATGTTACAGCATTGTTGCCTGAACAATGCTGTAACAACTTGTTAACATACGTGAACAACATTGTTGAATGAACAACATTGTTCATCATTGTTTCAACATGTTGTTACAGCTTGTTGAAACAACAATGGTTGTTCACGCATGTTGGAACAAGCGAGAAACGTATTGTTACAACAACCATGTTCACCATTGTTGCAACATGTTGTTCATTGTTGTTATTTCATCATGCTGTAACAACATGTTGCATCATGCATGAACAACATTGTCGAATCAACAAGTTGTTTTTCGGTGTTCCAACAGGCGTGAACAAGTTGTTCGTTCAACAACTTGTTACAGCATTGTCACACCAATGTCACGTGAAGTTCATGTGTACGGTCACGTGTACGGTCACGCGTATCTCGCGTGAGCATACTTCATTTGAACTTTGCTTCCTGAATCCTGAGTCGACGTTGAAACGATATGGCTTTTCCCACTGGTTTTTCCCTCGTTTGATTTCCTTTCCCCTTTGCTGCATTGCCAATGGTTTGAGGAATAGACTTCTGTATGCCTCGGTAAAACTTTGTGAAGATTTAAGTGAGTAGACTGGCATACACTATGTTTATCCAGCTCAAAGAGGTAAGAATAATAAATTATTAAATAACTTGATAATGCTTCTTCAATGTTTATATTTCGGCTTTTTGGCATTGCTAAATGCTATCTTAATATATGTCCCTCCACTCTCATTTTGTTCCCAGCTTAAAACCCACGAAAAAGCAAAAAAATTATGTAAGTTTACTTTGTTCACACTCGGTCCAATCTGTTAAAACAGTCAATTTTTACACAATATATTACTTAAGTTACAACTGCAAATGAAAACCAAAAAAGATGTGCAAAAATAGTTTATCATTCTTTGTTTTTTTTAGAAAGTACATGTGAACTGTATCAACTTTCATATTTATTTACAAAAAAGGTAAGACATGTAATAAGCCTTGAAAAATGTTCACTAAAGAGATTTGGTGTCGATTTTGTTGTTATATTTAAGTCATACTCATACTAGTCATAAGTCATAAGTCATACTTGTTATATTATACTCGTTACTCATTACTCGGAATACAAACACCCATTTGTGTTAAGTGTTTCAAAACTTTAATATATTTTGTTTTGTTTTCTTTCATAGAAATTTATAGTCGGAATGCTGATCTCCTGGCTTTTTAGGCAAAAGTGAAATAATTTTTGTTTACAGGACAGTTGAACTACTGCCACAAAAAGAAAAGCAGAAAGTTATTAACCTAAATCTTTGTTTTTTTTCTTAAATTCTTTTTGTATAGGTTGTAGTTGTGGGACTTCAATGATATCAATGAAAATAGAGAATAAAGCGCCGCTAAAGAACCGGGATAAACTGGCTGTACGCAGCAGTGTAAAGAAGGATACGCGAGACTTTGTATTCAAATTGTCACTTCAATAAACGTTTTTAAACATTCATGGATGTGCTTGTGTGATATCTTCGTCTTCAATAATAGCGATATTAATATTTTTGTGATTTTATAACAAAATTAATAAGCGAGAAAAACCGGGGGGTGCACAAAAACGAGAATTTATCCGATCGATATCATCTTGTAACATGTTGTTTCAACAACTTGTTCACAAATGTTAATTTATCATGCTGGAACAATGCTGTTATATCATGCATGTAACATCGTGTTGGAACAACTTGTTCACGTCTGTTGGTTCATCATGCGTGAACATGCGTGTTGGAACACTTGCAACAAGTTGTGCGTTTTTACGCGTGTATCAGGAAGCGTCTTTGGATCCTTTTTCCAAGGATATGGGATTACCCACTGGTTATCAATCTTCGTGCAAGACTCTTCGATGAACTTTGCTTCTTCTTGCTCGATTTGACTTAACTTTCTACTTTCACCATAATTTGGTTGAATGTCGACACCCATTGCTTCGGTGGTCCAAAAATGAGAGAGATCGACAGGTTTAGAATACTGGACGTGAAATACTCTCTTTTCTTGCTGAACTTCACCAGGTGTTGCTCCAAAGATCACCCAACCGAGGGGGGAGTGTCGTGCTACGATATTACCAACTCGCTTCGTTTCTCCAGTGTGCATAAAAGCATGATCAATACCAATTAGCATGTCTACTGGGCCGCTTTCTCTGTAAATCTTTGTTCCCGAAAGGCCAACACGTTCGACAATGTTCTTTTCTTTGATCTTGGCTATGTTGTCGCTAATACAAGGTATTCCAATTGCTTTTACTGTAAACTTTCCACCAGTCTCCATCGAAGTCACAGGAACTCGATAGACTTTCGTTGTCAATTCTTCTTCTTCTCCACCTACTTTCTTGATAGTTACAGATACATCTTTGCCGGATAGTCCGAGATCGTTCGCTATTTCCATCCGAATCAAACTTATTTGGGCTCCGGAGTCCAATAGAATGTTTCGATCCTTGTTGTTGTAAATCATTCTGCCCACCTATTTTTGCTGAAATCACTGGTAGCATCGCCTCTTGGTTGCCTGTCATCGCTGCAACTCCATGATGTAACTGATGGGTTTGCTGAGTGCAAAAGCGTGTGATGATGGTATTTACAGTACACTGAACACCATTCGTTTGCTGGGTGCATTGCTTCCTTCTTGTACAGTTAGATGCTCTGTGATCCCTGCCAGCTTTCGTAAGACAGCTGAAGCATGCATGGTTTCCCTTTACTTTCTTCATGCGCTCATCTGGACTCGTTGACTTGAATCGTTCGCACTGATCTACCCCCAACATTTATGAGGTTTCTTCTGATCGTTTCCGTCGGTTGAAAAGTGATTGATCGATCTTGAATAATTATTACTTGGATTTCTTAACGGTGCTGTCGCGCGCATTCTAGATTTCATCTCAGTTACCATCCAATTCATGAGGCTTTGCAGAGTCGCGGTTTTTCCTTCTTTTTCTAACTCGTGGGACCAAATCTTTCGGTCGTCAATGGACATCTTTTGCTCAATTAGTGACAACATTATGGTTGTTGTCCATGTCCTGCGGACGGTCAATTTCTTTCATGGTGTTAGAACTGCGCTTAACCAGGTGAACTAGATCACAGAACCTTGCGTCTTCACCTTCTTTGAGGGGTCGAAACTTGGAAATATCTTGAGTTATCGTGTCCGAGACGAATCGGGGATCTCCATAGATTGAATCTAAATACTGCCAAGCCGCGTCGTAATCCGATCCAATTCCTTTGATTAATTCGAGAAGCTTTCCTTGTAAACAAGCGCGTAGAAATGTTACTAAATCTCTCTTGCTATACCTCGACTCGATAGCGTGTTTGAAATCAGCGCTAAATATCGTGTATTCTCTGACATCTCCATTAAATTTAGGCATCTTTGGTTTCTCCATTTTAAAACTGCACCATTCGACTTGAGGCGAATTGTGACTGGTTTTAGCTATTGTATTGTTTGTTGACAGATGTGGTGCAGACGCATAATTATTCCCTTGACCTTGTTCACTTGTATATTTAGCAAGCTCTGTTGCGGTTTCTTTTGGACATTCTTTTGTTTGGCTTTCCACACTCGGTTGACTTTGTAAAGCGCTACTTATATAATCCTTGGCTCTTATCTTCAGTTGTATAAACTTTTGATGGCAGTCGTCCATCCACGCATCTTGGGTATCAAATTCTTCTCCGTCCTCAAGAAACTGTATAAACACATCGTGTTTCGCTACTAAATCGCTGTATAAACCTTCAAGGTTCGCGAGAGATTCCCTAATCTCCGCTGTCGGTCTGCTTGCCTGTAGTAAAATAAGCAAACCATTTCCCGCTCTTGTGAGATTACTAGACTTTGCGGTGCGCCTTTTTTTCTTCGCTTCGTTTAGAGCCTCTGTCTCCGTATTACTCATTCTGAATTATCTCCCTCCTTTGAACCCGTGGTTAGTAAAAATCGAATTTATGGTCCGCTGGAGTTTGACACGCAATCATATGAACATGAACAGCTCGTTATACGTATACTATCGTATGAGTTGAACGATTTTAATTTGAATTTATTCGATCTATATTAAAGAATTACAAAAGTTATTTAGTCCTATGAATGATAATAATTAGTTCTATAATCACCTTGTACTCATTTCTGTGACGGCTGTTCATTTCAACGTAAAATTAACACATAAAATATCCTTTAATCTGTTCCTTCTGACTGGTTAGCTTGACTGGTTAGACCTAAACCTAGACTGTAATCTGATACTTTATTACGCGTTAGATATTAATTATTAGTATTATGATTTATGCAAATTTGTTCTCAGTGTCAATACAACGAAACATAATTTGTTCATCTAAATCAGAATGCTGTCTTCAAATTTTGCAGCAAATTAAAAGTTATAGCTTTCGCTAAATTGGATATATGCTTCTTCATACCTTTTGTAAGAAATAACCATGGATGTATGGTGGATTATGCTTGTTAGCTGCTTTTATGCCAACTTGAGTTGACATGAACAACTCTGAAAAGCATTGAACATTTCTCAATTATTCAGGTCAACAAAGTAGACAAAGGAAATGGAACAAAGACAACAAAAATTATCATATCTAAACACCCAGAAATTCTTGGTCGTCTTTTGAGATTAATACTCTATGGTACATCTTGGAGATGTCTCCGCAAATCGCGATACCGCTGCAAACAAATTGTTTAGCGAGTCCGGTCCTTTCATCCAATAATCATTGAGTTTATGGCTGGTAGCTGGCTGACGAATTAAATACGATCCGGACGGGTGTACTGTTTTTATCCGGTCTCATCACGGCCTCCTCCGCAGGCAACTCTGTGGCTTCTTTTTTGTCAAATCGCTTCCAAGGCTGCGCGAGCAATTTTGGCTGGTATTGCAGGGAAATATAGGGATTGTGAAGGGATTAATTGACGAAGAGGGGACACCGGACCTTTGTAACCTAATTATTAGTTTGTTTATCTCCCGTGCATTTGATTGGCTACTTTCTACTTGAGACACCCTTTTGGCATATATACAGGATAAGCCCCGGCCTTTTTATTTTATTTCATCTCGTCTTACTCTGATGAAGGGCTCCGCTCGAAACGTCAGTACTTTGTTACCAAAAATCTTGGCAGTTTACCACCTTTTCACTTTACTTTGTGATTTTTGATCTTTCTTCTGACAGCTTCATGGCAAATTTTAACTTCGTCGTTTCCGTCATTTGCTTAATTGTCATATTCCGCAGCATGAATGGGATTCTACGACTTTCAGTTGCCTTCAATGCTTGTGTTCGGTTGTCGGGTAACATCTCTTTATCCTTTTTCCCAGGGATATAGAACCATCCATTGTTTCCTGACCTTTTGGCACGACTCTTCAATAGTTTTTTCTCGCTGTTCGATTGAACTCATCTCGGTAACTTTGTGGAGGGTGTTGTTCTCCATTGATAGAGTTGCTCTCCATTGATTGAGTTGCTCTCCATTGATAGAAAGCGCACTTGGTAAAGCTTCGTTCTAATTTCTTCCTCCTCTCATTGTTACTACAGCATCCTTTCCTTTTAATTTTAACTTTCGGGCACACGACTGTCGAATCAGGCTTATATACTTGCGCCGCAGAGTCCAACAGCACGTTCGCTCTTGAACGCTTTCCTTCTGAATCCGTGTACCAAGTAACTCGACTTGGACGGCAGCTATTCCAATTTGACTTGCGCTTGACCGGGATTGTCTATCAAACGAATGGTGGTACATTTTACATTGTTGGCCATTTACTCTTACAGGACATTGGCGTCTTCTGGAGCATGTAACCGCTTTATGATTCTAGCTGGCCTTCTTCAGGCATGAAAAACAAGCATGTCTTCTGGATTCATTGCTTCCAGATGCGAACATTGGTCCACCCAGTGTGTTGACGATTTGAATATCCAGCACTCTGTATCCAGCACTTGAATCTTTCAATTTCATCGTGTTTATTCCACTTGGCTTCACCTTGGTTTCTTAGGGGCGTCGACGCTCTCATTCTGATTCACGTGCCTAAGATGGCGGCTGCTCTCGTCGGTCTTGCTCGTATCTCTCTCGTATCTCGCTCCGGTATCTCTCTTGTCAGTCTTGCTCGTATCTCGCTCTGATATCTCTCTCGTCGGTCTCGCTCGTATCTCTCTCGTATCTCGCTCTGGTATCTCTCTTGTCAGTCTTGCTCGTATCTCTCTCGTATCTCGCTATGGTATCTCTCTCGTATCTCTCTCGCCGGTCTCGCTCCAGTATCTCTCTCGTCGGTCTCGCTCGTATCTCTCTCGTATCTCGCTCCGGTATCTCTCTTGTCAGTCTTGCTCGTATCTCTCTCGTATCTCGCTCTGGTATCTCTCTCGTCGGTCTCGCCGGTCTCGCTCCAGTATCTCTCTCGTCAGTCTCTCTCGTATCTCTCTCCGGTATCTCTCTCGTATCTCGCTCCGGTATCTCTCTTGTCAGTCTTGCTCGTATCTCTCTCGTATCTCGCTATGGTATCTCTCTCGTATCTCTCTCGCCGGTCTCGCTCCAGTATCTCTCTCGTCGGTCTCGCTCGTATCTCTCTCGTATCTCGCTCCGGTATCTCTCTTATAAGTCTCTCTCGTATCTCTCTCGTATCTCGCTCTGGTATCTCTCTCGTCGGTCTCGCTCGTATCTCTCTCGTATCTCTCTCGTATCTCTCTGGTATGGCTCTCTCGTCGGTCTCGCTCGTATCTCTCTCGTCGGTCTCGCTCTGGTATCTCTCTCGTCGGTCTCGCTCGTATCTCTCTCGTCGGTCTCGCTCTGGTATCTCTCTCGTCGGTCTCGCTCGTATCTCTCTCGTCGGTCTCGCTCGTATCTCTCTCGTCGGTCTCGCTCGTATCTCTCTCGTCGGTCTCGCTCGTATCTCTCTCGTCGGTCTCGCTCTGGTATCTCTCTCGTCGGTCTCGCTCGTATCTCTCTCGTCGGTCTCGCTCGTATCTCTCTCGTCGGTCTCGCTCTGGTATCTCTCTCGTCGGTCTCGCTCGTATCTCTCTCGTCGGTCTCGCTCGTATCTCTCTCGTCCGTCTCGCTCGTATCTCTCTCGTCGGTCTCGCTCGTATCTCTCTCGTCGGTCTCGCTCTGGTATCTCTCTCGTCGGTCTCGCTCGTATCTCTCTCGTCGGTCTCGCTCTGGTATCTCGTCGGTCTCGCTCGTATCTCTCTCGTCGGTCTCGCTCGTATCTCTCTCGTATCTCGCTCCGGTATCTCTCTTATAAGTCTCGCTCGTATCTCTCTCGTATCTCGCTCTGATATCTCTCTCGTCGGTCTCGCTCGTATCTCTCTCGTATCTCTCTCCGGTATCTCTCTCGTCAGTCTCGCTCGTATCTCTCTCCGGTATCTCTCTCGTCGGTCTCGCTCGTATCTCTCGTATCTCGCTCGTATCTCTCCGGTATCTCTCTCGTCGGTCTTGCTCGTATCTCTCTCGTATCTCGCTCCGGTATCTCTCTCGTCGGTCTTGCTCGTACATGTATCTCTCTCCGGTATCTCTCTCGTCAGTCTTGCTCGTATATCTCTCGTATCTTGCTCCGGTATCTCTCTCGTCGGTCTTGCTCGTACATGTATATCTCTCGTATCTCTCTCCGGTATCTCTCTCGTCGGTCTTGCTCGTATCTCGCTCCGGTATCTCTCTTGTCGGTCTTGCTCGTATCTCGCTCCGGTATCTCTCTCGTCGGTCTTGCTCGTATCTCTCTCGTATCTCGCTCCGGTATCTCTCTTGTCAGTCTTGCTCGTATCTCGCTCTGATATCTCTCTCGTCGGTCTCGCTCGTATCTCTCTCGTATCTCGCTCTGGTATCTCTCTTGTCAGTCTTGCTCGTATCTCTCTCGTATCTCGCTCTGGTATCTCTCGCGTATCTCTCTCGCCGGTCTCGCTCCAGTATCTCTCTCGTCGGTCTCGCTCGTATCTCTCTCGTATCTCGCTCCGGTATCTCTCTTGTCAGTCTTGCTCGTATCTCTCTCGTATCTCGCTCTGGTATCTCTCTCGTCGGTCTCGCCGGTCTCGCTCCAGTATCTCTCTCGTCGGTCTCGCTCGTATCTCTCTCCGGTATCTCTCTCGTATCTCGCTCCGGTATCTCTCTTGTCAGTCTTGCTCGTATCTCTCTCGTATCTCGCTCTGGTATCTCTCTCGTCGGTCTCGCCGGTCTCGCTCCAGTATCTCTCTCGTCAGTCTCTCTCGTATCTCTCTCCGGTATCTCTCTCGTATCTCGCTCCGGTATCTCTCTTGTCAGTCTTGCTCGTATCTCTCTCGTATCTCCCTCTGGTATCTCTCTCGTATCTCTCTCGCCGGTCTCGCTCCAGTATCTCTCTCGTCGGTCTCGCTCGTATCTCTCTCGTATCTCGCTCCGGTATCTCTCTTGTCAGTCTTGCTCGTATCTCTCTCGTATCTCCCTCTGGTATCTCTCTCGTATCTCTCTCGCCGGTCTCGCTCCAGTATCTCTCTCGTCGGTCTTGCTCGTATCTCTCTCGTATCTCGCTCCGGTATCTCTCTTGTCAGTCTTGCTCGTATCTCTCTCGTATCTCCCTCTGGTATCTCTCTCGTATCTCTCTCGCCGGTCTCTCTCCGGTATCTCTCTCGTCGGTCTTGCTCGTATCTCTCTCGTATCTCGCTCCGGTATCTCTCTTATAAGTCTCTCTCGTATCTCTCTCGTATCTCGCTCTGGTATCTCTCTCGTCGGTCTCGCTCGTATCTCTCTCGTATCTCTCTCGTATCTCTCTGGTATGGCTCTCTTATCAGTCTCGCTCGTATCTCTCTCGTCGGTCTCGCTCTGGTATCTCTCTCGTCGGTCTCGCTCGTATCTCTCTCGTCGGTCTCGCTCTGGTATCTCTCTCGTCGGTCTCGCTCGTATCTCTCTCGTCGGTCTCGCTCGTATCTCTCTCGTATCTCGCTCCGGTATCTCTCTCGTCAGTCTCGCTCGTATCTCTCTCGTCGGTCTCGCTCTGGTATCTCTCTCGTCGGTCTCGCTCTGATATCTCTCTCGTCGGTCTCGCTCGTATCTCTCTCGTATCTCTCTCCGGTATCTCTCTTGTCAGTCTCGCTCATATCTCTCTCCGGTATCTCTCTTATAAGTCTCGCTCGTATCTCTCTCGTATCTCGCTCCGGTATCTCTCTTATAAGTCTCGCTCGTATCTCTCTCGTATCTCGCTCTGATATCTCTCTCGTCGGTCTCGCTCGTATCTCTCTCGTTCGTTTAACGACATAAACAACTCGTGAATGTTAAATCCGTTTCGTTTCGAATGCTCTATCTTATAGTTGTCCAAAAATGGTAGATCCTTTATTATTTCCATACAAATTATTCGTGATAGTTTTGTTTAAAATGTGTTTGAATTTCATACATGATAACGAGGTCACGAAAGCCATTTATTATATACATAGAAAATACCAAATCGACCGCCATTTTTTTAACAATCTCTGCGTTTCTCTTTTTTCTATGTTAGTGCTTACAAAGATTTTCAGACCAACAAAGTGTTGCTGTCACCGGAGAAAGGTACGTCCACGAGATTCCTCCCCAAAGCGCATGTATAGTATTGTCAAAAACGTGAACATGAAGGAGAAAGCTGGCCCACGGTTTTGTACTGTATCAGGTTTAAAACACGAGGCAATAGTAGAATTAAATCCGATAACATATCTGCTGCGAGTTTATCGAACTACTTAATAAACGAACCATTTTATACTTTTATTTGGCGTAACCTTATAAAAATTAAAATATTGCTGCTAACCGAGTCATAATATATAACATGGTTGCTAGCTGAGGTTCTGCTCGAAACGTCAATATTTCATTGCTAAAAGTCTCGGCAGCTCACCACCTTTACGCTTTACTATATCCAAAACACTACCTATTTCAGCCACTAGCTTCGGTGACGTCACGAAGCGATATCCAGCGCCCACAGGCTTCCAGCGGTTTGCGTACGGAAAAGCCTATTAATAATAATAATAATAAAGACGTATTAGGAGCATTATACAATAGTCTCAATGCTCTCACAACAATATATTCTTAAAGTTACTTATAAAACTTATTACAGTTTCATTATAAGATAAAGCCTACTATACATATCATATCATATCATATTACCACTATGAACAAAAAAAAAACCTATTAATTTTAAAAAAGAAAAGTCTTAACTGCTGACTTAAAATTACCTAACATGTATCAAAGCTTCTAATTTCCTCTGGTAATGAATTCCACAGTTTTGGTGCCGAAACCGAGAACGCTCTGTCTCCATGAGTCACCGTTTTGGATTTTGGCTCAAGTAGAAGATTACGGTCAGATGATCTCAAAGCACGAGTAGGTTTATATTTATTTAGCAAATCAGTAATATAAACAGGCGCCTGGCCATGCAAAGCCTTGAAAGTAATTATTAGTATCTTAAATACAATCCTTGATCTCACCGGCAACCAGTGAAGATTACGAAGCACAGGGGAGATATGCTCCGATTTTTTAACCCCCGTTACAAGTCTTGCAGCTGTATTTTGAATTCGTTGTAACTTCTGGTAAGCCATATAGGATGCTATTACAGCTGTCAAGTTTTGATGTTATGAATGCATGCACCAACTTCTCACACTCCTTTTTACTCAAATATTTCCTATTCTAGGCTGTACCTATACTACTTTTTTACACTCTCAGCTATATTACACGGCTGGTAGCCGAGCTACAATATCTTACACGACTGTTATAATTGAGCTATTATATATTATAGGAATTTATGCTGAAGGAAAATTTAGAGTGTTTCGCCCGTTTCGCTCGCTGCTAGAGAAAACTAAAAACATTATGTCATTGTGGAAATATTTCGCTAGCGAAATGGTGACGTGGAAAACGGCCTTTAGAATATATACATTTTAAGACCAAACCGGTTTTGAAAATGCAACATCAAGGCCTTCTGGTTGGAATTGAATCCGACCCTTGCGCGGATGCTAATGCAGTGCTCTCTGACCATTGTGCTACCAAGGCCGTTGCCGAATTCTGGAAGGCCTTGTTTTTGCATTTTTGGTACACTCGAAATTTTCCTTCACCATAATTCATAAATCCCTATAACATGCAGTTTAGTATAGTAAAATGCTAAATATCACTTATTATATTACACGGCTGCTAGCCGAGCTGTAATAATATATTATTACACGGCTGTTACCCGAGCTATATATACACGAGCTGTAATATATACACGGCTGCTAATCGTGTTGTAATATATTATAAGTCTGCTAGTCTTATCCTATCCTTAGAACATGCAGTTTAATCGAGTGAAATGCCAAATATTACTTGTAATATACCCAATTCTTCTCCCGGCATTACCATCACTATATATATAGAAATCGTGACTGGGAAACGGCATCCGTAGCTCTGCACTAGCATCGCAGGGTCGCGGGTTCAATTTCAGCCGGGGGACCAGTTGCGAAAAATGCAACTTCAAGGCGGTTTGGTCTTAAAATATATATATTAGATAACACTCCAAATTTTCCTTCACCATAAATCCGCAGAACATATAATATATTACATGCAGGCTGCAACCCAACTCTCACTGCTAATAGAGTCGTCACGTTTTTTCACGGCTGCTAGCCGAACTACAGTATATTACATATTAAATTTATAATATTACATATTAAATTTATATCATTATACGTATGGTTTATTTTGTTTTTTCTTCATGAATTATTAAATATGAACTATTTTTGTTTCAGCTCGCGGAGAGGAACTCATGAAAGTCGAGGAGGTTTATCTTCATCACGTCACATGGCGACTTACCCAGCCTGACGGCCAACTGCAGATTGTCGATGCTAATCTTAAAAATCTAAGGTATACATTTAAGCATGTACATTTGAGGTCTTCACATTGAACTCTATAAAGACTGGAACGATAACTCCATAAGTTGCACCCTATGATCGGATGAAGCCAAACTTTAGGTCGCTCGGGGTAGCCATCAATGGTATAAAAGTATGATTCAGGAAGTTAAAAACTGACTTAGAGGCAAGGTCAAAACAGAAACTTAGCAGCTTTTAGTGTAACCCATTCAAACTCTTCAGAACAGTGCAGAAAAATAAGAATAGGCTGAAATTTCTGCGCGGTTTCGGACTGAAGATTTTCTCTGTTTGGTTCTTAAAGCTAGTTTTGGTTGCTAAAACTACAATTGATTGATATAGGTGGTAATAGACTATGCAGGTATGATTTGGATTATTTCTAAACCTTGCTACTTCGCTACTTCCCTTGGTAGGGAGAGGTGATAGAAGAGGTAGAAAGGGGTGGGTATAGCAGGGTCAAGTAAGAAGGTTGGTGGTGTATAGCGGTGGAGAGAGGGGATGTTTTGAGAGGAATAAGAAGTTGTTAGAGGCGTAGCATTGGCAACGAAAATTTGGTAAAATCTTGTGAATCCTTCCAAATCGTCTTTTTCGAGTTTGTTCATGTCACTCACCAGTAATATACTATGTCTTCTTTTTAGATACACCAATATCACGATGACAAATTCATCTGGTGCGCATTCTGTTGAAGTTGGAGATTTTAACATGACCAATTTATTGCCAAACTCACCATACAACGTAAGTGAATGACAAATTAAAAAATAAATGCATTCATTATAGTGTATCACTAGTCGTAGGGTACTGTAATTATCCTCTATTAAGAACCTTTTACAATATGGCTTGGCTCGTAAAGCGGTCTTAACACAGCATTTCGGCAATTTGATTGGTTCCTGAGCGATCTTTACAAACCGGTAAAGACCTTGCTGCGTTTTCGTTTTTATCAACGGATTGTTTCTTTTCAGAAAGTAATCATACCTCGCGGTGAACGACGAAAAGGATGTTGCAGTCAGAGTTTATTGCCGAGTCAAGTCACCAGGTATGGTTTGAAACAGAATAAGACGCCTCCTCAGGCGTTCACTCGGGCACTCCGTCGAGACGACGTCAGTATCCGTGTTTGTCCGCTTTTACCCATAATTCTTGCGGCCATAACAAAAGAAAATAGCTCATTTGCAATCATTTGTGAGTCAAATTTGGTTTGTTTGTTCACATCACTGATCTCGAAAGAAGACTGGATTGAGCAACTATTGTTCAGAAAATGAAGCCGGAATTCCGCCATTAGGTCTGGACCTTACAGATAAAAGTTTTCAGAATGTTTCTCGCAGAAATCGCCGGAAATCCACTCCTGGAGCTTTCTGAGGGGCATGCGCTCAGACCCCTAGAGAGGTTCCAGGCAAACTTGCGAACATAAACTTCACTGGATTTGTCTGACTGCTCCTCCCCAGTGCCAAAATAATCCTGCGTACGGCTATGATTTCTGCCTCTTGATATTATGTTTTGTGTTTTCGAAATGAACATACATAGTTAAAACAAGTACGATCGTACTACTGGACCAGGAACTGGCCGAGTTTTTTTTAAATAAAGTTATTCATCAATAAGCAGGCTAGAAAAGTCCATTTTCTCTTGTCTAATAGCGAAAAACGGGCTTTGAGAAAATCTAGCCAGCGGGTTTAAATTTAGTCAAAATTTAATGCTTAGTCGCTGGTCCATGACTGCACGATTTGTGTTAACAACAATACAACTGACATGTCTTTGTTATGGTTTGCGTTTGTCTGTGAATATTAATGATATGCATATTATTCTTCTACGCGTACAGTCAAGAATTGCTTGTACGTTGCCCCTAAATCGAAAATCAAAAATCGGACACCGTCAGTCGATGAGGAATATCGTTTAAAATCATCGTGTCAAATTTCATGACGATCGGACTCGAAATGACGGAGCATTAGGCTTTTTTCGAAGAGTGTCGCCCCTAACAAGAAGAAGAAGAACCAAACATCAGTGCATCACTAACTTTAGCAACGTTTCCACTCGTCGCACCACTGTCATCCTTAGAGATTAACTTTCTCAAGTTTTCAGAGCCAACACCATAGTCAATCATTTGATCTCGCGCAGTGACACTTTCCCAAAGGTCGCGATAAACACTAGTGTAGTTTTCCCCATTGTTGTCGTACACAGTTTCCCCAGCTAGTTTCACAACAAGCTTCTCAACCAACAACTTGCTCACATTGTTCAAGAACCAGCTTTTGGCGTTTGCATTCTTAAAGTCGAACACTAGACCCAACGATCCAGGCACCAAACAGCTACTAACCTTGAGCTTCGGTATATCAATGTAAAGTTCCTCGCCAGGACTGACCTTATTAGGGTTCAGCGTGATCACATGCTGCGTTCTCGCCCCTTTTATGACGCCCATGGTTGCTCGTCTAAAACCAGGGCTCAACTCTGCTGACGTGACGTTCATATACTTTACATATGTTTTATCACTACCGTTTTAGCTTGTAATAATCATAAGCGAACCACGCAAATATCACCGCGAGTACCCACAGATTTTGAGCCAACCATGCGAGACCCTTCGCACCCAACGTCAACGCATTATAAACTAAATTAGCCAACCCAACAGCCCATGGACCCATCTTCATGATTGCATTCTTAACAGCCTGTGCGAACGACTTTGTGGCTTTAGCACCTTTCATAACAGCAGACCTCCCAGCGATAATAACAGTTGTCACGATTCCAGCTATCGTAATCGCTAAAGCGCTCAACCCAACCATATTTTCTTTAGCCCATTTCTTGAATCTCTCTAGCCTAGACAAGTCGTTGTTTCTGACCTCGTCGACAATAATTTTATTAGCTTCTTCGTGCTCTGGTTTGAGACCTTCCTGAAGTCGTATGTTATCCGCTTTCAACTCAGCTACCTCACTGACGTTTTTATACCATTGTTTTTTCATTGGGTCAGTCTCATTTAGAGCTTCCAAGCGGTAACTATCGGCTGTGATTTCTAAAGAATTTATCATCACGTCATTTGAGCCCACTGGATTCAATACGCCTGCGATTTCTCTCAACATTTGCTCTCCACCACCAACCTCAGACGTCGCACCATCGTTTAGCTCACTCTCTCGTGACTCCACTTCGCCTTCAACCCTGTCAGAAACGTTCGAAACAATAGCGTCTGTCAATTCTTCTGTTGGCGCTATGCCCTCGGACCTCAACTGCGCGTCAACC
Organism: Chrysogorgia sp. JL179-B06; assembly: GCA_035772405.1. Lineage (NCBI taxonomy): Eukaryota > Metazoa > Cnidaria > Anthozoa > Scleralcyonacea > Chrysogorgiidae > Chrysogorgia > Chrysogorgia sp. JL179-B06. Next base: position 738,108 of record JAYKKM010000266.1, read on the forward strand.
ACACCACTCGACGTGTTTTCGTGTTCCTTTCTAGCTTGCTCGACGAGTTGCTTGAACTCTTCAACGGCTTCAGCAGCGTCTTTTGCGTTACTATACTGAAACGTCTTACCTTGATTCCTTGAGACGACAACTTTTTCACCTCCAAACGAAATACCGCTTTGATTACCCCTCTTATCAAGAGTTACGGCTGACTCAATAATGAGTTTCTTCGAGCTTGGTCCATTTCTCACTCTAATGTCTAATTTTAGAGCTTTTTTGAAGAAGTCTTTCTTGTCTCTTACTATTGATGACTTTATAGTTGGTCCAAGTCTCTTCGTTTTTGGTATGTCTTTAAGCGGGTCGTCTAAACCTATTTTGGAGCCCTCTGTTGCAGGTCATCATCAACAAACGGCGTCTCTTTTTCTTTAACCCCTCTTTTATCCTGTTCGTCCTGCAATTTATTTACTCTCTCATACAATTTGTCATACTTGACACGCTCGATGTCTGACATGTCACCATCAACGTATGTGTCGCTAATTAAATTATAGTCTCGAGTGAGTTTTTCGAGTTCGTCATTTATTTGATGATCGGTGTACCTATCAAGTCTATCGAAGTTGTCCATCTCAATCTCGTCGAAATCTCCCCCACCTTCAGCCATATTACATTAGCTCACATTTTGAACGTCACTTTCTGGTGTCCACGAATCACGTTTGCTTTTAGTTTAGATAATTGTACGCAAGCCACGCGAATGTCACCGCAAACACCCACAGATTTTGAGCTAACCAAGCGAGGCCCTTTGCGCCTGTCACCAGCGCGTCGTAAACTAAGTTCGCCAATCCAACAGCCCATGGACCCATCCTCATTATTGCGTTTTTAACAGCCTGTGCGAACGACCTCGTGACCATAGCGCCTTTCATAACATTAGACCTCCCAGCGATAATAATGGTTGTTATAATTGCGGCTACTGAAATTGCCACAGCACTCAACCCAACCATATTTTCTCTAGCCCATTTCTTAAACTTCTGCAATCTGTCAATATCGACTTCTTGTTGCTCTCTAACCTCTTCTATTTCCCGCTGTTCAATAACCATGTCTCTAGCCTGTCTAAGTCCAATCACTCTTTCAGCTAGATCGATGAACTCTTCATTCTCTGCAGTCGTGAGGTCTTTTCCCTCAAGCTCTGCTATTCTTTCGTTCGCTTCATTTATCAAGTCTCGATAGTGATCCGCCTCTATTTGTAGTGCACCAGTGTCGTCTATTCTCGACTCACGCAACACACTCTCGCTTGGATTGAGTGTGCTATTCAACTCACGGTTCTCGATTGGTGTTAGTTCAGGTATGTCGACGTACTCCGCATGTGTGGTGTCTAACAATGGCGCACTCCTCACGACGTCTTCGCGATCTCTTACGTTGTCATTAGCCCACGTTTTAAGATCGTTAAAAAACCCCTCCATGTGTTGACGCGTTCTTCTACTACGTTCGCGATCCAGTCCACTCACCACTTTAATTAGTCTAATTTTCTCATCGACTGTGACGTTTGGATCGTCCCGAGCTAGTTCTCTATCTTGAGTGGCTTTTTCGAGACTATATTTTAGTTCATCGTTAGTGACATCCTTGTATTCATCAGATCTTATCCTGGGGTCATCGAAATCTACCCAACCTTCAGCCATATTACATTAACCCACATTTTGAATATCGCTTTCTGGTATCCACGAATTATGTTTGCTCTCATAACCCAGCCATTTGACCAGCGCCATCTTCTTCCCTCTGACTTTCTTTCTTTTCAACACCTTTTCGACTCTGTACACATCGCCACCATGTTTCTCACTGACCAGCGATAATTCCTGCTCATAAAATTTCCCGATAATCTGTTCGCCACTTATGTCCTCAATTTCATACACATTCGGGTCACCACGAATAACCTTCACCACTTTAAACAGCTCTTCAGTGAAGTTGGCCTCATAGCCCTTTGTGAACACACTCTTGTATTTGCTAATTCTCACTGACTCACCAACTCTAAACTTCGGCAATGGGTTGTCCGCAAATTGATGACCAAACAAAGTAGTCCAAACTTCACCCTCATTTGACTTATTGACATCCTTTGGCTTCATCATAATGCTTCGATTCACATTGCTATTATAATTGCTCACAAACTGATCAAGAACGTCAATCCATCTATACGTCCCACGGGTTTAAAAGTACTTCCACATGATGCTCTTCAGACTTCTGTTAAAACGCTCGACAACAGCAGCCTTTTTATCGCTCTTAGTGCTGAAGTATTCAACACCATGTTCTTTCAGCAAACTTTTCACACCAACATTGTAGAACTCAAGTCCGTCATCAAATTGCGCTAATTTAGGCGTGGCTCCAAACCGATCTTTAAAGTCACTCAATACAGTAGCTCTCCAACAGCCTTAGGCATGGTCTAAACGTCGAACTTATCATGTGCCGAACCTAATTCACATTAAGTTCGACCTTAATCATTAAGTTCGACGTCGGTTGCATACGTCGAACTTAATAGGTCGAACCTTGGTCGAACTTAATCTTCGTTGCGTAATGAGCAACCTCGTACCCAGGGTCTTACCTCCGCTACTCGAGGTTGTTCCAAAATGGCGAAAGTGAACAGTCAAAGTATGATGCAGGAAAACAGGAGAATCGCACTAATCCAGACCATGTTTGAACGTGCAAGGAGACGGAGGAGAACGATACAGTCAATAGTGAACAGTCTGTTGATTAGGAGAATGCGACTGATCAAATTAGCAACGATATTGGTTCTTGTGGCCGTTGCTGGTAAGAACGCTGTGACCCCAGTGCGTCGTCGTTCATGCCGTCGTCTTACACGGAATACTGGTTGGTGGAGAATTATATGGCAAACATATACTGATGCGAGGTTTAAGAAAACTTTCAGAGTTTCACGTGGAACATTCACGTTTATTCTCGATCGAATAAAACATGTACTCGAGCGCAAAAATGTGGTTGAAGAGGCCATTCCACCTGAGCTGAGATTAGCTATTTGTCTGTACCGTTTGGGGAGAGGTTCGTACTATTATACAATAGCTGAAATGTCAGGTCTTGGATTGTCAACCGTATGTGCCATAACCAAAGACGTTTGCAGAGTTATAGTCGAATTGTTGTGGAAAGAATGTGTCTCCAAATTCATGCCTCAAACAGAAGTTGAGTTCAAAAATAAAATTCTCGATATGGAAGAAATGTGGCAGTTCCCATGTTGCTGGGCAGCTATCGATGGCTGCCACATTCCTATAAAATGTCCTCCAGGTGGCCTTGAATCATGTAAGGAATACCACAATTTCAAAAATTTTTACTCTATTGTTTTGATGGCATTGGTGGATTCCCATTATCGTTTTATCTGGGGAAGTTGTGGGTATCCAGGGAATTCACATGATGCTATAATTTTCCAGTCAACTGACCTATGGGAAAAGATACAAGAAGAGAACTTCCTACCACAAATTGGCAAATCTGTTGGAATGCAAACTGTCCCCCCCATTGTGGTTGCGGATTCTGCATTTCCATTCACAACGTGGCTAATGAAGCCTTTCACCAATGCAGTCCTAACCGAACAACAAAGGTATTTCAACTATCGACTGAGCCGGGCAAGAATGGTAACCGAAGGGGCATATGGTCAGTTGAAAGGAAGATGGCGGGTCTTATTAAGAAAATGTGAAAGCAGCAGTGAGGAAGTAAGAACAGCTACCCTAGCGTGCATGGTTCTCCATAATATATGTATCATAAGAAAAGATACAATTCCAAAAAAGCTTGATCTCACCATTGACCCAAGCACAAGTGAGAAACGAGATAGAGAAGTTGTGAGGGAGTTGCTACAGATGAGGGCATGTCCAAAAATGAAAGATACGTCAAAAGAGGCTGGGAAAATTAGAGATGCTCTTGTAAAAAAGTTGTGGTCAGAGAGGCAGACAGGAGATGTACAATAACTGAATGACTATTTTCCAATGAAGTGATCTGTTTTAAAATATTTACATTGATTCTTTTTAATCAACATTAATTATTTTTAATCAACATTAATTAACATTGCAATCAGGATTGTACTGAATTATTTTGCAATTAAATGTTCATGTGCCTAGGTTTACAATAAAAATGTTAAGTAGCTTGTTCTTTCCTGCTCAAATAGAGTAAAGGTAAAACTGGTTAATTTTGAAGTTAGGTTGCATTTTATTTGCTAATTCCCAGACATTTCAGATTTATGACAATGCCTTATTAAAATGTAACATTTTCAATACATTTTTTCTGACAATATCAGGCCTGTCAAGCTACTTTACATTTAATATCATTGTTTCATTAAGGTTGCAGTGCACCATGTATTATGTACTTAAAAAATTGTTAATCAAGTGGATAGTGTGTGCTTGAATAATAAAAATAGACAATGCTTAATAGACTTTATTAAAATAACTGGAAGTGTGGAATAAGTAAGAGATAACATTATACAGAAGATGGAGACATTGAAGCCAGTCTTGTATGAGCCATACTTAAGAGAGTTGTTGCAATTCATCTGAACTGGGCAATTATATGGCTTAGTATAGATTTATCCGAAACGGGAAAATATTTTCAATAACAAATAATATAGTTAACAAATGACACTACAAAGTCTGGTAATGTTTAGGGTCATACGCAGATTCATCAGTTGGGTCCATTATTGGCTGGGTTGTGCGAGGAGGGGAAAAAACGGGTGGAGTTTGGTAAATTTGTTGATGATCTTGTAAGCTGGGGGTTGCAAGATGTTGAAAACCGAGGGGAGCATGGTGAGGAAAACTGGGTGGAACTTGGCGTTGCTGTTGTTGCCAGTAGGGAGCTTGGTTCACCATTCCTTCATGTTGGCTTACAGGGGCTCTTGCATTCAATAAGAGCTTGGCCATTTCCAATTCATGCTTCCGGGATTTCTCTGCTTCATCCCGCATGAAGCTTATCAATTCTTTGGTCGGGTCTTGCTCAATCATAGTTTTGAGCAGTTGAACAGCCTCACCAACATGGTCTTTTTCCAAGAGTTTCTTCTTCTTTTTTATTGGCACAAACTGGTTTGTGGCTTTCTGATTTATTTCTTCCTGGGGCCCACTGGAAGCACCACTGGAATCACCACTGGAAGCACCACTTGTAATACCACCATTGCTAGAAGATGGCTCTACAGCCATTTCTGGCTGACAGGAATCTCTAGATTTCACCACTGGGAAAAGTTGCTTAAACCAAGCACCATAGCCTTTATCTTCCTGGAACCTACTTATCCCAGTCATTCGCTGATGCATTTTTTAAATTTGTTTCGCAACTGTGCGACTGTGAAAATTATAACCTCTTCTCTTTCATTACATCTCATTTTCAGCTCACTTAAGATTTTTTCATAAATTGGCCCATTTTGCTGGTTTTTTGTGTTAGTGAATACCAGTTTTTTTTTGTAGTATTCACTACCAACAATTATATTCACAAAATCATCAAGAGCCTGATTTGACCATTTTGCCTTTCTCCCAGGTTTCTTCTTGCCTGATGAAACTTTAATTACTTGATCATCCTCATCTGAGTCATTATCTCTTGTTGATGCACTGGAAAAGTTATACAATAAATGTGATTATATATTTACATATTTATACACTGTATATTAACATATTTATACACTGTATATATATATATATATATATATATATATTTACATATTTATACACTGTATATTAACATATTTATACACTGTATATATATATATATATATATATATATATATATATATATATATTATATATATATATATATATATATATATATATATATAATATATATATATATATATATATATATATATATATATATATATATATTATATATATATATATATATATATATATATATATATATATATATATATTATATATATATATATATATATATATATATATGGATGGATGGATGGATGGATGGATGGACGGACGGACGGACGGACGGACGGATGGATGTATAGATGTATAGATGTATAGATAGATGTATAGATGTATAGATAGATGTATATATATATAGATGTATATATATAGATGTATATATATAGATGTATATATATAGATGTATATAGATAGATATAGATAGATAGATAGATAGATAGATAGATAGATAGATAGATAGATAGATAGATAGATAGATAGATAGATAGATAGATAGATAGATAGATAGATAGATAGATAGATAGATAGATAGATAGATAGATAGATAGATAGATATATAGATATATAGATAGATAGATATATAGATATATATATTGATATACATATTTATTGATATATAAATATATCTATATCTACATAATGACGTTTTAAGAGAAAATAAAGTCCTTCATAAGAAAGAGAAGATAAATATAGCACGTGTATGATTTAAGATGGCAGATCAGCGCAGATGCCAGTGAGCCTATGTATAGCAGTATAGGTAGTACAATCGGTCGTAACTATCATTAAAAACAAACCTCTTTTGTTCTGGTGGCGAACTTTGGCCATTTGAATTTATTGTTTGGTTTTCACTCTTCGACGTCGATTTTCCAAACAACTCACATCCGTTGCAATAGCCAACGCACTTCCCCGCACACCATCCATCGACGTCTTCGTCATCTTCGAACACAGAACATCGGTTACATACTGGTGCGCCACAAGAAATACACTTGTATTTCGTCGTTTGTTCGCAACTAAAACAGCATTCATCTCCTCGCGCTTCCATGTTTACTTCGAAAGTGCGCCAAATATGTCACGCGCGTATTTCGTGTGTATCAAGTTTCGTATTTGGCGCTCACCTTAGCGCGCAAAAACTAGACAAACTTGTTTTTTCTGTCAAATGTATTCGGTTCGGCACATGATAGATTCGACGTTTAGAACCGGTCGAACTATGGTCGAACTTAATGCATTAAGTTCGACTGACTCGGTCGAACTTAACGCTTGGGTCGACCTTAATTAAAACCGCCGAACTTAATCGTTGCAAACGTCGAACTTATCATGTACTTAATACCTTGTATTAGGTTCGGCACATGATAAGTTCGACGTTTAGAACAAGCCTTAGTCATGTTCTTAGTGTCTTTTCTATAAACTGCAATGCCAAAAGCGTATCTACTCAATATTTCAATGCCTGTCAATATCCAATAATACCCCTTGTTCTGTTTTGAGTACTTACTCATGTCCACTAAGTCCATTTGGAGCTCTTCACCAAGAAACTCAACAAAAGTCGCGCGGAACTTGTGTCTCCTCACAATGGGTTTGTACCTAGTGTAGGTGTCCTGCGCTGTCAACCACTCTTTCACTGTTTTTCTAGTCACTTTCAATCCGTCTCCTAATGCACTTTGATACAACCTCTCTACACCACTGAACCCTGTCTTGGGGTTATAATAAATGTCTCTCAGCCCTTGCTCTGTCTCCACACCGAGTTCCATATAATTCACACAATATACAGTTCCAGCAACACCGCGCCAATTTTAACACCACCGTTATTCGGTTTGACACGAAACGTCATACTTGAGTAAACACCTTTTTTAATACTCACCTTTGACTCAATATCCACATGACGTTGTACTGACCCATTCAAAGACTGTTCAGTGGGTATTGGCAACGTTGCGATCACATTGCTACGCTTTCCATCAATACCTACATTGCTTTCAGGGTCAACAATGTCACATAAGATTTCTATGTACTTCAGACCTCTGTTCATGTCGACCTCGTTTGGACTAGTGTACCACTGTGAGTCACCCCGAATCACCCTACCCCTCGCGAAACCAAGTAGAGGTCCAAAGAGTTTAAGCGAGATTGGGGCACTAGTCTTAATCCTACATCTATATACTTGTGAACGGTAGTTTCTCTATCTCGAGGTCCCCACCCCTATATCTTTTAAAATCTTGTTTTAAGATTCTGACCAGTGTGTTGAAGTTAGCATACCCTCCACTCGTTATCGTACTTTTAAGATCACTCGAAGGGTAGTTCAGCGCGTAGAACCAATCGGTTTCGTTCTCTAGTACGTTATTGTAGTCCCAAAACACAGTGGCTGTCTTGACCATAATGTGCGGGTTGTCATGCATGATCATCACACTATTGTCAAAGGACACCACTTTTTCTGCACCTTCAATGAATACTGTCAACTTTCGCATCATGTATAACATACAGTATATTATATGCAGAAAGCCCTTCACGATTACTATGGAAAGTACTACAAACGTGCGATGGCGAACACATCGAAGGCTACACACGACGCGAAGGCAGACCTCATCAAAAAGTACCCTCACGCCACTTTAAGCAAATTCGAGTTCTATCCAAATATTTCGCAAGACGGTAAGATCGTGAGTGTCGACACATATTTCAGAAATAATGACATCCTCAGCACAGACATAACCAGCGCAACCTTCAAAAATGATAAGAACATGTGGAGGTGGCTACACAATAGTAAGTTCCCAATAATATGGCAAGGTGGTGGAACTATCCAACCACTGCCAAAAGGTCATAAGGACCACTGGGGACTTTGGGACGGCTATCCAACAGAGAACGTGTTGAATTATCCAGTGAATAACTTTAAAGTTTTTGTTAACCAAAATAGCTACTTCATGTCAAAGCTACCAGTCTTACAAATCACCACGTCAAAGACCACGTCAGAGTGGGACGACAGCGAATCTTACTATCGTGTTGTGTTTGCGACGTATTGTGCGAGTTTCTGTTGTGGAGTCTCACTGCAACATTTATCAGTGTCACAAGAAGTCCACCCAGTGGTCACAAGTGTGATGAGATTTCACGTTTACTTCACCATTAGGAGACTTCTCAGAAGAATGGAAGGTGGTGAGACCATGAAATCAATAAGTAGAGAATTCAACGCTTCCGAATTGTATGGTAAGATTTCCAAGATTCCCAGAAAACATTACTACCAGAATAAAGTCCTGAGCGATGGCACTCTTGGTGAATCCAGAGTCTACACACTCAACGACGTTCAGAATGATTATAAACGATACGTCGCGCGATTGTCAGACGGCTTTACCAACATTGGACTGCAATATCTAAACCAGAGCATAGAAGCCTTTGTGTACTCCACACTTGGTGCGCAAGCGAGAACACGTGTATCAGTCGTTGGTGGTTCTGCAGGAAGTCTAGAGACCCAACAAGAGTTCCGCAAGTTGTTCGCTGACAGTGTTATACAGTATGACGTATCGACATGGATTCTCAACATGAATAAATCGATTAGAGACACCAACGTTGTCCAAAATCTCGCAGTGTCGCCAAGTACATGGTTAATGCCAAGTAATGTGGTGATACTCAAGAACAAAATCGCTGGGTACAACAACTTATTAAAGATTGCCACAGAGTCCATGAAATTTGGAGTGAACACTCGCTTGAATGCAACAACACCAACGACTGTGGCTAAAAAAGTTCACCAAGAAAATGTGGTGACTAACTTAGTAGCGCCACTCGTGAAGAAAACAGTGGCTAAAAAAGTCCACCAAGAAAACGTGGTGGCTAACTTGGGAATAGTGCCACCCGTGAAGAAAACAGTGACCAACCAAATAGCACAGACCACCACAAGTGAGTCAGACACGACAACGCTGGCGATAATCTTAGGGTTCTCAGCAGTCTCTGGCTATCTACTAACCAAATACACCTTGAAGTAGTAATGAGTCTAAACTATGGGTATGAGTCTGACGACCCTCACGATAAAATACTAAAGAGAACGAAAAGGCATCTGGACGAAGATCCCAAATTAAGTGTGACTGGTGGAAGGATGTCTGGACCCATCGACATGCAAGGCTCAGCGATAAAAAACGTATCAGACCCAGTCGATGACTCAGACGCTACCAATAAAAGAACTCTAGAGCAACTACTATCGGGTTTCCTCAAGAGTCAGTCCTACAATGTTGTGCTTGACTTCAACGTTAACACACACGCCTCGAAAAATGTGGAATTTCACACCAATAGTTCAAGCAGAGTGAAAGCCATTGGTGAAACAAGTAAATTAGTGCAAAACAATCCAACTTATGGCCCTATTATTAGCGTCGACGGTGCAGGCCAAAGTTTTCTGTCCCCTGTGTTAATTGACCAATTCCACTTGAGTCAGGCCTTCATTTTAACTGCCCCAGTATGCAATGGTGCGACCTCTCCATTTTTGTCGTAGTGCGGTTACCTACTCGCGCCACGGGGTCAAATTGGGAGACAATTATATCAAACGACGACGGTCAGTGGGATAAGTTCATAGGGTACAAGACTGGTATGACTAATGGACTGGCGTATGGTGGCAGCAACCCAGCAATGGAGAACATATGCACTATTCCAAGTGGTGTTGACCTCACAAAAATGCATATGATATCAATACACTGGCAAATGAGCAACTCACATGTCAGGGTCAACAACGTCAAGTCAACCGATTCAGACTTCATAGCGAATATGAAAAAGATAGGCACACCCTATGGAACAATTTTTGGAATACACCGACCAAGAATACCACTCGCACCTTATGCGTACCCATCGTTGGTAGAATTCTACGGTGTGAAAATTGTGAGTGCAGGTTACATGGCGAACCGAGACATCATAATCATTGGTGGAAAAATGATGAAGGAGTATGGTGTAAAGTGAGTGTTCGATGCACTAAAGTGATCTTCCAAACCAGCGCTAAATATATGGGAGCATGTGTTTCAAAAGAACGTGAAATATATAAAATAAATAAGACGACTGATCACATGTTCAAAGCTGGTGGGTCATTTGGCCGCGGTGATGTGAGTCTCGAGCTCCACGCTGAAATTGGTATGAGGTCAAGAAAAACTTACGGCAAACCTATTGTGTTACCAGAATCAGACACTGTGGGAGTGGTGGAGGACACGACCTAAACTATAATGGGTTGGTCTCAAAGATTTAGAAAGCTGGTTCGTAACATTAGAAACTTTTTCAGACGACGTAGCAAACCCAGGACTAATAAAACACACCTGATGCGTTGGTACACAACAAACCAGATCTATAAAAAACCTAACACCCACATCGAGTAGTTTTTTTTTGTGGGGGAACTATATAGTGATGACTTCCAAGACACTTCAACTATTCGATTTCGATGGTCATCAAATCACGACGGCTAATCACGACGGTGACACGTGGTTCAAAGCGAGAGAAGTCGCGAGTGCTCTAGGTTATGCTCAACCAAAAGATGCGGTGCATGATCACGTCGAACCTGATTGTAAAATGAAGATGGAGCAGGCCTCATTTATCAACGAACTTGGGGTCTACTCGTTGGTGTTCTCAAGTAAAATGGAGCGTGCGAAACACTTCGGAAGGTGGGTGCACTCAGAAGTTTTACCAAGCGTTAGAAAAGGTTTAGCTGACGTCGGTCTCAAACACAACCAGTTTAAAATGATCACCGAGTTCGACCTTCATACGAAAGTTGTTGGTTTTCTTAGGAAATATTATCCAGAAGCTATTTTGATAGCTGCTTGTGGTGAAAATCAAGACACTCCGAGTAAAAGAATAAATTCGTGGAAAAAAGGTTACCAACGTGGAACACCCGACTTGATTATTGCCAATACGAACCGACAGCATAGCGGGCTTGTGATTGAGTTCAAGAATCCAGGTGGCACAGGTAAGACATCCGAAGAGCAGGAGTCTCTGCTACTCAGATACAAATCCGCTGGATGTCTAACATTGTTGTGCGACTCGTACGACGACGCTATTACCACGGTAATAAAATATTTCTTTGACATTGGGTTTCAGTGTTCCCAGTGTTTTCGTAAATTTAAAAATAAAGCAGCGTTGAGTAACCACGAGAGGCATCATTGTAAAGAGACTTTTTAGACAGCGAGTAATGAGTCGAATTAGCACACGTTCTCGTTGTTTGAGACGGCGACAACTGTTCTAGCGTTTTTTTTAAAGATGTTTTTAACTTAACAAAAATATCTGCGAAACTTTCTCTCAATGAAAATGTTTGTGGAACTCTATTTATTTCACAAACCTTCTGACCACTGTGTGAAAAAATGTTTCTATGACACATTGGACGCTTCATGTGACCAATGTATAAATTTAAAAAAGTGGGGTGTATTGAGAGCACCCTTAATTTTGTGTGGAAGGATGGTGACGTCTGCACACTGCACGATATTGCTCAGCACCGCCAACGAATGATGGTCCTGGGTTGTATCTCCAACTGAATGGTGCATCGACAGTTGTTCCGTAAGTGTCACGACAAACAGCGCAATACGCTTTTAGAAATGTGATGTCGTCTGCTACTGGGAGCAACGTGTCGAGCTCACCAAGTCTTTTTAGATGCTCCGTTGTTATGAGACCACAAATAATGACGTGAATGCCAGCTTTGATGTAACCACGAATAACTGGGAGTAGATCAGAGTACCAATGGCCTTCGTCGATGCCGATGACGTCATAGCCAGCTAGTTTGGAAGAACTTGGAAGGTTGGCGATTAACTCTGCAGGTAAACTGTCTGATCCGACAACAATGGTCTGACGATGTGTGGAGAACGCGTGGTCAGTTCGCCTGGTGTCACCTGCGTTGTTCATGTAAAGGACTTTGAGCCCTGATTTACTTAACGTGACTAACCTGCGAAGAGTCTCGGTCGTTTTTCCTGCGAACATGGGACCAATCACGATTTCTAGTTTACCAACTTTCCTCATGGCTACTATACTTTGAGATTTTTTTTTTATTGCGGTGGTGGAAATCGTCGTTCGTTGACAAATATCCGCTGAAGCTCTAAGTTCTCGAGGTGAGACCGCGAGCTCTCATGTCTTAAGCGATGCATTTGGTTGTTGGTGGTCACACCGCATGGGTAACACGTATACATGCTGTACTCGTGTGAAAAGTGTTGATGGGTGGGTGAGCGTATGTGGTTCTCGATATCGTCCACACTCAGTATTTCGTTACACCCCACCATGCAAACGTTGACGTCACGGTTTGCGGCGAGCTTTAGCCACGCTTTGAGTTTGGTTGGGCATGGCCTCCATAGAAGGGTCACTAAGAACACTTCGAGGAAGTTACCGAGTAATGTAGCAGTGTGCTCACGAGGGTCGTTCAAGTAGACACCACTCGCTAACATAAGGTATTTGAATGATGAGTAACACCACACAGGGATCTTGCTAGCTAAGCTATCAACCCACCAGTTGGCTGAATCTTCTTGAAGATTGACCCAAGCCTCGTGAGCACGCTTTGTGGTGAGAGTCTGAACGTTGAATCGTCTTGGCGTCTCCTCATTTCTACTATAGAGGTCGTGCAACGTGAAGGCTGACAAGTACTCTTTTAAGACGCTATAGGTCCAGAGGCGTCTTGTGGGATAGACACGTTGATAAAGTCGTTTCTCCGCATGTTTGCAAGCTCTGCTTCGCTAACCTCTCGGGCTTGAGTCCTAATTTTTAGTGCGTTTGGTCTGGGACTGTGAGATAACTGTGAGGTCAACTGTGAGACACCTGTGAGGTCAACTGTGAGTAAGATAACACATGGTAGTGTATTAGATGGTTGAAGACTCACAGACGGCTGTTGAAGCTAAGATCACGGCTGATGTGAAGAGTGTTAAGGTGAAGGACCCAAAGCGCGTCGCTGCTGGTAAAAAGTTGGCTGAGATATCGAAAGCTGCGAAAGAAAAGAAAATGCGTGAAATGATAGTCAACGAAGAACAGGATAGTGAGTGGAGCTATGGCTACATTGTTGGAACACTTGGTGTTATCATTGCTGGCGCTTCGCTATGGTACACAATTAGCAGTGAAAAAGAGACACGATTAGAACCTGTGAGTGCTACAGCAGCGCCTGTGTCAGAGAGTCGTAAAACTCGTCCAGCGTTAGACACATTTGATTCTTGAACAAAACACACGACAATGTATATATGGCTGCGATCGATCGAAAAGAACTTATGAACGAATTGTACGATGCGCTACTTGTTACGACTGGCGCTGTGGTAGTGAGTATGATTTCGAAAAAGGCTTTGGGAGAATCGTTGGGAACACCAGAGACAGTGAAAGGCACAGTGAAACTTGCTGCAGCTGTTGGTGCAGGAACGCTGTTAGTAAAATGGGCGCAATCGAAAAAGTGGATACCGACAGACCCATTCAAATCAATGTAAGTTAATGGTGAGCGTTGTGGCTGGAGGGATTTTTAATGCAGTGGCTTTTGCAGGCGCTGGCTTCATGTTTTCGAAGTTTAATCATTCAGGCTATGAAGCTGAGATGAAAAGACACAACCATGCGTTGGAACAGTTAGCCAGTGCGAAAGAAGTGTGGTATGAGAATGAGGTCGCTAAGAAAGATCAGGTCCAGCGTTTACGACAACAGCTCTCGCGGATGCTAATGCTGACATCAATGACACAAACCACGCGTTGGAGGAACTTAGAAGCGTAATGACTATTCACTACAGCGGTCGAGTGTTCACTGAGAGTCCGAAGATTGCGGATTACTACCAACCGAGTGCGGAAATGAAGGAGTGCCAATTGTTGTTTGTTGGCGCGCTAGGTTTGGGTAGTGGAATACTGACGTGGGCACTCACTCGATAAAAAAATGTTTTGGGCATTCACTCGATAAAAAATGTTCTAGGCACTCACTCGATAAAAAATGTTTTGGGTAGTGGGTACTCACTCGGTAGAAAAAATGTTGGAGTAGTATAAGTGATGGACGAACTTATGAGGCAGATGAGTTATGGTTTGACAATTGGTGAGATTGCGAATGAGACGCAAATTAAGTGTGGAAACACCTTTAGGATTTACCACTGCTCGGATTGCGACGTTGTGAAAAACATGACTGACTGTGGTGGGTACGCATGTCCAAAGTGTGGTGACGTCGAATGGGGTTACACTCAGAGTTATGGTGACATGAGACTCACACGACTAAAAAGCGTTCACAAGCGGTCTTGGCATGGATGGGGAGAAAACTACGGAATGTTGTGAAGGGTGAGCACCTTGAGTTGATAAAAGAGGACTTCTTGAAAGTTGTCAACGTGCTGCACTCATGCAATTTGATAAAGGGTAGAAATGTCAGCAGATACGGATACTACATTATTAGGTTATGCCACAGAAGGCAATTCAAGGTGCTCGAAAGGGTGTCAGACCTTAAAGATGGAAAGGTGAAAGACTTGTTTGACGACAATCTGTTTGGGGTGGTGTACCCAAAGCTGGGATGGTGCGAAAGTAATGATTTTTATTACAACGAGTGGTTTAGGAAAAAAAACAAGCGTAGTGTATATAGAAGCCAATGAGTCGGACTGTGAAAAACCCACTGACGAAAAGACGGGCGCATAAAACAAGTGCAGCCGTTGTCAATTCACTAACAGATGAAGCGACCAACGTTCACGGCTTTTTTAGAGATCAAGAGGAACAACCTGCAGTCGAAGACCACGCACCGTCGACGCATCTGTTGGATCGAGCACTGAGAGGGTTCACGAGGTCCTACGGAGTCGAAGTAATTGACGACAGAGATATCAATCAGGTAAACGCTAGTAGAAGTGCTGTCACTAACCTTTTGAGACGTGAGCTGGGTGAGACTAACGGAATGAAAGTGGTGGAGACAGTTAAGGTCACTTTTGAGAAAGTTTTAGAGCGTGATAAGACCACATACAAAACTACCTACTTTAACAGCGAAACGTTCGTCGTCATTAACGAGCATAACATCGAGGGTGTTGCCAATCGCGGGTCGGAGCAGATTTTGACGCGGATAGCTGGGTGGTTATCTGAGGGGTCTGGATGGACTATCGACAAAATAGATGCGCACTACGTCAACATCGCTATTTATAGACCTTTGCATGGGAGTAGTTACATTGCGTTGCCAAAGGAGCTGTGCAACAGTATGAAGGGCTTGATAAACGTAAATAACGGTGATGACAACGAGTGTTTTAGATGGTGTCACCTAGCGCATAAGTTTCCTGTTGGAAAACACTCTGATAGAACGTCGAAGTACGCTAGGCATGTCGGTGAGCTGAATTATGATGGAATTGACTTTCCAGTCACACTCAAAGACTACAACAAGATCGAAAAGGCGAACGATATTAGCATAAATGTTTTTGGGTATGAAAATAAGCAGCCATTCCCTGTGTACGTTTCTAAGGAGGCGTATCCTGACCATATGGACCTATTGTTGATAACTAATGACGTGGGCAACAAGCATTATGTGTACATTCGCGACTTCGACAAATTCATGTACCGTCAGACAGAGCACAAGGCGAGAAAGCACTTTTGTAGGTATTGTTTGCAGTGTTTTACCCGAGCGGACGTGCTTGAAAGTCATATTGAAGTGTGTTTGGTCATCAATGGGAAGCAAGCTATTAAAATGCCACAAAAAGGTGCGAAAGTGAAATACGAGAATTTTAGTAGACAATTAAATGTACCATTTGTGGTGTATGCAGACTTCGAGGCTATCACACAGAAGGTGCACACAGCGACACCATCAAGCGAGCGTAGCTACACAAATGCTTATCAGAAGCACGTTGACTGTGGTTATGGGTATAAACTGGTTTGTTGCTATGACAATGAGTACAGTAAGCCAGTGAAAGTGTATCGCGGTGAAAACGCAGTTAACAAGTTCATTGGGGAAATGTTAGAAATTGTTGAGTATTGTAAAAAGACATCTGAGAGTCACTTTAACAAAGAAATGATACTGACTGATGACGACAAACAAGATTTCGACGAGGCTAAGAGTTGCCATATTTGTAGTGTTGAGTACACTGGCGCTGACGTTAGAGTGAGAGACCACTGTCACGTGTCAGGTAAGTACAGAGGGTCCGCACATCGTCAGTGTAACGTGAACTTTAAATTGACTGATAAAATTCCTGTGATCTTTCATAACTTGCGCGGCTACGATAGTCATTTCATTATGCAGGAGATTGGTAAGTTTGGTCAAGACATAAACGTGATACCAAACAACATGGAGAAGTACATGGCGTTCATGCTTCGAAAAAACTTGGTATTTTTGGACAGCTTTCAGTTAATGAGTAGTGGTCTAGACAACTTGGTGAAGAACCTACCAAGGGACGCTTTCAAATACACGTCAGAAGTGTTTCACGACGACGGGTTGGCACTTATGACAAGAAAGGGGGTCTATCCCTATGATTATATGGACTCCTTTAATAAATTCGATGAACGCGAGCTACCCTCCAAAAAGGACTTCTACAGCGTTCTGAATGACGAGCATATTACGGAAGAAATGCACGAGCGCGCTTGCGATGTGTGGGACTACTTCGACGTTGAAAACATGGGTGGGTATCACGACCTGTATTTGAAAAGTGATGTGCTCTTGCTTGCTGACGTTTTTGAGAACTTTAGAAAGACATGTCATCGCGAGTATAAATTAGACCCGTGTCACTATTTCACGTCGCCTGGATTGGCTTGGGATGCCATGTTAAAGATGACTGGAGTGGAACTCGAATTATTGTCTGACATTGACATGTTCCAGTTCGTAGAATTAGGTATGCGTGGCGGCGTGAGCTACATATGCAACAGACATGGCGTGGCGAATAATAAGTACATGAAGGGGTATGATAAAGCGCAAGATTCGAAGTATTTGATGTACCTTGATGCCAACAATTTGTATGGGTGGGCGATGAGTCGAAGTCTACCTACGGGTGGTTTTAAATGGTTGACTAAGAAAGAAATAGAAAAGATTAATCTATGCGACTATCACAACAATAGTAAAAAGGGCTTACTGTTTGAAGTCGACTTAGAGTATCCAGACCATTTGCATGACCTACACAACGATTACCCGCTGGCTCCTGAGAAGATGGAAATAACTGTTGACATGTTGTCGGAGTACTGCACGAAAATCAAAAATAAATTTAATGTGAGTGTTGGTGGTGTGAAGAAGCTGGTGACTAATTTGATGGACAAAAAAAAGTATGTGTGTCACTATGGAAATCTGCAGTTGTACATGGATCTTGGATTGAAAATCAAAAAGGTTCATAGGGTCCTACAGTTTGACCAGTCCAAGTGGTTGGGCAAGTACATTGACTTTAACACAGTCAAAAGAACTGCGGCTAAGAACGCTTTCGAGAAGGATTTCTTCAAGTTGATGAATAACAGTGTTTTTGGAAAAACAATGGAGAATTTGAGGAAGCGTGTGGATGTAAGATTAGTGACCACCGAGAAAAAATTAGAAAAGCTTGTCTCAAAGCCTACGTTTGTGTCTTGTAAGATATTTAGCGAGAATTTAGTTGCTGTCCATAAAGTTAAAGAAACGCTGACACTAAATCGACCTGCATATGTGGGTATGTGCATACTAGACTTGAGCAAAACGCTGATGTATGACTTCCACTACAACTATATCATGAAAAAGTACTCTAGCGACACCTGCAGATTACACTTCACTGACACTGACAGTGTATAAAATTACTAGTTGCAAAAAATAAAAAAATTATCTTTGTCAAAAGGTTCAAGAAAAAGTTTGCACTGCGGATTTTACTCAACTCGTAAATTGGTCACAATGACGTCATCATACTAGTAATGCTGCGATATGCCATATCTTCTAAACAAGGTCCGTGACCCCAACTTTTTTTTTTGGTTTTAATATAAGTATGTCAATAACATTAAGACTGGGAAGTTTCAGCACATTTTCATTTCGGAAAGAATTACAGAGGAATTACCTTAAGGCGTCCAAATTGGTCAAATTGCTGGGTCCTTCCCCGAATCCCTCCCAGAGCACTAGTTCCTTTAACGAAGTCAATCGAATCTTTCTTCGATACCGAATCTTTCTTGCGCCGCATGCGCCTCAAAGCCTTTTTCCCACTTTTAATAACAATAAGAATATATTTGAAGAACTCAACCCCAAGAAATCGTCTTGGTCTCCATACCAAGGCGATTTTTCCTCCCTTGATCTTTTCGTAAGACAATGCCGCCATGACATTGATAAATTGCACCCTCCGCGCAGAAAAAAGTTCATAACCTTAACAAAGAAGAGCTTCTAGCTTTAAAGTCATTGCGATGTCGAGATGACGTTGTCATAAAACCTGCAGACAAAGGTGGCGCTGTTGTTGTCGACAAAAAGGCTCTTCGCCAACTCAGTGACACCTCTTTTATACTAAGTTGAATTTCGATCCCACTCAATCTCACCAAAAAACCGTCAAAACTACCATCAAGAATTTCATCCAAGTCGGCGAATTGCCCGCCTCTGCATCTATTTATTAATTCCTTTTTCTCTCAACTCACTTCGGGACCGCAGTAATTGGAGATTGCTGTTGCGGCCACCCTGCCACATGTACTATACTTATAATACAACCTTAGCAAATAACTTATCCATATAATCTTAATCACTAAAAATCCAATATTTGTGGCGAAACGAAATAAAAAAAAAAAAATAAATAACCTTATATTAACAACCCCCAGAACTCCTGTCATATATTTCCTACCTAAAATTCATAAACCTAACAATCCTGGCAGGCCGATTGTTTCCGCTTGTAGTTGCCCCACCGAGCTCATTTCCAGTTTTCTAGACGACGTTATGTATCATTTGGTTACGAAGTTGCCTTCTTATATCAATGATACTAAGCCTTGCAAATTTTCGAACAGTTACGTTTCAGTAGTTCCGATAAATTTATTTTCACCATGGACGTCAAGTCCTTATACACCGTAAAGCTCTGAAGTTATTCTTTGATCAGCGCACTCAGTTAGAACCCCCCACATCCACGTTACTTCGTTTAGCAGAACTAGTGCTTACCCTTAACAATTTTTCGTTTTCATTAGAAGACGCGCCCGGACAAAGTGTGTAATTTATGCTCGCAAAGTGTGACGGGATGTGTTCATAGATACTTTACTGTGATTGGTTGATTAATTAGGTTGTTTCTATGGTTACACGGTCAGAGAATAAGCAAGCGATAAATATGTTGATCTATTTGAAACAGGGTTGGATAAAAGAAGATTTTTATGAAAAAAAAATCTTCTTTTTTCTTTTAGTACTAAAAGAAGATTTTAAGTACTAAAAGAAGATTGTTGACATTGAAAAGGTAGAGTAGTCACCAGGCTCCTTTGTTGTTTCAAAATGGCGGATTTGAAAATTCCAATATTGACTATTGAGACTGGTGAACGTAATGAAATTTTCATTATGAAAATGATCGAATCCCAGTTTTCTTATTATATTTGTTATTTAAATAATTAAATAAATATTATTGTCAAATTTACAAAACAGATTATAAACAGACAAGTTTAACAATTGTTGACTTTTAAATTAAATAATTAAATATAATATAAAAAAATAAAAAATACTAAAAGAAGATAAAAGAAGAAATTTTGCTTCAAAAAAAATCTTCTTTTAGTATAAAAGAAGATAAAAGAAGAAATAATAAAAGAAGATTTGCCAACCCTGATTTGAAACGGAATTCTATTTTGGAGGAAGAAAATTAATAGGTGACCCTCCATGGGAAAAAATAATATTTCGAACGCCGTTCGAACGGCGTTTGAAACCGTTCGAACGGTTAGGTGAAAAATTCGAACGGCTAGCTATAGCGTTCGAACGGCTAGCGAGTGGCGTTCGAACGGCTATCTCGAACGGTTGGAAGTTGGCTAGTGCCTACAAGCGTTCAACCTTGCGTCCAATTAAACGTTCATCAACAAGCATTTACATAACCAAACTGTCAAACATATCGTAAGCGTTCTTCGCGACGGTTCATGCCTGGCGTCAGAATCATCGAATTTGGGATTCGCGTAACTGAGACGGATATTCGCTGACAACAGTAATTTGAGACTATTTAAAACTAATTTACTTGATCACAATTGTTTTTGCCACAATTCGGCAAACCTATGGGCAAACGCACATCCTTCTTTAAATATAGGCTTTCTAAGGAGATCAAAATAGCGATTTACAAAGACGCTTTTCGAAATGTTCGCAAACCAAAGAAACAAACATCCGGTGTACCGTGTGAGCATTGCCATAGTGATGTTGACCGTCAATGAATGTGCACGCAGCTGTATGTATGAGTGAACCGTTCATTCGTTAATAAAGTAATTTCTGATGAAATAAACGCGAGGGCCAGTGACGCATGCGGAGGCATTCTACGACAGACGGTTTCCCTTTCTAGATTACGATATTAAAACACATGGTACTGGTTTTAGCAGCGTTCGAACGTTCTATTCAGCCGTTCGAACGGTTCCAATCAGTCGTTTGAACGGCGTTTAGCAGCGTTCGAACGGTTGTAGTCAACCGTTCGAACGGCGATTCGGCGTTCGAACGGTTCTAGTCAACCGTTCGAACGGCGTTTAGCAGCGTTCTAACGCTTACCGAACGCCGTTCGAATGCGTTTGAATTGCGTTTGAATGCGTTTGAACGGGTCACTGTTTTAAATCCAATATTAGTTCGCCTGAATACAAAACTTGAATATATCCTCTGTTTCAGCACCGAGTAACATAACAATCTGAGTTAAATTTCTCAAAGATTATCTTGTCGCAGGCTGGTCGATAGCTGGTTGACCGCAAGGCATCATGGGACAGTCACCTCAATTATTGAGGTACATGTCCCACAATGCACAAAGCGCAAAATTACACACTTTGTCCGGGCTCATCTTGTCATGTTATGGTGAACATTATCAACAAATAAGTGGTGTTGCGATGGGCACCAAAATGGGTCCAAGCTATGCTAACTTAATTATTTGTTGGTTATGTTGAAAAACAGATCTTTGGACAATACACCCGTGTATTGCCTGATTTCTTGCCTGATTTCTTTGGCAGATTTATCGATGACTGTTTAGGAGTAGTATAGAAAGTGGGGCTACCAGCGCAGTTTTCAATTTTTCGTGCTTCGCAACTAAAATTGAAAAATTCGCTGTTATCCCCACTTTCGAGACTACTAAAACGAGACGAAATAAAATTCGTTAAATGAAACAAAAATAAATTATACTCTAAAACCATCACGCGTTTCCAGAAATAGTTTTTCAAGTATTAGTACGTAGAGACCGCAACTCTCTTTTACGGCAGGTCATCCTTTTCCCGAGTACAGTATGTTTAAACCTCTCGTCTAGTTCCTTACGTTCTAAGCTACTCTTAGCGAAGAGTTGTCGTTTGAGCTCTCTAACCTGGTAGATAAATGATAACTCTTTGTTGAGTCTCATTAATTTTCCTCCACTGGTTTCCCACGTTCTACGCTACTCTCCATGGCTACAGTGCTCATTACCACGTGTGAGCGCTGGAGCCCTGGAGAGTAGTGTAGAACACGGCGATACAAGGACGGTTTTCCAAAAGTCAGATCCATTAGGAATCTACACGATTTGGAAAAGTGCGTTGGTACCCCATGTTCTTTGTGTGTGGTTAAATTCGTGTAAACCGTGTGTACGATTTTGTAGACCTGTCTGTTATGCAAATTAGTCAATGTTGTTAACCAATCAAAAGAGCGCCATTTTGCTATCCATTTGGATACTTGTTTGGATAAAACATTTGCCGTGGACACTGTATGAATTGACCAATCAAAAGAGCGCCATTTTGCTATCCATTTGGATACTCAGTTGGATAACACATTCGCCGTGCGACGACTTGCTAGGGGAAGTCCTTGGGAAAGTCCCGTTTTGTTCGCGTGACATTAATGATTACATTAGTTATTCGTTAACGACTCGCAGACGAGATAGGTTAGTGATGGAGCTTGTATGTCTGATACGAAATGCTGCTGGTTTATGTAAACTTTTCGCTCGATTTTCTCGGTCAAGATCGCTTGGTGTCTTTAGAGTTTTCGACGAATGTGAGCGCTTACACGCTATCGCGTCCGTGTTGTGTTGGATATACGATATATATCTTACCTTCGACTCGCTTCCGCTCATATTGTAATTAGATAGCACTGTCTCCTTATTCATTTGGGGGTTCCCCCTCAGGGATTTCCCCTCTAGCCATATGGCTAAATACGTGTTTACTAGTTGTCAGTCCACCTGATAACAACCCTAAACAAGGGAGGTAGGGGGATACGTACGATATAAACTTCTCTACATCTCTTTTTAATAACTGGTCAGTAATCAACTCGTTTTCGAGCTTTTCAGGTGACTCAATAGCGTTGAACCCTCCTAACGCGTGGGCGAACTTGCTTATTAAAAGGTCACAGAGGAACATGTTCGCTTTCTCCATTCTTTTTACCTCCCATTCTTCATAGATCTTATTGATAACTTTAGCTGAGGCCTTTTTAAGATAAGCGACGGATTGATCTATCTCACCGTCCTCTGAGAGTCTTCTTAGTTCGTTTCGTTTCTTGTCTACGTCAGTTTGCGGAGTGTCGTCAACTTGTGATGTGTCTATTTGTGGTTCGTCGACCACTTCCTGTTCTGCTTCTTGTATGTCTTCAATGAGTTCGTCAATTGTCTCGAGATTTTTTGTCTTGCGTTTTGGCATGTCCTATATTATACGATATGTTTTGTTTTTGCGGAATAACTGTTTCGTATGAGTATGGATGCCTTATAAGTATCTCCAACCTTACGTGTTCGTTGTCTCTCAACTGTTTTGTTTTTGCGGAATAATTGTTTCGTGTGAGTATTGATGCCTTATAAGTATCTCCAATCTCGCGTGTTTGTTGTCTCTCAACTGTTTTGTTTTCACGGAATAACTATTTCGTATGAGTATGGATGTCTTAGAAGTATCTCCAATCTTGCGTACTCGTTGTCTTTCAACTGTTTTATTATTTTCTGAATTTCCACTTTATCGACTCCGTTGAGATAATCGTCTACGATAATTTTCATATCGTTTCTGTTAGGGTTATAGAATGTTACTAACTTTGAGATGTTCTCACGATATGGTTTACTAATTGAGGTTAGTTGTTGTGTTATGACTATTGTGGATAGGTTGTAGTGTCTAGCGCTAAAGGCTAGTTTAACTAGTTCGCTTGTTCTGTTTTTGACGTCCTGCCCACCAGCGCAATCGTCTAGTATTATCAATGAATTGGTGCCTTTATAAATACCAGTCACATATTTAAGAAATACGTCGACCTTGTCTTGCTCACACTGAATAGCGATAATGTTTGGGTCTCTCAAGTATTTCCACTCTGTGTACGTTTTGTTCCATTCAAATGTTGGACATATGAGAATGATGTACTCGAAATGATTAGTGTATTCTCTCTCTATCATGTCCAATAGGTAGTGTGTTTTACCACAGGCTGTCATACCAACAATTAGCATGTTAAAAGGTGTTTTCATATAGAATACTATATGTTTTAGTATTGGATTGATTGTAGATCGTTGTTGATAAGGTTTACGAGTCCGTCGGAGAGTATGAATATTCTACACATGACGTTCGCTGTTGTGACTTTTTTAATGATTTCCATCAGTATTCCTGACTGAGTATTCACGATCTTTTTTCCAGTGGCTACTTTAGCGTTATCTTCGATAGATCTAAGGTCAACAACCAAAGCGAAACCGTCTTTGTAAAACTTTTGGACAGTCATGTGCTGGTCACAGTCTAGTTTTCGTCCAAATAGTCGTTTCGCTTCTACCCATATAGTCTTGATTTTGGTATTCCTTGACTGTATACCATATTTGGCACGCCTTCTATAGTAAGTTTGACTGACTCTATGTTTGGGTAGACGAACTCCTCACTGTCAGTTCTTGTCTTATTTGTGAAGAGTAGAACGATAGCTTTCATTGACTTTCTTGGTAGGTTAATATTTTCGTTCACGAGTGTGATTCCTTTATCCCACTCCACAGTCTTCATTAGCGTGACGTGCTCGTACGATAGAGATCTACCGGATGCGTATAGAGATGATACTTCATCAGCGATCTCTTGACTCTCGATAGTTTCGTACTCCAATTCGAGGTTCTCCAACGTATAACCAGTAACAGCTGATCCAGATTGAGCCACCATAATATCAGTTGCTTTGGGGAGTGTGATTATGTACCTGAGATTATTGTTCATATTATACGGTGCGTATAAACCGTGATCTTCTAGAATCTTGTCAAGTTGAATCTTTTGTTTGGTGCCATGAATAGAGAACATCAGACCATCGCTAACTTTTTGTACGTTTCCACTGGCCGCGCCACTGTCGTCCTTCGAGATTAACTTTCGAAGGTTCTCGTTTGCTAGGCCGTATTCGATCATAGCCGTTCGCTCTGTTTTAGGTCTCCATAAATCTCTGTACGTACCGATAACACTCTCACCACAGTTGTCGTACACAGTCTCACCTGCTAGTTTTATAACCAGTTTTTCAGAGAGTAGTCTCGAGAGGTTATTAAGAAACCATGATTTCGCGTTCGCACTTTTGAAGTCGAATAGGAGATGGAAACTGGAGGGTACCAAACAAGTGTTACCCTTTGTCTTTGGGATATCAATGTATAACTCCTCCTCTGGATTGGCTTTGTTAGGGTTCAGTGTCACAACGTGACGGGTTCTTGTGCCTTTGATAGCAGATATTTCACGACGTCTATATCCAGGAAGCAACTCTTTTTCACTAGTATTCATACTATATATTATAACACATGTTTTATTTCCTCTGTTTGTACTGATCGTAGACGAACCAAGCTAGTGCTATCGCTAGGATCCATAAATTAGACGCTAACCAAGATATGCCTGCAGCTCCCCACTTTAACGCAGTTGCCACCACGTTTAGCAGTCCAGACAGTAGAGGACCAGCCTTTGTGGCTAGGTTAGCTATAGCTTTTCCTAATTTTCCAAGTGCTTGGCCACCTTTGAAAACAACGCTTCTAGCGGATATTATAATCGTGGTGATGAAAGAGGCTATGGTTATTCCTAAAGCCGAAGCGCCTATAACCAATTTTCTCTAAACCACTCCTTTATTTTTTGTAACCGAGTGATGTCCTCTTCTTGTCGCTCCCTAACAGTCTCGATTTCCATTTGTTCTAAGGTTCTGTCCCTAGCTCTCTTGAGACCTATCAATCGTTTGATCAACTCAGACTCCTCTGTGGAATTGGCCTCTACTCTGTTAAGAAGGTCTCTAGTCTCGTTAATAGTGTCCTGAAAACGATCTGCTTGTATTCTTAGAAATTGTGGTCTAGTGCTTGAGTCGATTGTATCACTTGGGTTTAGGACACCTCTTAACTCGCGATTTTCTCCTTCTGTTAACCCAAATACGTTATCGTAGTTCATTTCTGTTTTAATTACTGGGAAGTCTTCACTTGAAACTGTGGTGTCTTCTGTTCTATCGTCAGTTGTTGGGGTGTCTACATGCATTTTCTGTTCTAACGTCAGTTGTTGTGTCGGGGATTTGACCGACTAGCTCTTTAAACTGTTTAATCGCACTTTTACTTTTACTGTCTTTACTGTAGATTAAACCATTTTTTCCAGGTTTTAGTATTAGTTTAGGTTTCAAATATTCACCATCTTCTCCTACCGGTTTGAAAAGAATAGAACCTGAGGGTGTCACATACGACCTATATTGACTATATTCCTTGACACGTCGTCATTACTGAGTCTTTTTTTATACAACTCACGTATTTTTCTATCTATTAGATTGGTTCTTTTTATATCATTTTCTAAAATCTCTTTGTTGAGTGTTTTTAGCTTACCTAACCTTCTTTCGATTTCGCTAGCCTCTTCGAAAGCTAAATTGAAGCTCTCGTCGTGGACGTCACCATATGTCGCCGGTTCAGCAAATACTACTGCTGGAGCCTCAGTGATGACATCGCTGCCTTTACTAGTGATTAACACTGTTTTCCCATCTTTTCTGCCTGTGAATAATGTCTTCATAAATCTGTTTTGTAATCTACGTTTTATGGCTCTAGTCTCTATCTCTACTTCCACCCTGACGATTTTGGCGAATCTAACGGTTTGTTCTTGATCTGTTTCGCCTTCTATGGGCGTAGTATTGTTAAGTGTCTCGAGCTCTTTTTCTAACTGCTCGTCTGTATACTCCTTAAACTTGTCAAGATATTGCATTTCGATTTCATCAAATCCTCCTTCAGCCATTATACACTACTCAATATTTTGAATGTCGCTTTCTGGTATCCATGAGTTGTGTTTACTGTCGTAGCCAAGCCACTTGACTAAAGCCATCTTTTTACCTCCTACCTTCTTTCTCTTTAGTATCTTCTCAACTTTATATACATCGTCTTTTTTATCAACAGCTGACAACTCTTCCTCGTAGAACTTACCGATGATGGGTTCCCCTTCATGGTCCTCTATCTCGTACACGGTAGGGTCACCACGTATGACCTTTGTCACTTTGAATAGCTCCTCAGTGAAGTTAGCCTCATACCCTTTTGCGAATATACTCTTGTACTTTGATATCCTGACAGTCTCACCTACTTTAAACTTTGGTAGTGGGTAGTCACCGAAATGGTGTCCAAACAACGTCGTCCATACTTCGTTTTCGTTTTTCTTGCTCACATCTTTAGGTTTCATTAGAATAGTACTGTGTTTGGTATTGTTGTAATTTTCAACTAGTTGGTCTAAAATGTCAATCCACTTGTACGTTCCTTTACTGTAGAAGTACTTCCACATAGACGTCTTGAGTGTTCTGTTAAACCGTTCCACGACTGCTGCCTTTTTATCAGAGTTCGTGCTGAAGTACTTAACATCGTGTTTATCCAATAGATCCTTCACACCAACGTTGTAGAATTCCCTACCATCGTCAAACTGAACCAGCTTTGGATACTCGCCAAATCTAACCTTAGCCTTCTCCAATAACTCTGTCACAGCCTTAGTCATGTTTTTCGTATCTTTCCTGTAGACAGGTATGGTAAACGCATACCTACTAAGGATCTCAGTGGCTGTTAGTATCCAGTAGTACCCGTTGTTCTTGTGCTTGTACTTACCCATATCGACCGAGTCCATCTGTATCTGCTCACCTAGATAGTCAACAAACGTTTGTCTAAACTTGTGTTTCTTAACAACTGGTTTGTACCTAGTGTATGTGTCTTGGGATTTTAGCCAGTCCTTTATCTTTGCCCTACTAACGTTTAGACCGTCTTCTTGTGCCTTTTGGTACAGCCTCTCAGCAGATTGGTAACCAGTTGATGGGTTGTAGTAAATATCTCTTAGTTCTTGCTCTACGTCCATATACACTACGTGATGTGTAAATCTAACAACACCTCGCCAACGTTAATACTGTTATCGTCCTGATCTGTTATCTTGAACTCTAGTTGGTTGATGACTCCTTTGTTTATCAAGATTTTTGACTCAACACCAAAGAAATGTTGTACAGAGCCCTTAAGTGTCTGTGTGCTATAGTTATTGGCAGTACTGCGATACAACCACTTTTGATACCATTAACTATGTTCTTAGACCTGTCCACAATATTAGATGTTACTTGTATGTATTTCAGTCCTCTGTTAACGTTCACAACGTTAGGACTGGTTTTTGTGGTGGTTATTGTAGTGTTTTCGTCAAATCCTAGAAGTTGTCCAAATTTAAACAGTTCTATTCGTTGATCAGTTGTTATCGTACACGTCGAGTCGTGTCTGTTAGCTACTAGCTTCACGTCTCCTAACTCTCTCAAGTCGTCGGCGATCATTTTAAAGGTGTGGTACCCAGGACTAAAAACGTGGTTATTACTGTTATAAGTTGTCTTGTTGTTAGCTGTGGTTACGTTAACGTAGTCCCAAAAGATGGTTGCCTTCTTCATCAATATGTAAGGGTCTGAGTTAGTTGCTAGAGTTGACTCTGGTAGGTCTACAGTTTTCGTTGAACCACTAATCAATACTACCACTCTCATATAACGTACGGTATGTTATGATGGATGCGTTCAAAAGAAAGTATCCTTATGCTGACAAGAATAGGTTTTTTCTTGATGTTGACGACAATATGCATATACATATATTCTTCGTGACGAAAACTAATATTGGTGACGTTTCGATAGACTCGAGTAGGTTTAAGAGTAACCCGGAGTACACTAAGTATCTAACGATAAACAAACCAATGATAGCTAACCAAAAAGAGGTAGCTAACGCCGTACGCGTGGCTAGGCTGAATCTAGTGAAAAAGTATCCTCACATCACTTTGAGCAAGTTTGAGTTCGATCCAACTGTCTCACAAGATGGTGAGGTTAATGGCGTTGACATATAATATTTTAGAAACAACGACATCATAAGCACTAACATAACTAGTGACACCTTCAAAAACGACAAGAGTATGTGGATTTGGTTACACAACAAGTCTCCAAAAGGTCACGACGACAAGTTTCCAAAAATATGGCTATCTGGTGGAACTATCCAACCATTACCGAAAGGTCGCAAGAACCACTGGGGACTTTGGGATGGCTATCCAACGGAAAACGTGTTGAACTACCCAGTGAATAACTTTAGAGTCTTCGTTAATCAAAAGAGCTACTTTCTCTCAAAGCTACCAATATTACAAATCACCACGTCAAAGACAAAGTCAAAGTGGGACGATAATGAGAGCTACTATAGGGTCGTGTTTGCAACGTATTGTGCAAGTTTCTGTTGTGGAGTGTCGTTGCAACACTTGTCACCCTCGCAAGAAGTTCACCCTGTTATCACTAGTGTAATGAGGTTTCATCTGTACTTTACTGTTAGAAGACTTCTCAGAAGGATGGAGGGTGGTGAGAGTATGAGATCGATAAGTAGAGAGTTTGACGCTGGAGAATTGTATGGTAAGACAGACAAGATTCCTAGAAAACATTACTACCAAGGTAAAGTCCTTGCTGATGGTACAACAGGTGAGGAGAGAGTCTTCACGATTAACGACGTTAAGAACGACTACAAACGATACGTTCCTCTGGTGTCGAAATATCTAAATCAGTCCATAGAAGCCTTTGTTTACTCAACACTTGGTGCACAAGCAAGAACACGTCACACGTGTGTCAGTCGTTGGTGATTCCGCAGGTAGTCTAGAGACTCAACAAGAGTTCCGAAAGTTGGTGGAGGATAGTGTTATAAACTACGACGTGTCAACGTGGATTCTCAACATGAACAAGTCAATTAGAGACACTAACGTTGTCCAAAATCTTGCGCTATCACCGTCTACGTGGCTAATGCCAAGTAACGTGGTAATCCTCAAGAACAAAATCGTCGGGTACAACAACCTATTGAAGACTGCTACACAGAGTATGAAGTTTGGAGTAAATAGTGGGTTAAACTACACAAAAACGACGGAGGTTAAGAAAGTACACCAAGAAGGTGGAGAGCATCTGGAGACACTTGATAAGCCAAAGGTGACGCATCGTCTGACGACACCAAACGTGGCACACCAGGAAGGTGGAGAGCACCTGGAGACACTTGACAAACCACCAAAGGTGACACACCAAGAACGTCGTCTAGAGGCGACACCAGGTGACAACACTACAGAGTTGGGGCTAGTTCTAGTGGTTTCGGCTGTGTCTGGCTATTTAGTAAGTAAATATATGTTATAACATAATGAGTCTAAGTTATGGATTTGAGGACAGAGACTACGAGAGCGACAAAATATTAAGAAGAGCGAAGAGACATCTAGACAGTGATCCTAAGTTAAGCGTTAGCGGTGGGAGGATGTCTGGAGATATAGATATGGCGTTCAGGGCACTCAAAAACATAGCAGATCCAGAAGATGATTTGGATGCTATCAGTAAAAAAGTGTTGGAGTCCGTATACTTATCGCAATACTTTAGAACGCAGTCCTATAACGTTCTATTTGATTTTAACGTCACAAAGCATGCTGTGAGCATGGTGGAGTACCACAGTGGAACAAATAAAGTGAAAACCATTAGAGATAAAACGAACATGTTAGTGCAATACGATCCAACGTATGGTCCTATTATTGGTGTTAACAATGGTCATAGCTTCCTATCCCCTGAGCTAACTCCGATTCCGTTTGAAGCTGGAGTACATTTTAACTGTCCACGTATGCAATACTGTGACATATCCGTTTTTATGGTAGTGAGGTTAGTCACCAGGGTTTCTACGAAAGATTGGGAGGCGATTATCTCAAACGATGATGGGTCGTGGGACAAATACATAGGATACAAAGGAGGTGAAAACGATAAATTATCATATGGTGGTGGCTCTCCAGCAAAGGAGTACACGTGTACGATCCCAAATAACATCGACACCACCAAGAGACATATGATATCAATACATTGGCGGATGGGTAACTCCTACGTTAAGGTGAACAACATAAGATCAACAGACTCAGACTTCACAGCTAATTACGAAGAGATAGGGTCTCCTTACGTAACGATCTTTGGAGTGCATCGACCAAAAATACCACTCGCACCGTATAAGTACCCGTCTTTGATAGAGTTCTACGGTGTGAGGATTGTCTCTGGCTACATGACGAGCCGAGACATAATATTAGTTGGTAGAGATATGATGAAGGAATATAATGTGAACTAAGATATGAGGAAGAAGTCAGTTGCTGATTTCAATCACATATCAAAGGATATGTCAGAGGAAGAGGAACTAGAGCTCAAACGTTTGTACGCGTACTACCACAAACTAGAAGCCTGTTACAAATGGAAATACAAGAGGTTGAAGAAAGTTAAATTATCGTTAAACATGACTAGCATAGGGTTAACGACAGTAGGGATTGTAGCTGGATCGATAACCGCTAACCCTCTCACAGCAAAAAGTCATTTTCTTATTAAGAAAATTTTTCTTATTTCAATAATTATTTGTCTTAAAACAAGAAAATGATTTTCTTAATAAGAAAAAAATTCTTAAAATAAGAAATATTTTGTATTGCAAGAAATGAGATTTTCCAATTTCTTAAAATAAGAAAATATTTTCTTGAAGTAAGAAAATGATTTTCTTGAAGTAAGAAAATGATTTTCTTGATAAGACAAAAAATTCTTAAAATAAGAAATATTTTCCTTTTTCTTAAACAAAGAAAATATTTTTTTGAAGAAAATGTTTCCTTAATAAGAAAAAAAATTAATATAAGAAATATATATTTTGTTGCAGAAATAATAATTTTCCTTTTTCTTAAAACAAGAAAATGTTTTCTTGAAATAAGAATTGCTATAAATACATAATTATTTTGAGATAATAAAAATTCATGAAATAAGAAAACATGATCAGGTAATTGTTATATATATTTTGTGATTTATTAAGTAAAAGCCTATCCAGAAAAATAGAATATCGATTTTACTTAAAACAAAGAAAAATTTATTTAAAACAGAAAATATTTTCTTATTTTAAAAATAAACCAAGAATCAATTTTGCTTAAAAAATGAACAATCCATTTTAGTTGCCCGAATTACGAGGATTTATTTGTTGTAGACTGTCAACAAAGTCTTGAGTGCAAGGGTCAATAAAAACATTGCGCGACGCGGAGTCGTCTTGGTATCATTTGTAGCTTTAAAAACTGGAAGATACACTGGCTCGCTCAACTTGACATTATGCTGATATATTTGATATATAATTTCTACTAGCCTCCTCCATAGGCAACTCTGTGGCTTCTTTAGCGAAACACCAAGTAATAGCCAATGTTTTGGCTGGGATTACAGGGAAGTATAGGGATAGAAGGGATTGGTGAAGGGTATAGGACATTTCCCAGAGGTCCTAGCGAGTTAATGTTGCTGCCGATGCTGCGCCATAATTTGAATCCTGTTTGAATCTCTTGTGGTCGCCGTTGAAACTTGGATTCTTTGTTTGGTAAAGTGCTATGTGTTCCAATTCTAAAGAAGTGGCTGATCATCGATTATTCGTCGGTATTACAAAATACTGGCTGCGGGGATAAATACGACAGTGATACGTTTTCAGGCTGTCAAAGTACTTCGAAGGTAAGTCTAACTCTGATCTACTATATTATATTATAGCTCCTAAATGGCATGCATCTGAAAGTTTGAAGCAAATCAAATAGTTGTCCTAAACTTATCTTATCAAAAACTTTGTCTTAGAGGATTCCATTGTGAGACGAGTTATTTTTCAATTGAAATTATGACTTTATGTGGATAATCAAGTGTCAGCATTATCAAAATTTGATGGAGTAAGCCCATCCTTAGGTTATTAACAAAATGCCCATCCTCAGGTAACAAAATGGTATGTTATACCAATATTTATCGGGAATAAGCGTTTACGTAACCTTTTATTTGTTAATATGATAATTATTAAGTATGAATGAATTACGGTCAACTCGGCCCAGTAAAGAAACCAACTCGGCCCAGTAAAGAAACCAACTCGGCCCCAATGGAACGAGATTGCTCGGCGATTGCTCGGTTTAGTTTAATATCTTTAAAAACTAATACTTTTTGTATGAATATGCATTGCAACAAAGGAAGATATTACTTAATCAACGCCCATGGCCATAAAGTTTTACCAGAGCAGGTGTGTTTATATATGTTTACTTTGTTAAGTTCCATATGAATTGAAGTTGTCCTTCATAAATAAAGGTTGTCCTTGATATAAAAGATTTAAAATCGAATGAGGTCAAAGGTTTCCATAACCATTACTGAACTTTTGATATTATTTGTCATAAATTCTGTTTTGTAGTCTTAAAAAATGGATTAAATATCACATAAGCTTAATTCCAAGTCTATTGCCTACAGTAACTCATTAATTATTTAATGCACTAGTCAATTGCAACGGACCCCCCTGGGAGTATGAGGGGATTTTAACATTTCACGAGTGTTAAAAACCCGGCTCAAAAATACCGTTCAGTTGTTACCCGGCGACCAAAAGATCGATGTTTGTTAAAACCTTGTATTTCCCTGGCAAAGTCCTGTTAAAACCCCGCATAGCCCCGGGGGTCGAGGGTCCGGGATTTCAATTGACTAGTGCACAATGGGACACAACTATAAACTATGAACCAAAACTTAGAAATTAACTAAAGTGAAAAGAAGTTGATTTAGAATTAATTATGGTATTTAATTACAACTGTAAATTACAGTAACTTTAAAGAACTAAAAAAGTAACAATTATATATGAAATTATATTTACAAGTAACCATGAAATTACGTTAAAAATGTTGTCCACACATAAAAATAGAGTAAAAATTTTGGAGTGTATATATACATATTATTATATACATATTAATTACATATTATTAACATGGGCCATTTAAGTAGGCGCATGCATGGAGAAGTTGTCTGCTGCTCATTTCTCCAGCAATAAAGTCTTCCCAATGTTTGAAAATTTGGGCCTGCAGATTTTTGTACTTGCGGCGTTGCTGTCGTTTTAGTTTCTTTTCTGACACTAAGCGCACCTGAAGAGACACCAGACAAGACTCTTGATGCAAGAGATTAACTAGCAGATACAATGGTAGATTTCCACGCCTTGCATTGCGGTTTAAGCGGTGATGCCAGCCTTCAACGTCGTTGTTCGTTCGAACACTCCTGCCGAAGATACTCCATCTTTTGGGGGGCCAAACTGTTGAATTCACCCATGTGTCTTCAATATATTGTACAAGATTTTGTAGGGCTGGTGTGGTTGCCAAATCTTTTTGTTGTTGAAACATCTGGGTGATATGTTCATGAGGCAGGAAGGGTAGGGCCATTAATCGCTTTATATATTTATGAGTGGCATCGTTTTCTTGGTAGGCTGTTGACAGTCCCAGTTCCTGAACTTTCCGCCAAATTGCCTGTGTCCAGTGGAAAGCACAGCCCTGTATTTTGGTATCTACAAACACTTCCTCTACTGCCTTCCACATGGCACACTCAAAATCTATTACGACACCTTGCATGTTTATATTATCTGGCAGGAGGTTTCTAACAGCTTCCAGAACACGGCTATAGTCCCGTTTGCTTTTGCCAGACATCAAAGCAAATGCCAAAGGTACCTGTTATAAGTGATATTAATAAATTAACATATGAATATCCAAATATTACTTGTAATATACCCAGAATCTTATCCTGGCATTACCACCACTATATATACAGAACTCGTGACTATAGGCTATATGCAACGGCTTCCGTAGCTCAGTGGTCAGAGCACTGCACTAGCATCGCTGGGTCGTGGATTCAATTCCAGCTGGAAGGCCTTAATTGAAGTTGCATTTTTCACAACTGGTTCCTGTTTG
Source organism: Chrysogorgia sp. JL179-B06 (assembly GCA_035772405.1). Taxonomy (NCBI): domain Eukaryota; kingdom Metazoa; phylum Cnidaria; class Anthozoa; order Scleralcyonacea; family Chrysogorgiidae; genus Chrysogorgia; species Chrysogorgia sp. JL179-B06. The sequence continues at coordinate 772,849 of JAYKKM010000266.1, forward strand.
GTCTTAAAATGTAATTCCGACACCACATGTCCTTAGAATATATATAATAGACTAAAAACTGACTTTAATCCTAACCCTGTTAGCTGATTTAAACGTGTGCCTAATCCGTATATATATTGTAATTTGTGAATCTAGCACCTTATTAGTGGAAGAAAAATCAATGATTAAACACTATTTTATGTAATAAAACAAGAATGTTACCTGTTTGACATCATTATCTTGTTTCACAAAGGCATGGATGGAAAACAGCTGCTTGAATGGCTCTCGTACAACCTTAAATGTGGCATCCATGTACCACATCTTTGCTCTTGAAAGAAGAGAGAGCATCTCAGGAGTGCTAAAGACCAGATGGCGACGATTACCAACCTTGATGTCAGCCTGCAGGAAGTTATCTGGAATATGGTCTGGGTTGACTTCAAAGTCGAGATCGGTTGGGTCTTTGGGTCTGCTTTTTTGTCTTTTCCTGTTGGCCTGTCTGGCAAGGTTACACACTTTTGGTATTGCAGAACAAGGGGCATCAGTTATGTGGCATAATAATACTTCATCTGCAATGGCCCCAGCAGGTTTGAAATAATCTGCCATGGCTCTACTCTTTACCTCTCTGGTGACCTTTTGAAATAATTAAAAAAATGAGAAAGATTATAAACATGCATACTGTTTATTATATCAGGTATAACAAAATTTTAGTTTAACACTTTAGTTTAAAGCCAATGCTGCTGTTCGGAATTTTGTAGCAGTATCAGTAATGTGCATGTAATGAGTTTAAGGCACCTGCCTAGGTAAATTTTGTCAAATTGCATTAGAAAGTCATTTAATTTGCCTAGTAGGTACCTTAATAAAACACCGAGTATTGTCTTACCTTTGCTGCTGTATCTGCACCAGGTAAAGGCTGATGGGAATGCATATGTGGGCCTGGCGTATATGTGCTTCCATGCTGTCTCACAGTTGCCAAGCATGCTATTGTCTTATTACGGACAGTACATCTCCACACAATGTTATCTTCAGTATACTTCCGCTTTATGGTATATGAAAATCCAACGCTGTCTATTAATTTAGAACTACCACGTTGAGTAGAGGATTCAATTTTCTCAAAACGGATGGTAGGAGGATATTCATCAGCTTGGATATTGTCTGGTACAATAGCATCTTCCATTGAATCTTCATCAACAATGGTTGGAACTTCAAAACTGCCGAAGTCGTCTGTAAGTCGAGTAGGGTCAGCAACAGAAGGTGGATTAACGTCAGCAACAGAAGGTGGAGTAACATCAGCAACGGAAGGTGGAATAGGGTCAGCAACAGAAGGTGGAGTAGGGTCAACAATAGAAGGTGGAGTAGGGTCAACAATGGAAGGTGGAGTCGTGCTTGACAGCCGAGTGCTTTCTGCAGCAGGCTCTCCCAAAGGCCCCCATGCATCCGCGACAGCTGAACAGTTATTACACAGCCAGTTTATGTCAACTATGCCACGTACTGCTAACCTATGAATCATGGAATTAAAAAAAAAATTATATTAAAAATAAATCCATGTGGTAAAAACCTAGGATAATTTTTTTGAAATTTTCTTAAATTTGTGCAAAATCATTTTTGACTGGACGTTTTTCTATAATTTTCATGTTTATTAATACGTAATAGCATGATTTCTCGTGTAATTTTGAAAAAAAAACATGCACGTTTGAGTTTTTCAAAGACCTCAAATCTAGCTTTTTATAAGCAAAATTTCCCAATTTTGTTTTTTTTGTTAAAAAATTTCGTTTGGCTTATTCCTAATTTTATAACATAACATAAATATTTTATATGAAACCTTAGATTTTACAAACCCAAGGCCAAGTCAAATTTATTTCTATAATAATACCATTTCAATCAATTTTACTCATTCGTAGTAAAATTTAGGGGTATTTAGGAACGCGTAAAATTGACTTGTTAGAGAAGAATTAATGAAAAATCGCACTTGTGTTTGGCAAAACATGCACACGTGCAATTTTTCATTAATTCTTCTCGAACCGTGTTATTTCCTATACTAAACACACTTAACCACCATTATTTGTACCAAAGATCAGCCTCGTACCCAGGCGCTTGTTTAAAACGAAACAAGTCAGGGACCACAAATAATTTGTTAAATAAATTAATTAACATTTGGAAAATGTTAAATTCCCCACTATATCACGGCATGTTGTAAAACATGGACTGATAAAACATGGACTGATAAAACATGGACTGATAAAACATGGACTGATAAGGACTGGTAAAACATGGAGGGTTAGGATCTTTGTTGTTTTGGGGTTAGCTTTGTTTTACCAGTCCATGTTTTTACCAGTCCATGTTTTTTATCAGTCCATGTTTTATCAGTCCATGTTTTATCAGTCCATATATTCCAAATATATCAGAAATATATTTCACTGCCGAAAATATATTTCACTGCCGAAAACGTATTTCATTGCCGAAAACGTATTTCATTGCCGAAAATATATTTCACTACCGAAAACGTATTTCACTGCCGAAAATATATTTCACTACCGAAAATATATTTCACTGCCGAGAACGTATTTCATTGCCGAAAATATATTTCACTGCCGAAAACGTATTTCACTGCCGAAAATATATTTCACTACCGAAAATATATTTCACTGCCGAGAACGTATTTCATTGCCGAAAATATATTTCACTGCCGAAAATATATTTCACTGCCGAAAACGTATTTCACTGCCGAAAATATATTTCACTGTTGAAAACGTATTTCATTGCCGAAAACGTATTTCACTACCGAAAATATATTTCACTGCCGAAAATATATTTCACTACCGAAAATATATTTCACTGCCGAGAACGTATTTCATTGCCGAAAATATATTTCACTGCCGAAAATATATTTCACTACCGAAAACGTATTTCACTGCCGAAAATATATTTCACTACCGAAAATATATTTCACTGCCGAGAACGTATTTCATTGCCGAAAATATATTTCACTGCCGAAAATATATTTCACTGCCGAAAACGTATTTCACTGCCGAAAATATATTTCACTGTTGAAAACGTATTTCATTGCCGAAAACGTATTTCACTACCGAAAATATATTTCACTGCCGAAAATATATTTCACTACCGAAAACGTATTTCACTGCCGAAAATATATTTCACTACCGAAAATATATTTCACTGCCGAGAACGTATCTCATTGCCGAAAATATATTTCACTGCCGAAAATATATTTCACTGCCGAAAATATATTTCACTGCCGAGAACGTATTTCATTGCCGAAAATATATTTCACTGCCGAGAACGTATTTCATTGCCGAAAATATATTTCACTGCCGAAAACGTATTTCATTGCCGAAAATATACAGCCACGATATGAGACCGACAATGATGCATTGTTTTGCGAAAACAAAGACGTCAAGAATTGTGATGCAAATTATCGTAAACGATTGTTATTTACGAGATGAGTCAACATGAAAGAATGTGAAACATTGAAATACTTTGTAAAGAAGCAAGTCAGAAATTTGACAAAACAAACTTGAAAACATTTCGTTTAGGTTAAAGCAACCTTGGTTTGACTGATTTTCTTTTGCCCACGAATAAGCTTGAATGAATTTCACACATCGGATTTCGAAAGCAAATTGTAACCCAGAGTTAAACGTAGAAAAGTCTCATCCTATAGACACACTTCGCAGAAATAATAGGTAAAACAAAACGAAAGAGAGTTGATCAGAGCTGAGTCGATCAGAAGTCAGATTGTCGTCAGTCAAATTTGGGCCGAGTTGGGCTTGACAGTGGGCCGAGTTGGTTTTTTACTGGGCCGAGTTGGTTGGGCCGAGTTGGTAAGTGGGCCGAGTTGACCGGCTTCCGTATGAATAACAATCAATAAAAGGGAATTTCTAAGGATCATTTAAATCCTTGCTGAAAAGCACAAATTCAGAGAGTAATGGCATATGTGATATTGGTTTGGTTTTAGAAGTGTTGTTAAACATTTGGCATTACTCAAAATATTTCTTCATGTGATGTTGTATACCGGTTGTCAATTACTGCAGTTATAGATTTTTGATTTTTCATGGAATTAAAATGCATGTGACATACAAAGTACCAAGTGAACCAGCTTTGACGATACATGGACGATTGTCAAGCTCAAATCCTCTGAAAATGTCCCAGACAGGGGCCGGGCTTGAACCTGTAACCTTCTGATTGCCTGTGACATGCTCTAATATCAAGACTCTTATGGATATCGAAGGTCACAATGATGTACCTGTACTAATATTTGATTGCTATTATAATTCACTGTATTATGCAAAATTCACTATATACCAGTAATACTTAGGAAACTGTCTGGGATTTATTTTCTGAGGATTTGAGCTTGACGGTCATCATGTATCGTAATAATAATCACTAGTGTATATATTTGCATAACAATACAGTTTAATGATACTTATAATTTATGTTAGTATACACAACATTGTGTATATATTAATGTATTCACTACAACGTGTATATTAATGCATCCAAGCATTGCCAATATATAGTGACTGCCGCATAGGCAGTACATATACATGTAGCAATCGAACCAGTGCATCATTGTAACCTTTGCTCTCCATCTGAGTCTTGTTAGCTCAATGGTTAGAGCATCTTACCGGCAATCAAAAGGTTACAGGTTCGATTCCTGTACCGGACGGGACTCGTAATAAATTTTTCTTAGGATATGAGCTTGAGGATCGTCCATGTTCCATCTACTTATAATATTGTAACATTAATTATAGGTTAGATAATGGTCACAACTCACAAGTGTTCTATTGGGATATAGACTCTCAAGAATTACAGTAGTTAGAAGGCCCTGAGTGGATTTATATTTAATTTGTGGGACTCTGTGTCATATCCCATAGAACACGAGGGACCATTATCTAACTGTTTTAGAGAATGGTTGAAACCACAAAGTACAGTAATTTTAACTGTTACTATACATTTACCAGAACCTTTGACTTACTGTATTGGATTCATTAGTGAACTCTATGTAGAGTCCACTGCATGTGCTATGACAAAAGAAAACAAAATATCTTTTAGTGGACTCTATTGTATAATAGAGTTCACTATTAACCTGTGTAATCTTGATGAATTAAAGCACTATGGAGTATAGAGCAGTGAAATACTCGACATTGATTGGTTGAGTGGTTGCAACCATTGTCTAATGTTAATTCATTAACTTGGTTATGGTCTTTAATTTATTATTATCTGTATTTTAATTTGGTTGTTTCTAGATGAAGTTGCAATTTTGCCATTCCTGCTTAAACAAAACTAAGATAAGAGCAGCTGGAAACATTTCTTTAGCTTATTTTGGTAAGTTTTAGTTTATTTTATCCTACTAATAAATTTTTTATTATGCTTGTGAAAGAGCATATACATACAGTACCTTCAATCTGTTTAATTTTTAAATAATTTGAAATTTTTTTCTCCTTACCAACAAAAACTGGGTGTTCAGTGGATGAACCTGTTTATGTTTTAAGTTTGTCAAAGACTGTGTACACTCTGACAAACTTAAAACATTAACATGTACCAGTACTCCATCCTAGACTCAGTAGCTCAATGGTTAGAGCATCTCACCAACAAAATTATAGTATTATAATATTTTAGTATACAGTATATATACCGTAGTTTAGTTATAATTCTGGCTGATGTACCAGTACAAATGACATTAAGTTGCTGACTTGAAAAGTGTGGTGGTATTAAATAAATTGGGTGAATGTAATCATATGTCATGCACTGTATACTGGTACACTAGTTGCATGTATTATATAAATATTTCAGAATTTATACATGTTCTGTAATATAATATTTTAGTTATAATTATGGGTAATAACATTTGTCTCTGTATGTCAGCGATGACTTGGAAAAGTGTGATATTAAATAAATTGACAGAGAATAAAATAATGCTGAATATACAAATTAAAAAAGATATGTTATAGAAGTTCCATTGTATGACCTACAGTAATTGCTCCATGGAAACCCATTGCTTTTCAGCCTGCCATTATATATGTTAAATTACCTATCTAAAACTGCACTTTATTCACATTATTAAATAAGGAAGAATGGTGTTCTGGTCTGGCTTGGTCAATATTTTCTTTAAATGCAAATGAGATGCCTTGAGAGAATGCTAATAAAAATGATACACTTCATTGAGCATGCTTAGTATACTAGGTATATTACTCCATTGTTGGATTTACAGGGGTGTGCACCCCCTAGTCTTGGCCAATGTAGTGCTGTAGTGCTGTGCAAACTCCGGTTTTTCAGCTCCGGCTCCGGCCAAAAAAACTCCGGCTCCGGCAAAAAAAACTCCGGCTCTGGCAGAAAATTTCCAGCTCCGGCATCCGAGGAAAATTGGAAATTTAATGGAAATTTTACGGCAATTTCACATTTCAAAGTGGAAGGCTGGAAGCACAAGCACTATCTTTGTTTTTGATTTTAACACTTCGCAACCTCGTACCCAGGGTCTTTGGGTACACGGTATTGGCGTTGCAGTTGCGCGAGACAAGAAGCAGTCGATAAGTCAATGTGGTTAAAACTTTTTATAATTGAACTTGATGAAGGCAAGTTTACCGATGTTCGCTGGCAAATGGGCGCACCGTTTTTTTGTAACAATGTTCCCCGCGCTCAGACGTGACAGATGACGGAGGACAAGACAAATATGACAGTGCATCCAGCCGTGTTAGGGCCGGCCATTCGTTCTTGTGGCGATACCAATATATCCTCTCAGCTCTTCTAGATTAGCATATGATATGACATATGTTCAGTGTTCAAGACAATGGAAGACCTTTCAATGTCGTTAAAATTGTTCACAAAGAATCGTGTCTGACTTCATCTGGCTTCTTTGCCGTGTTTGCGTAATAAAACGAAAGCTCCGCGAGAAGAAGACAAATATATGGCGACTGCTGAGAAGAGAAAACGTACCGATCATTCCCCATCAAGCATCTTCTGTTGACGGTGTAAGCGTGGATAAATAAAAATGATCTATCTAGTCAATACGAAGCGGTTAAGTGCTGCCGGAGTTTTGCCGGAGCTGAACAAACTCCGGCTCCAGCTCCGGCTCCGGCAAAATAGGCCCTCCGGCGCACAGCACTAGGCCAATGGGGGATGCAGTGAGGGTGCCAATTGTTTTGTCAAATCTAATTTTTAGGTATCATAGCTATCATATGATTCATACATTGCATATACAGTATATTTTGTCTTTGAAGATCGGAATTACCCTGAGGACACAAGTGATTCTTTTAATCAAGTTTTAAAGGAATATAAACAGTACAAGTCTGAAGTATAGAAACAGTATGTATGAGCAAACATTGAGCAAATTATTGTGATTTGCCAGTGGCGACTATATAAATTATTTGCCAAAGGAAAATGTGTTTAAAGGTCAACTATACCTTTTGAGGTTCTATTTTCCTCCGAAAGAGCTATCATCTAACTTTGTAAAAGTGAAGATAAAAATGAATTTCATGATATAGCGCAGGATTTATTGAGGAGTATTTCTTCGAATCTCTTGTTGCACGACCGTGTTATGAGAAGAATGGCACTATTACCGGTATGATGTCATAGTGTCATACTGGTAATAGGTTTATTGAACAAAATAATATTCCAGCGCTTGATATTTGGTTTGTCACTTATCACTCACCCAAGAGTAAACAGTATTCCAAACTTCACTAAAATTAAACCAAAATATACAGTATTTTCTCGCCGTACAGGTATGATATCATTATGACATCACTTACCGGTAGTACCAGGCTTTCTTCCGACGCGGTTGTTGTTCAACTGAGTTTAGCAAAAGGGCTGAAAACTCGATCTTTAACATCATAAAAGTAGAACCGAGCAACCAATTTCAATTATTTCTTCGGTTTTGAATTGAACTTTTCGAATTCCGAAAAATAGAATAACCTCAAAAGGTATAGTGACCTTTAATTGATCTGCATGACCCCAGCAAATCACAATATATTATTTTGTTATAACTGTGTTGAATAATTACTTTATCCATTCAATTTATTTCTTAAGGGTTATTTTAGTTGTATTTTTCTGTATTTCCAACAGTTTAGCAGAATAAGCCATGTTTATACTAAGAATAAGCCATGTTTATAATAAGCCATGTTTATACTAGCCATGTTTATAGTAACATGCAACAGCCGACCAAAATTGAGTAAAAATGTTATGATATAGATATTATACAACTATATTGGATGAAGTTCAGCATGATATCAAGAATTATTAAGGCCGAGGTTTGTGTTATCTGCTGAAGGCTGACGTGGATGACACAAACAGGGCCTTGATAATTCTTGATATCATGTGATAACCAAATTCAATAATTGTATTATTCTTTAGGTACGTTTCAGTGTAAACGACTTCAACTTTATTAATTAACAATTACTTCATCTACACTTTACAGACAATTATTGATATTTTGTCAGGCTTTTAGTCAATCACAATCGAAATTGTATCAGTATTGTATAATAATATACATCTTTTTTATAATAGTATCTATATAGTTATATGGATATTTCGTATAACATTTATTGTATAAGTTGTTTGAACTGAAAACTTTCAATATTTTTATGCATATTATATATTTTATTGTTCCTTCGGAAGTATATTTGTATTGTATTTTATTGTTTATATTGTAACAATGCATGCATGCATTTGTACGATTCTTTTTTTTATACATTATGTTATGTATTATCATAAAACATTGTTGATTTTATATAATATTTAAATTTTATTTCATTTCACGTATAATATTTCTTATTATTAACCATAAAATTGAGAAAATCGTAGAACTTCTAATTTCTTATATGTACATTCACTCAAGAAAATAATAACTTGTTTTGAGAATATTTCTTAAAATAATAACTTGTTTTTTAAGAATAAAAAATCTTATTTTAAGAAAATATTTTCTAGGGAGAATATTCTTAAGAAAAATTTCTTAAGAAATTCTCAAGAAAATTCTTAAGAATTTATTTTTCTTAAGAAATTTTTCTTAAGAAGAATAACTTACCATTCTCCCTAGAAAAAAATTACTTGTTTTAAGAAAAAAAAATCTTAAAATAAGTTGTTTTTTTCTTAAAATAAGAAAAATATTTTTTGCTGTGAGTGGTCCTGGTGTGATCATCCAAGGCTACTTGGCTAAATCCAATCTGACGAGTAGAGTGGAGCATTGTAAGTTTGCGCCACTAGCTACAAAAAGATACTGACACAAATAAGATCGTATCTTAGAGGTCTTCCTTACAATGAGTCAACGTTTCTCTCAGACGTTAAAGTGTTGGACGATAATGTAACTGACTTATGCCCACCAATCAACGGAATGGTGAAAAGGTACAATAAAGTATACGAGACATAAGGGGGTCCGATTCCGACCTCCTTTTAAACACGGGTCTACACGTAAGAACCAGTGATGTGTCAGTCGACAAGTTCCAAGAGTAGGTGCTCAGAAGTATAACCAATTAGGAGTTTGTTCTGACCAACCCCCCCAAGACGGGGGTTTGGTCAGATCGTGTGTTTGTGCTACTTTGAACCTTAAAATAAAACATGTGGTATAGTATAGGTGATGAGTATCACTAAAATATTTAGAAGTAACGACGTGTCAGTCACGACTATTAAAGATGGAGACAACATTTGGTTCTATGGAAAAGAAGTCGCTAAGGCACTAGGGTATAAAAACGCGAAGTGGGCTATCAGTGTACACGTTGACGATACATATAAGGTCAAACGAGAGGTGTTTGAAGGGGGGCGCGAATCACGCCCCCCTTTAAACTTGCAACCAAACACGATATTCATATCGGAGCCAGGAGTTTACGCTCTAGTCTTCTCATCGAAACTTGAGTCAGCAAGAAAGTTTCAGAAATGGGTATTCACAGAAGTCCTACCATCTATTAGAAAAACAGGTGTTTACACACAATGCAACCAGTTATCAATCATGAATGAGACAGATTTACACTACGACATTGTAAAATATATTAGAGAGTATCATCCAACAATAGTCATCCCAGGGTTGGGTGAGTACCAAGACACATCTACTAAAAGAATAGATGGATGGAAGAAGGGTTACAGTGGTGGGCAACCAGACTTGATAGTTCCGCAACTACACAAGAGATATAATGGGTTTGCTATAGAGTTCAAAACACCGAAAGGTAATGGGGTTATTAGGAATAACCAGATGAGGGTATTAAGGAGACTAAGATCACAAGGGTACAACACGCTACTATCCTCAGACCAACATGAGATAATACATTTCATAGAGACATATATGAGAGACTCTAGAGTTCTGTGCGAGTACTGCAATAGAAGATTTAAGAGTGAAACCACACTGTCTAACCACCAAAGATACTTTCATCGAATACTCTATCTGTGAGACGACCTGTGAGATGACTGTGAGATGGTCTGTGACGAGATATCACGTATAATATAGATGACTGACAGTGAGTCCGTACCTATTATAACGTCGACAACAAAGGTCAAAGACCCTAAAAGAGTAGAGGCAGGCAAACGCTTGGCTGCTATATCTAAATCAGCCAAAGAGAGGAAGATGAGAGAGAGAGTGATAAGTGAAGACGATAGTTTTAACTACGGATACATCATAGGTACTATAGGAGTGGTTATAGCCGCTAGCTCACTGTATTACACGATGAGGCAAGACAAACAAGTAGTGACCGAAGAGCCTAAGAACGTCGTTATAAAACCATCACGTAAACTCGACAGCCTCGATTAAAACATGTCGTATAATATATGGCATCAATAGACAGAAAAGAACTGATGAACGAGCTATACGACGCAGCCATCGTGACTGCTGGAGCTGTAGCCGTATCAATGGCGTCAAAGAAAGTACTAAAAGAGCCGTTAGGAACCCCTGAATCAGTGAAGGGCACCCTCAAGTTAGCGACTGCTGTAGGTGTCTCAACGCTACTTGTCAAGTGGGCACAGAGTAAGAAATACTTACCTGTAGACCCATTTTCAAAGTAATATAACGTAATATATAATGGCTAGCGTGATAGCAGGTGGTTTGTTCAACGCTATAGCATTCGCAGGAGCTGGATTTATATTCAGCAAGCTAAACCACACCGGCTACGAGACAGAGATAAAGAGACACAACAAAGCGTTGGAGAGTCTTGCAAGAGCGAAAGAAAAGTTCTACGAGAATGAGGTTCGTCAGAGAGACAAAATTCAGGAGCTAAGACAACAACTGTCAGATGCTAATGCAGACATAAACGACACAAACCACGCTCTGGATCAACTAAGACAAGTACTGACGATACAGTATGATGGGAAGACATTTAGCAAAGAGCCTGAGTTGTCAGACTATTACAAACCCTCAGACGAGATGAAAGAATATCAAACGGTATTCGTCGGAGTTGTTGGGCTACCTTTAGGTTACTTAATATATAGAGTGTTATAGAAATGAGCACTAAAACTTTGAAGGAGATGGCTATGGAATTTGATAAAAAGCGTAACTTTACAGAGACACTCTCTTACCAAACTCGTCAGATAGAAGAGTTGGAACAATTACTGTCAGACGCTCTAAAACAGGTCACAACAATAAAGTGTGAGTGGGAGACACTAACCGACAACCACGAAGTTACTACACTATAGTCTAAAGATATATATAGTACAATAACTTAAATGGTTGACGAACGTACAATGAGAATGTTCTATGCTGGGTATACATTGGATGAGATTGAGACATCAAAAAATTGGAGTGGTACTACATTAGGGTACACATTGGACGAGATCAAGCATGTAAGTAAGGACGCAACACCAAAAAAGTGGCACGACACCACATACTGTTACGAGTGTAGTAACCACAGAACCCAAATCGAAGATGGTGTATTTAGTTGTAACAAGTGTGGAGAGACTACCTACGGACGCGTGAGAAACTTTGTACCTAACATTTGGATGTACAATAAATCGGCTCATAGTTACAGTAAGTGGCTAGAAAGAATGTTGACTGGACTAGTTAACGAGAGTGACATACCAACAGTTGTCAGTGATTTTGTAAAAATACTATGGTCTCTTAAAAGAAACAAACTGATTGTCAAGAACATATCGAAATATATTTTCTATGTCATAAGAATATGCTCTAGAAGAGGTATAGAGTTGAGAGGTAGTCTTAACGACCTCAAACCTGGTAAGGTCAAGGTGCGATTCGAGTATAACCTGTATAGTGTAGTATACAAGGATCTAGGTTGGGATGGGAGAGGAGATCCATACTACAATGAGTGGGTAAATAAAATATATAGTAATATATAATGGCAAGACCAAAAATTTACCAAACCAAAGAAGAAGCTTTAATAGCAGCCAGAGCGCAAACCAAAGAGTGGATGAGAACTCATAAGTGGGTGTGTGAGACATGCAATCAGTCATACCACGTGACCTCTAAATATAAACACATCAAGACTAAAAAACATTTTAGGAATCTAAACAGCTAGTTCTGGACTATTTTGTAATGTCCATACGCATAGCTAGACACACCGTCTGGTAGTATATGTCGCTTGTCGTCAAAGCAACTTAAGGATATCTTATTTATTTCATAGCTTCCTAGTTGGTGGCTCTTGCTGCGAATAGTTTTAATTATCTGAGACATTTGCTCACCATTTGTCAGGACACTTTTATAGTTGTCATGTCTTATATTATTTCTAATGGTACTCTTCTTGATACCTTTAGCAGTCTTCCCACCTTTTCCATCCTCTTTTATGTAGCTATACATTTTCGACCTTAAACCAACGAACTCAACGATTGGGACTCCTAATGTCTCATCCTTCATTTTACCAATAACCTTCTTGTTAGTTAGGTCGAAGTAGGGAGATGACTTACAGTATCATACCCACTAAAGTCGAACATTTCTTTGTTAGCGTACATGTCTTTGTACACATCCTCCGTCTCAACCTCATACATTAGGCTATCCGTGTCTGTGAATAGTAGTTTGGCTTTGTTGCCATACTCCTTTTTGATGTTATTGTAGTGGAAGTCGTACATCAATGTCTTCGATAGGTCTAGAACACACATACCTACATATGCTGGTCTATTTAGAGTTAGTGTCTCTTTGATCTTGTGAACTGCTACCAAGTTCTTGTCAAATATCTTACTGCTTACAAAGGTTGGTTTTGACGTTAGTTTCTTCAGTTTTTCCTTGTCTGTTACTAACTCCACATTCACACGCTTTCGTAGATTCTCCATAGTCTTTCCAAACACACTATTATTCATGAGCTTGAAGAAATCCCTCTCAAAGTCATTCTTTGCTTGGGTTCTCTTATCCGTATTAAAGTCGATATATTGCTTATTGAGCCATGGTGACTGATCGAACTGAAGTACTCTATGTATCTTCTTAACCTTCATTCCCAAACTTTTGTATAATTGTAGGTTTCTATAATGAACGACATACTTACTCTTACCGTTTAGGTTAGGTACAAGTTTCGCAACCTCTCCAACAGATATCTTAAACTTGTTTTGGATTGTCTTACAATAGTTTGACAACATATCACTACTTACTTTCATCCTCTCAGGGGCTAAAGGATAGTCGTTGTGAAGATCGTGCAACTCCTCTGGGTACTCTAAATCAACCTCGAGTATCAACCCCTTGTCTGAGTTGTTATTATATTTGTCTAGATTGTTGATGTCAAAACCCTCGACCCACTCAAATCCACCAGTCGGTAGATACTGACACATAGCCCAACCATAAAGGTTATTCGCATCTAGGTATACGATGTGTTTCGATGGTTTACTACTATCATACCCCTTCATGTATTTGTTATTAGCTTCTCCGTGTCTATGTGTTATACAGGAGACACCACCCCGCATTCCTTTCTCGATAAACTGAAACATATCAATGTTAGTCATCAACTCTAGTTTCACTCCTGTCATCTTTATAGAGCAGCGTCCCACGATAGTCCAGGTGATGTGAAGTAATGACAAGGATCTAATTGGTAGTACTGTTTACACGTTCTTCTAAAGTTCTCGAACACGTCAGCCAGCAGTAACACGTCAGACTTTAAGCATAGGTCGTGGTACTCACCCATATTCTCCACACCCATTGTCTCCCACACTTCTTGAGCGTGCTCGTAGTCTGTGTCTGACACATGCTCGTCGTTTAGGATGCAGTTCGTTAAACTTATCGAAACTATCCATATAGTCATATGGGTACACACCTTTTCGCGACACCAACTCTAGCTCCTCACCTTTAAATAGTTCAGACGTGTACTTTAGACAGTCCTTTGGTAGGTTGTTCACTAGGTTGGCTAGACTAGAGCTCATGAATTGGAAACTATCTAGAAACACTAGATGTTTACCTAACATGAATGCCATATATTTCTCCATATTATTTGGTATGACGTTGATTTTCTGACCTAGCTTGCCTATCTCTTGCATTATGAAGTGGCTATCATATCCTCTTAGATTGTGAAATATGACAGGTATCTTATCAGTCAGTCTATAGTTCCTATTACATAACTGATGTGCTGAACCTCTATATTTACCAGTGATATGACAATGATCTCTAACTCTCATTTGTCCCCTTTTATATTTCCTATCACAAATATGACATTTAGTCGCTTCCTTGAAGTTAATCTTATCAGCTCTGGTCAACACCATGTCCTCATTAAAATACTCCTTTCTGACTTTCTTACAGTATTTAACCTCCTCCAACATATTTTACATGAACTTCCTAACCGCGTTCTTACCTCGAAACATCTCTACTGGTTTACTATATTTATCATCATAACAGCACACTACTTTGTACCCATACCCACAGTCCGTGTGTCTTTGGTACTCGCTAGTGTACGATCCTGTAAGTGGTGTCACGTTGTCGACCTTCTCTGTGATAGCCTCGAAGTCTGCGTATATCACGAATGGTACCTCTAATTGTTTATGAAAGTTTTCATACTCATACATAAGAGTGCTGTCTTCTTCATCTGGCATCTTGATCGCTTGTTTACCATTTACCACCATACAAACCTCCTTATGATTCTCTAGAATCTCATTGGTAGTAAAACATTGAAGACAGTATCTACAGAAATTCTTGCGACACTTGTGTTTAGACTGACCGCACATAAACCTACCAAGGTCTTTGATGTACACGTAGTGTCGTTTAACACCATTCGTTATTAGCAGCAGGTCCATATGATCCTCGCACTTCTCCTCAGAAACGTAGATAGGAAATGGCTGCTTGTCCTCGTACCCAAACACGCTGATGCTAATACCGTTCTGCCTCTCTATCTTGTTGTACTGTTTCGTATCCACTGGAAATCTCACTCCTTCATAATTGACAGAACCTACGTTCTTCTTGTGCTTCGACACTCTCTGCGGATCCTTTCCCACAGGACACTTGTGTAACACGTGACACCACATAAAACACTTGTCATCTTCATTCTTTATATTAATCAAACCTTTCGACGCGTTCCTCAACTCTTCTGGTAGCTCAATATAACTCGATCCTTTAAGAGGCTTATACACTACCACATTAATATAGTGGTCACTAACACTGTCTACAACCCACCCAGACCCTTCTGACAACCATACAGTTATACGATTTACTATCTCCTCACTAGCTTGTCTCATAGTCCCACTAATATCAACACTACTAGTCACTGTTTTGACTACACTATTGAAGAAGGCTGTCTTAAACACAGACTCTCCGCCACCAATTTGTTTCTCTAGAGTCACTTTCAATGTCTCGGAAAACTTCAAACCTTTCAGTTTCTCTAACTCTTTCTGTAAAGTCGAGCCCACTACTCCTCTAGTCTTGACTAGTTGTTTTAGTGGATCCTTATTGTCGATCACCTCAACACTATACGACTTGGTGTACCCTTTGAGAGCAACTCTCCTTTGCACTACAGTAGGACGTTTCATCTCAGAAATAAGACTAGTGACTCTCTCATACTCTTTGTCTAAGGCCTCCCGACTTAATTGTGACCTCCTCACATGTCGTCTAAGATCATGTCTAGCCTTTCGAACTTCTCTGACCTCCCTAACTCTGGTGACTCTACTAATAACGTTCTCTCTAGATCCTCTCCTAATAAGGTCCATCCACTTATACCCCAATGCTTTAGCATCAGCTAGATAGCCAGACATCCTCTCTAGAAAACTCATCTTAATATTCGGTATAACTAAATTACCAGAACCTATAGCAGGATCACGTGCACCACCACTCGATAGTGTACCACTACGAGCGACATCACCACCCACAATGGGGCTACGTTTACGTTCAGACCTTTTCATAAGAGTCGCTTTATTATTTAATATAGCCAAGTCCTTAGACCCTTTCGAATCATGAGCCACACTCAACTCATGACTCGAGATAAATCCCATATCAGGATCATGCGTAATATTGCTTGACATAGTCTTGTTACGAGTGACATCCCCACCCACGACAGCCTCACGTCTAGCGCCACGTCCAGACACCTCACTCTGTAGCCTACTAGCCGAGACACGTCTCTGACTCCCCAAACCATGTGACACATCGTCTATTAGTAGTCTAGAAAGTGGGGGTAACAGCGAACTTTTTCCATTTGAATGTCTCAACTTCTCAGGAGAACTAAGCACTTTTTCCGTTTTTGGATTCAACATATTTGCTCGAGAGATATATGCGGAATCCAAAAACGGTAAAAGTGCTGCGTTCTCCAGAGAAAAAAGTTGAGACATGAAAAATGGAAAAATGCGCCGGTAGCCCCACTTTCTATACTACTTTTAGGAACAGCGTCGTGTTCACGTGTCCTTTTAGAGCAGTTCAATAACATCTATATCTTCCCCAGCATCTAATAAGGCACCCGGTCATGGAGAACAGACAGCAACTGGGTAACGCATGACCTGGCTTGAACGAAGCCATGTTGAATGGCTGTCAGCAGATGGATAAGGTAAGGTAGCAGCTTCTTTAGGATACAACACTCGCATACTTTGCTGACTATATAGACAACAGAGAAATCTGGCGATAATTTACGACCGATACTTTACTGCATTTTTTGAATGCTGGTGAAATTTTAAATTAAGTGAACTGAAATCTTTACATGTTTCCAGAAATAGAAAATATATGCATGTGCATAAAATTGTATACTTATGTTATATTTTAAATTTTCGGAATCCGATATAACATCTATAACAGACACACAAGCAAAAAGTATTCAATATGAATTTAACAAATTAAATGGGCTGTTTCTTGTTTTATTGTATTTAGTATGTCACTGTGTTTGCTTTCTATTGCCCTTTTCTAATCGTCGTACTTTTCCCGTTTGAGACGAAGTTCAAACAGCCATTCGATGCGATACAGAACCTGTCAAATTTAATTCACCTGCAGCTAAATTTATTTTGGTTTCAAACGTTGCACTTCTGTTGCATTTATTTTTTGAACTAAATTCGCTATAGAATTAAGAAGTACAACTTTTAAAACTGGTCTTATAATTTATGTTAGAACTACCATCTTTATTCAAACCAGTCTTCGCACGAACGCACTGCGTACCTATTTTTCAGTATCCGCGAGAGGTGGGACCAAATGAGAGATTGTACTGCTATCATACATACGGACATACCTGTATGATGAAATACATCATAGAACTGCTAACCCCAAAACAACTTAAATCCTAACCCTAACCCCGCGCTTAATGGGTTCTCTAAACCCCCCCCCCAGCCTAATACTAAACTTAATACTAATAAAAAGATCGTCCAGAAGACGATTGCTTGCGCGGGAGGAGGTCACAGAACGGGATAAATTGACTATGCATTTCTCCTTAGTTACCATGCAGCGAATCCATAAATCGGCCTGATTAATCACGAATTATTTAGACTTACCGGCGCTACTGCTACACTACCTACCTTGACAATGGGAGTAATAAACTCTTCAAGAAAGGGTAATTTCAAAATTTCAGGCCAATTATGATGAATGAAGTTAATAATCAAGCCTTTTAGATGAGATCCTTCTTGATCTTGATTGGTCATGATCATCAATTTCCCATAACGCAACGATTTTATGTCTTCCCTAGTTTGGTATATCTTCCCGTATTCCAATCCCATGATTTTCATAATGTCATTGATTTCTTTATTTTCTCTTATCTAAAATGTTCAATAATAACATAAATGGTACTAGCGACATGATATAAACACAACACAACTAATATTAAAAATATATTAAATGTAACTTGCAGTGTAACTTGGTTATTTCAATATAGTAAACTGTTATGATACTCTAACTTTAACACAAGGTTGATATAAACATGATATAAACACAACACAACTAATATTAAAATATATTAAATGTAACTTGCAGTGTAACTTGGTTATTTCAATATAGTAAATTGTTATGCTACTCTAACTTTAACACAAGGTTGATATAAACATGATATAAACACAACACAACTAATATTAAAATATATTAAATGTAACTTGCAGTGTGACTTAGTTATTTCAATATAGTAAATTGTTATGTTACTCTAACTTTAACACAAGGTTGATATAAACATGATATAAACACAACACAACTAATATTAAAATATATTAAATGTAACTTGCAGTGTAACTTGGTTATTTCAATATAGTAAATTGTTATGTTACTCTAACTTTAACACAAGGTTGATATAAACCTGATATAAACACAACACAACTAATATTAAAATATATTAAATGTAACTTGCAGTGTAACTTGGTTATTTCAATATAGTAAATTGTTATGTTACTCTAACTTTAACACAATGTTGATATAAACACAACACAACTAATATTAAAATATATTAAATATAACTTGCAGTGTAACTTGGTTATTTCAATATAGTAAATTGTTATGCTACTCTAACTTTAACACAAGGTTGATATAAACACAACACAACTAATATTAAAAATATATTAAATGTAACTTGCAGTGTGACTTGGTTATTTCAATATAGTAAATTGTTATGTTACTCTAACTTTAACACAAGGTTGATATAAACATGATATAAACACAACACAACTAATATTAAAATATATTAAATGTAACTTGCAGTGTAACTTGGTTATTTCAATATAGTAAATTGTTATGTTACTCTAACTTTAACACAAGGTTGATATAAACATGATATAAACACAACACAACTAATATTAAAATATATTAAATGTAACTTGCAGTGTAACTTAGTTATTTCAATATAGTAAATTGTTATGTTACTCTAACTTAAACACAAGGTTGATATAAACATGATATAAACACAACACAACTAATATTAAAATATATTAAATGTAACTTACAGTGTGACTTAGTTATTTCAATATAGTAAATTGTTATGTTACTCTAACTTTAACACAAGGTTGATATAAACATGATATAAACACAACACTACTAATATTAAAATATATTAAATGTAACTTGCAGTGTAACTTGGTTATTTCAATATAGTAAATTATTATGTTACTCTAACTTAAACACAAGGTTGATATAAACATGATATAAACACAACACTACTAATATTAAAATATATTAAATGTAACTTGCAGTGTAACTTGGTTATTTCAATATAGTAAATTATTATGTTACTCTAACTTAAACACAAGGTTGATATAAACATGATATAAACACAACACTACTAATATTAAAATATATTAAATGTAACTTGCAGTGTAACTTGGTTATTTCAATATAGTAAATTATTATGTTACTCTAACTTTAACACAAGGTTGATATAAACATGATATAAACACAACACTACTAATATTAAAATATATTAAATGTAACTTGCAGTGTAACTTGGTTATTTCAATATAGTAAATTGTTATGTTACTCTAACTTTAACACAAGGTTGATATAAACATGATATAAACACAACACTACTAATATTAAAAATATATTAAATGTAACTTGCAGTGTAACTTGGTTATTTCAATATAGTAAATTGTTATGTTACTCTAGCTTTAACACAAGGTTGATATAAACATGATATAAACACAATACAACTAATATTAAAATATATTAAATGTAACTTGCAGTGTAACTTGGTTATTTCAATATAGTAAATTGTTATGTTACTCTAACTTTAACACAAGGTTGATATAAACATGATATAAACACAACACAACTAATATTAAAATATATTAAATGTAACTTGCAGTGTAACTTGGTTATTTCAATATAGTAAATTGTTATTTTACTCTAACTTTAACACAAGGTTGATATAAACATGATATAAACACAACACAACTAATATTAAAATATATTAAATGTAACTTGCAGTGTAACTTAGTTATTTCAATATAGTAAATTGTTATGTTACTCTAACTTTAACACAAGGTTGATATAAACATGATATAAACACAACACAACTAATATTAAAAATATATTAAATGTAACTTGCAGTGTAACTTAGTTATTTCAATATAGTAAATTGTTATGTTACTCTAACTTTAACACAAGGTTGATATAAACATGATATAAACACAACACAACTAATATTAAAAATATATTAAATGTAACTTGCAGTGTAACTTAGTTATTTCAATATAGTAAATTGTTATGTTACTCTAACTTTAACACAAGGTTGATATAAACATGATATAAACACAACACAACTAATATTAAAATATATTAAATGTAACTTGCAGTGTAACTTAGTTATTTCAATATAGTAAATTGTTATGTTACTCTAACTTTAACATGACAAGGTTGATATAAACATGATATAAACACAACACAACTAATATTAAAATATATTAAATGTAACTTGCAGTGTAACTTGGTTATTTCAATATAGTAAATTGTTATGTTACTCTAACTTTAACACAAGGTTGATATAAACATGATATAAACACAACACAACTAATATTAAAATATATTAAATGTAACTTGCAGTGTAACTTGGTTATTTCAATATAGTAAATTGTTATGTTACTCTAACTTTAACGCAAGGTTGATATAAACATGATATAAACACAACACTACTAATATTAAAATATATTAAATGTAACTTACAGTGTGACTTAGTTATTTCAATATAGTAAATTGTTATGTTACTCTAACTTTAACACAAGGTTGATATAAACATGATATAAACACAACACTACTAATATTAAAAATATATTAAATGTAACTTACAGTGTGACTTGGTTATTTCAATATAGTAAATTGTTATGCTACTCTAACTTTAACACAAGGTTGATATAAACATGATATAAACACAACACAACTAATATTAAAAATATATTAAATGTAACTTACAGTGTAACTTGGTTATTTCAATATAGTAAACTGTTATGATACTCTAACTTTAACACAAGGTTGATATAAACATGATATAAACACAACACAACTAATATTAAAATATATTAAATGTAACTTGCAGTGTAACTTGGTTATTTCAATATAGTAAATTGTTATGTTACTCTAACTTTAACACAAGGTTGATATAAACATGATATAAACACAACACTACTAATATTAAAATATATTAAATGTAACTTGCAGTGTAACTTGGTTATTTCAATATAGTAAATTATTATGTTACTCTAACTTTAACACAAGGTTGATATAAACATGATATAAACACAACACTACTAATATTAAAATATATTAAATGTAACTTGCAGTGTAACTTGGTTATTTCAATATAGTAAATTGTTATGTTACTCTAACTTTAACACAAGGTTGATATAAACATGATATAAACACAACACTACTAATATTAAAAATATATTAAATGTAACTTGCAGTGTAACTTGGTTATTTCAATATAGTAAATTGTTATGTTACTCTAGCTTTAACACAAGGTTGATATAAACATGATATAAACACAATACAACTAATATTAAAATATATTAAATGTAACTTGCAGTGTAACTTGGTTATTTCAATATAGTAAATTGTTATGTTACTCTAACTTTAACACAATGTTGATATAAACATGATATAAACACAACACAACTAATATTAAAATATATTAAATGTTAGTAAATTGTTATGTTACTCTAACTTTAACACAAGGTTGATATAAACATGATATAAACACAACACAACTAATATTAAAATATATTAAATATAACTTGCAGTGTGACTTGGTTATTTCAATATAGTAAATTGTTATGTTACTCTAACTTTAACACAAGGTTGATATAAACATGATATAAACACAACACAACTAATATTAAAATATATTAAATGTAACTTACAGTGTGACTTAGTTATTTCAATATAGTAAATTGTTATGTTACTCTAACTTTAACGCAAGGTTGATATAAACATGATATAAACACAACACTACTAATATTAAAATATATTAAATGTAACTTACAGTGTGACTTAGTTATTTCAATATAGTAAATTGTTATGTTACTCTAACTTTAACACAAGGTTGATATAAACATGATATAAACACAACACTACTAATATTAAAAATATATTAAATGTAACTTACAGTGTGACTTGGTTATTTCAATATAGTAAATTGTTATGCTACTCTAACTTTAACACAAGGTTGATATAAACATGATATAAACACAACACAACTAATATTAAAAATATATTAAATGTAACTTACAGTGTAACTTGGTTATTTCAATATAGTAAACTGTTATGATACTCTAACTTTAACACAAGGTTGATATAAACATGATATAAACACAACACAACTAATATTAAAATATATTAAATGTAACTTGCAGTGTAACTTGGTTATTTCAATATAGTAAATTGTTATGTTACTCTAACTTTAACACAAGGTTGATATAAACATGATATAAACACAACACAACTAATATTAAAAATATATTAAATGTAACTTGCAGTGTAACTTAGTTATTTCAATATAGTAAATTGTTATGTTACTCTAACTTTAACACAAGGTTGATATAAACATGATATAAACACAACACAACTAATATTAAAATATATTAAATGTAACTTGCAGTGTAACTTGGTTATTTCAATATAGTAAATTGTTATGTTACTCTAACTTTAACACAAGGTTGATATAAACATGATATAAACACAACACAACTAATATTAAAATATATTAAATGTTAGTAAATTGTTATGTTACTCTAACTTTAACACAAGGTTGATATAAACATGATATAAACACAACACAACTAATATTAAAATATATTAAATATAACTTGCAGTGTGACTTGGTTATTTCAATATAGTAAATTGTTATGTTACTCTAACTTTAACACAAGGTTGATATAAACATGATATAAACACAACACAACTAATATTAAAATATATTAAATGTAACTTACAGTGTGACTTAGTTATTTCAATATAGTAAATTGTTATGTTACTCTAACTTTAACGCAAGGTTGATATAAACATGATATAAACACAACACTACTAATATTAAAATATATTAAATGTAACTTACAGTGTGACTTAGTTATTTCAATATAGTAAATTGTTATGTTACTCTAACTTTAACACAAGGTTGATATAAACATGATATAAACACAACACTACTAATATTAAAAATATATTAAATGTAACTTACAGTGTGACTTGGTTATTTCAATATAGTAAATTGTTATGCTACTCTAACTTTAACACAAGGTTGATATAAACATGATATAAACACAACACAACTAATATTAAAAATATATTAAATGTAACTTACAGTGTAACTTGGTTATTTCAATATAGTAAACTGTTATGATACTCTAACTTTAACACAAGGTTGATATAAACATGATATAAACACAACACAACTAATATTAAAATATATTAAATGTAACTTGCAGTGTAACTTGGTTATTTCAATATAGTAAATTGTTATGTTACTCTAACTTTAACACAAGGTTGATATAAACATGATATAAACACAACACTACTAATATTAAAATATATTAAATGTCACTTGTAGTGTAACTTGGTTATTTCAATATAGTAAATTGTTATGCTACTCTAACTTTAACACAAGGTTGATATAAACATGATATAAACACAACACAACTAATATTAAAATATATTAAATGTAACTTACAGTGTGACTTAGTTGTTTCAATATAGTAAATTGTTATGTTACTCTCTAACTTTAACACAAGGTTGATATAAACATGATATAAACACAACACAACTAATATTAAAATATATTAAATGTAACTTGCAGTGTAACTTGGTTATTTCAATATAGTAAATTGTTATGTTACTCTAACTTTAACACAAGGTTGATATAAACATGATATAAACACAACACAACTAATATTAAAATATATTAAATATAACTTGCAGTGTGACTTGGTTATTTCAATATAGTAAATTGTTATGTTACTCTAACTTTAACACAAGGTTGATATAAACATGATATAAACACAACACAACTAATATTAAAATATATTAAATGTAACTTACAGTGTGACTTAGTTATTTCAATATAGTAAATTGTTATGTTACTCTAACTTTAACGCAAGGTTGATATAAACATGATATAAACACAACACTACTAATATTAAAATATATTAAATGTAACTTACAGTGTGACTTAGTTATTTCAATATAGTAAATTGTTATGTTACTCTAACTTTAACACAAGGTTGATATAAACATGATATAAACACAACACTACTAATATTAAAAATATATTAAATGTAACTTACAGTGTGACTTGGTTATTTCAATATAGTAAATTGTTATGCTACTCTAACTTTAACACAAGGTTGATATAAACATGATATAAACACAACACAACTAATATTAAAAATATATTAAATGTAACTTACAGTGTAACTTGGTTATTTCAATATAGTAAACTGTTATGATACTCTAACTTTAACACAAGGTTGATATAAACATGATATAAACACAACACAACTAATATTAAAATATATTAAATGTAACTTGCAGTGTAACTTGGTTATTTCAATATAGTAAATTGTTATGTTACTCTAACTTTAACACAAGGTTGATATAAACATGATATAAACACAACACTACTAATATTAAAATATATTAAATGTCACTTGCAGTGTAACTTGGTTATTTCAATATAGTAAATTGTTATGCTACTCTAACATTAACACAAGGTTGATATAAACATGATATAAACACAACACAACTAATATTAAAAATATATTAAATGTAACTTGCAGTGTAACTTGGTTATTTCAATATAGTAAACTGTTATGATACTCTAACTTTAACACAAGGTTGATATAAACATGATATAAACACAACACAACTAATATTAAAAATATATTAAATGTAACTTGCAGTGTAACTTGGTTATTTCAATATAGTAAACTGTTATGATACTAACTTTAACACAAGGTTGATATAAACATGATATAAACACAACACAACTAATATTAAAATATATTAAATGTAACTTGCAGTGTAACTTGGTTATTTCAATATAGTAAATTGTTATGTTACTCTAACTTTAACACAAGGTTGATATAAACATGATATAAACACAACACAACTAATATTAAAAAATATTAAATGTAACTTGCAGTGTAACTTGGTTATTTCAATATAGTAAATTGTTATGCTACTCTAACTTTAACACAAGGTTGATATAAACATGATATAAACACAACACAACTAATATTAAAATATATTAAATGTAACTTACAGTGTGACTTAGTTGTTTCAATATAGTAAATTGTTATGTTACTCTAACTTTAACACAAGGTTGATATAAACATGATATAAACACAACACAACTAATATTAAAATATATTAAATGTAACTTGCAGTGTAACTTGGTTATTTCAATATAGTAAATTGTTATGTTACTCTAACTTTAACACAAGGTTGATATAAACATGATATAAACACAACACAACTAATATTAAAATATATTAAATATAACTTGCAGTGTGACTTGGTTATTTCAATATAGTAAATTGTTATGTTACTCTAACTTTAACACAAGGTTGATATAAACATGATATAAACACAACACAACTAATATTAAAATATATTAAATGTAACTTACAGTGTGACTTAGTTATTTCAATATAGTAAATTGTTATGTTACTCTAACTTTAACGCAAGGTTGATATAAACATGATATAAACACAACACTACTAATATTAAAATATATTAAATGTAACTTACAGTGTGACTTAGTTATTTCAATATAGTAAATTGTTATGTTACTCTAACTTTAACACAAGGTTGATATAAACATGATATAAACACAACACTACTAATATTAAAAATATATTAAATGTAACTTACAGTGTGACTTGGTTATTTCAATATAGTAAATTGTTATGCTACTCTAACTTTAACACAAGGTTGATATAAACATGATATAAACACAACACAACTAATATTAAAAATATATTAAATGTAACTTACAGTGTAACTTGGTTATTTCAATATAGTAAACTGTTATGATACTCTAACTTTAACACAAGGTTGATATAAACATGATATAAACACAACACAACTAATATTAAAATATATTAAATGTAACTTGCAGTGTAACTTGGTTATTTCAATATAGTAAATTGTTATGTTACTCTAACTTTAACACAAGGTTGATATAAACATGATATAAACACAACACTACTAATATTAAAATATATTAAATGTCACTTGCAGTGTAACTTGGTTATTTCAATATAGTAAATTGTTATGCTACTCTAACATTAACACAAGGTTGATATAAACATGATATAAACACAACACAACTAATATTAAAATATATTAAATGTAACTTGCAGTGTAACTTGGTTATTTCAATATAGTAAATTGTTATGTTACTCTAACTTTAACACAAGGTTGATATAAACATGATATAAACACAACACAACTAATATTAAAAATATATTAAATGTAACTTACAGTGTGACTTAGTTATTTCAATATAGTAAATTGTTATGTTACTCTAACTTTAACACAAGGTTGATATAAACATGATATAAACACAACACAACTAATATTAAAATATATTAAATGTAACTTACAGTGTGACTTAGTTATTTCAATATAGTAAATTGTTATGCTACTATAACTTTAACACAAGGTTGATATAAACATGATATAAACACAACACAACTAATATTAAAATATATTAAATGTTACTTGCAGTGTAACTTGGTAGTAGATTGTTATGCTACTCTAACTTTAAAACAAGGTTGATATAAACATGATATAAACACAACACAACTAATATTAAAATATATTAAATGTAACTTACAGTGAGACTTGGTTATTTCAATATAGTAAATTGTTAAGTTACTCTAACTTTAACACAAGGTTGATATAAACATGATATAAACACAACACAACTAATATTAAAAATATATTAAATGTAACTTACAGTGTAACTTGGTTATTTCAATATAGTAAATTGTTATTTTACTCTAACTTTAACACAAGGTTGATATAAACATGATATAAACACAACACAACTAATATTAAAATATATTAAATGTAACTTGCAGTGTAACTTAGTTATTTCAATATAGTAAATTGTTATGTTACTCTAACTTTAACACAAGGTTGATATAAACATGATATAAACACAACACAACTAATATTAAAAATATATTAAATGTAACTTGCAGTGTAACTTAGTTATTTCAATATAGTAAATTGTTATGTTACTCTAACTTTAACACAAGGTTGATATAAACATGATATAAACACAACACAACTAATATTAAAAATATATTAAATGTAACTTGCAGTGTAACTTAGTTATTTCAATATAGTAAATTGTTATGTTACTCTAACTTTAACACAAGGTTGATATAAACATGATATAAACACAACACAACTAATATTAAAATATATTAAATGTAACTTGCAGTGTAACTTAGTTATTTCAATATAGTAAATTGTTCTGTTACTCTAACTTTAACATGACAAGGTTGATATAAACATGATATAAACACAACACAACTAATATTAAAATATATTAAATGTAACTTACAGTGTAACTTAGTTATTTCAATATAGTAAATTGTTATGTTACTCTAACTTTAACACAAGGTTGATATAAACATGATATAAACACAACACAACTAATATTAAAATATATTAAATGTAACTTGCAGTGTAACTTGGTTATTTCAATATAGTAAATTGTTATGTTACTCTAACTTTAACACAAGGTTGATATAAACATGATATAAACACAACACAACTAATATTAAAATATATTAAATGTAACTTGCAGTGTAACTTAGTTATTTCAATATAGTAAATTGTTATGTTACTCTAACTTAAACACAAGGTTGATATAAACATGATATAAACACAACACAACTAATATTAAAATATATTAAATGTAACTTACAGTGTGACTTAGTTATTTCAATATAGTAAATTGTTATGTTACTCTAACTTTAACACAAGGTTGATATAAACATGATATAAACACAACACTACTAATATTAAAATATATTAAATGTAACTTACAGTGTGACTTAGTTATTTCAATATAGTAAATTGTTATGTTACTCTAACTTTAACACAAGGTTGATATAAACATGATATAAACACAACACTACTAATATTAAAAATATATTAAATGTAACTTACAGTGTGACTTGGTTATTTCAATATAGTAAATTGTTATGCTACTCTAACTTTAACACAAGGTTGATATAAACATGATATAAACACAACACAACTAATATTAAAAATATATTAAATGTAACTTTACAGTGTAACTTGGTTATTTCAATATAGTAAACTGTTATGATACTCTAACTTTAACACAAGGTTGATATAAACATGATATAAACACAACACAACTAATATTAAAATATATTAAATGTAACTTGCAGTGTAACTTGGTTATTTCAATATAGTAAATTGTTATGTTACTCTAACTTTAACACAAGGTTGATATAAACATGATATAAACACAACACTACTAATATTAAAATATATTAAATGTCACTTGCAGTGTAACTTGGTTATTTCAATATAGTAAATTGTTATGCTACTCTAACATTAACACAAGGTTGATATAAACATGATATAAACACAACACAACTAATATTAAAAATATATTAAATGTAACTTGCAGTGTAACTTGGTTATTTCAATATAGTAAACTGTTATGATACTCTAACTTTAACACAAGGTTGATATAAACATGATATAAACACAACACTACTAATATTAAAAATATATTAAATGTAACTTACAGTGTAACTTAGTTATTTCAATATAGTAAACTGTTATGATACTCTAACTTTAACACAAGGTTGATATAAACATGATATAAACACAACACTACTAATATTAAAAATATATTAAATGTAACTTACAGTGTAACTTGGTTATTTCAATATAGTAAACTGTTATGATACTCTAACTTTAACACAAGGTTGATATAAACATGATATAAACACAACACAACTAATATTAAAAATATATTAAATGTAACTTGCAGTGTAACTTGGTTATTTCAATATAGTAAACTGTTATGATACTCTAACTTTAACACAAGGTTGATATAAACATGATATAAACACAACACAACTAATATTAAAATATATTAAATGTAACCTACAGTGTGACTTAGTTATTTCAATATAGTAAATTGTTATGTTACTCTAACTTTAACACAAGGTTGATATAAACATGATATAAACACAACACAACTAATATTAAAATATATTAAATGTAACTTGCAGTGTAACTTGGTTATTTCAATATAGTAAATTGTTATGTTACTCTAACTTTAACACAAGGTTGATATAAACATGATATAAACACAACACAACTAATATTAAAAATATATTAAATGTAACTTACAGTGTGACTTAGTTATTTCAATATAGTAAATTGTTATGTTACTCTAACTTTAACACAAGGTTGATATAAACACAACACAACTAATATTAAAAATATATTAAATGTAACTTACAGTGTGACTTAGTTATTTCAATATAGTAAATTGTTATGTTACTCTAACTTTAACACAAGGTTGATATAAACATGATATAAACACAACACAACTAATATTAAAATATATTAAATGTAACTTGCAGTGTAACTTGGTTATTTCAATATAGTAAATTGTTATGTTACTCTAACTTTAACACAAGGTTGATATAAACATGATATAAACACAACACAACTAATATTAAAATATATTAAATGTAACTTACAGTGTGACTTAGTTATTTCAATATAGTAAATTGTTATGCTACTATAACTTTAACACAAGGTTGATATAAACATGATATAAACACAACACAACTAATATTAAAATATATTAAATGTTACTTGCAGTGTAACTTGGTAGTAGATTGTTATGCTACTCTAACTTTAAAACAAGGTTGATATAAACATGATATAAACACAACACAACTAATATTAAAATATATTAAATGTAACTTACAGTGAGACTTGGTTATTTCAATATAGTAAATTGTTTAAGTTACTCTAACTTTAACACAAGGTTGATATAAACATGATATAAACACAACACAACTAATATTAAAAATATATTAAATGTAACTTACAGTGTAACTTGGTTATTTCAATATAGTAAATTGTTATTTTACTCTAACTTTAACACAAGGTTGATATAAACATGATATAAACACAACACAACTAATATTAAAATATATTAAATGTAACTTGCAGTGTAACTTAGTTATTTCAATATAGTAAATTGTTATGTTACTCTAACTTTAACACAAGGTTGATATAAACATGATATAAACACAACACAACTAATATTAAAAATATATTAAATGTAACTTGCAGTGTAACTTAGTTATTTCAATATAGTAAATTGTTATGTTACTCTAACTTTAACACAAGGTTGATATAAACATGATATAAACACAACACAACTAATATTAAAAATATATTAAATGTAACTTGCAGTGTAACTTAGTTATTTCAATATAGTAAATTGTTATGTTACTCTAACTTTAACACAAGGTTGATATAAACATGATATAAACACAACACAACTAATATTAAAATATATTAAATGTAACTTGCAGTGTAACTTAGTTATTTCAATATAGTAAATTGTTATGTTACTCTAACTTTAACATGACAAGGTTGATATAAACATGATATAAACACAACACAACTAATATTAAAATATATTAAATGTAACTTACAGTGTAACTTAGTTATTTCAATATAGTAAATTGTTATGTTACTCTAACTTTAACACAAGGTTGATATAAACATGATATAAACACAACACAACTAATATTAAAATATATTAAATGTAACTTGCAGTGTAACTTGGTTATTTCAATATAGTAAATTGTTATGTTACTCTAACTTTAACACAAGGTTGATATAAACATGATATAAACACAACACAACTAATATTAAAATATATTAAATGTAACTTGCAGTGTAACTTAGTTATTTCAATATAGTAAATTGTTATGTTACTCTAACTTAAACACAAGGTTGATATAAACATGATATAAACACAACACAACTAATATTAAAATATATTAAATGTAACTTACAGTGTGACTTAGTTATTTCAATATAGTAAATTGTTATGTTACTCTAACTTTAACACAAGGTTGATATAAACATGATATAAACACAACACTACTAATATTAAAATATATTAAATGTAACTTGCAGTGTAACTTGGTTATTTCAATATAGTAAATTATTATGTTACTCTAACTTAAACACAAGGTTGATATAAACATGATATAAACACAACACTACTAATATTAAAATATATTAAATGTAACTTGCAGTGTAACTTGGTTATTTCAATATAGTAAATTATTATGTTACTCTAACTTAAACACAAGGTTGATATAAACATGATATAAACACAACACTACTAATATTAAAATATATTAAATGTAACTTGCAGTGTAACTTGGTTATTTCAATATAGTAAATTATTATGTTACTCTAACTTTAACACAAGGTTGATATAAACATGATATAAACACAACACTACTAATATTAAAATATATTAAATGTAACTTGCAGTGTAACTTGGTTATTTCAATATAGTAAATTGTTATGTTACTCTAACTTTAACACAAGGTTGATATAAACATGATATAAACACAACACTACTAATATTAAAAATATATTAAATGTAACTTGCAGTGTAACTTGGTTATTTCAATATAGTAAATTGTTATGTTACTCTAGCTTTAACACAAGGTTGATATAAACATGATATAAACACAATACAACTAATATTAAAATATATTAAATGTAACTTGCAGTGTAACTTGGTTATTTCAATATAGTAAATTGTTATGTTACTCTAACTTTAACACAAGGTTGATATAAACATGATATAAACACAACACAACTAATATTAAAATATATTAAATGTAACTTGCAGTGTAACTTGGTTATTTCAATATAGTAAATTGTTATGTTACTCTAACTTTAACACAAGGTTGATATAAACATGATATAAACACAACACAACTAATATTAAAATATATTAAATATAACTTGCAGTGTGACTTGGTTATTTCAATATAGTAAATTGTTATGTTACTCTAACTTTAACACAAGGTTGATATAAACATGATATAAACACAACACAACTAATATTAAAATATATTAAATGTAACTTACAGTGTGACTTAGTTATTTCAATATAGTAAATTGTTATGTTACTCTAACTTTAACGCAAGGTTGATATAAACATGATATAAACACAACACTACTAATATTAAAATATATTAAATGTAACTTACAGTGTGACTTAGTTATTTCAATATAGTAAATTGTTATGTTACTCTAACTTTAACACAAGGTTGATATAAACATGATATAAACACAACACTACTAATATTAAAAATATATTAAATGTAACTTACAGTGTGACTTGGTTATTTCAATATAGTAAATTGTTATGCTACTCTAACTTTAACACAAGGTTGATATAAACATGATATAAACACAACACAACTAATATTAAAATATATTAAATGTAACTTGCAGTGTAACTTGGTTATTTCAATATAGTAAATTGTTATGTTACTCTAACTTTAACACAAGGTTGATATAAACATGATATAAACACAACACTACTAATATTAAAATATATTAAATGTCACTTGTAGTGTAACTTGGTTATTTCAATATAGTAAATTGTTATGCTACTCTAACATTAACACAAGGTTGATATAAACATGATATAAACACAACACAACTAATATTAAAAATATATTAAATGTAACTTGCAGTGTAACTTGGTTATTTCAATATAGTAAACTGTTATGATACTAACTTTAACACAAGGTTGATATAAACATGATATAAACACAACACAACTAATATTAAAATATATTAAATGTAACTTGCAGTGTAACTTGGTTATTTCAATATAGTAAATTGTTATGTTACTCTAACTTTAACACAAGGTTGATATAAACATGATATAAACACAACACAACTAATATTAAAATATATTAAATGTAACTTGCAGTGTAACTTGGTTATTTCAATATAGTAAATTGTTATGCTACTCTAACTTTAACACAAGGTTGATATAAACATGATATAAACACAACACAACTAATATTAAAATATATTAAATGTAACTTACAGTGTGACTTAGTTGTTTCAATATAGTAAATTGTTATGTTACTCTAACTTTAACACAAGGTTGATATAAACATGATATAAACACAACACAACTAATATTAAAATATATTAAATGTAACTTGCAGTGTAACTTGGTTATTTCAATATAGTAAATTGTTATGTTACTCTAACTTTAACACAAGGTTGATATAAACATGATATAAACACAACACAACTAATATTAAAATATATTAAATATAACTTGCAGTGTGACTTGGTTATTAGTAGTAATATATATATATATATATATATCAATGTGTTTGGGATTGGAACCGAGCTCTAAGCCAATCAGAATCAAGAATGATTTGAATGGACCAATCAGAGCACAGCACAATCCCAAATTTCCAGGGGGGTTGAATAGTTTTAAGGTGTGGTCACCCTGTTAAGAACGACCAGTGATCAAATCAGGGGGGATATGAAGCTGGTCGTATACAAGAGGTTTTTTTGAATTTTGTATATATTTATCTCATGAAACCTGGTGTTGTTGTACGACCAGTTTTTGGGTTTATCCTTGAGTTTGACGACCAGAGAGAGGAAGGTCAATCAAGGTGACCGTAGTCAATTTCATGAGATAGATATTTTAAAATTCAAAAAAAACCTTTATAAACGACCATCATACCTCACCTGATGTGATTTATACTTACCATCAAAAAAACCATATTATTTTTGGAAGAGTTTTACGATGTTGAAATAAAAATAATCAAATTTGGGTTTATAGAATTAATCATAGAAATTTCCGCCATGGAGCTCTTACCTCGTCGCCATCTTATGGCCGAATGACTGATATTCTTTAGTTACGGTATTTTTAAAAAAAAATGATAAAATTTGTAGAGGGAAATATCTCCAAAAATTATTTGGTGTTTTTCAAATAGATATATTTTTAAAAAAAATAAAATGTACTTAACACACAATAACTTTTTTTGAAAAAACAAAACTTTTTATTGTTTTTATTTAATCTAATTACATTTCTTTATTAATGGAACTAAGTATGGAATCATCAGTTATCATTGTTGTTGTTAGATATTTATGCGGACAAAGAATTCCTCCATCTACCACTTCTAAATATAATTTATATCCAGCTAGCCTACCCAGGGGAGAGTATATACAGTGTCGTAAAATATATTTTTGATTTGGAAAATTCTGTCGAAGACTATTAATATCACAACGGGTATATACTTTTTCCTCCTTTACTTCGTCATCATCACTACCCCAAAATGTTTTCAAACTATCATCACTATCAGAATCATCCTGAATAGGTTTGGGGGGTCTGAAGTCCTCGAAATTAAACACTTTCGACGTATGCGTATCCCGTACACGTACACCGTACGCGTATCCTTCTCCTTTATCGTTGTAATCCCATATGAGAGGGGAACCATTCAAGGGTATGGGTTCTCCAGCGGAAGTTTCTTCTTTCGTCGCCATTTTTTCTTAAAACTAAGTTTGTAGAGGGACAATTACGTATAAATGAAAAAGAAAAGTTTCAGCTTATTTATATGAAAGTTTTTTTGAGAAAAAATTTTTTTCATTTCTACAAAACCTAGGGTATAAAAAACGATATCATAAAAAAAAATGATCAGTTATTTTGTTGAAGATGGCAGGGTATATACCCAATCGAAAGATTTGGTCATTTCAAATACGTAATCCAGAAAATGCTGAAAAAATGATAGAGGCAGCGAAATTAATCAATTACTCAACTACTGCACAGAATTGTCTTAAATTAAATGAAATATCGTTTTTTGAATGTAGTCGTGAAATTGTAAAAGATAAAGAATTGGGATTTCTTCAAGGGGTTGTTTATCTCAAAGAAGCAAGAGATTGTATTTTTGATTGGCTTCCATATGGGGGAGAAATCATTCGTTCTTATGCTGATGACTTCTACCATTTTAAAGACAGACTATATGATCCGTCCACGTTATATCGATATGGAAAACGTCAGGGTAAAATGGGGAAATTATGGAATAGAGAAAGAATCCGTAAATTAGCTGATTATAAGAACAAGCATCGACAAAAAAGAAAAAAACTTTTAGAGTAAAGAAAGAAATTCATGTAATAAAAAATAACATTGTTTTTATTAAATAAATTTATACAAGAGAAGGAATTATTATGTCTTGGTCATTTTTTATAAACTTAACATTTTTATGTAAAAGATGAGGAACATCGTCCTCTGATAATATTTTTAGTGTTTTTCCAGATTCTCCATGATGGATAACCTTCAGGGTTACTTCATACGGGTGTTGTGGCACACCATTAATTTTTTTTACAGAACATTGTTTTGTTTTAATTATTGTAACAGGTTTGCAATCCTCTACAAAATATATATCTTCAGGATATTCTTTAAGAAGAGATTCACATGATAAATAGCACTGAACAGTATCTGTGGAGCTGTCAAAAAAAGTTATACTTTTCCTACATATACTAATATAACGTAATACGGACATTGTTTCAGTAATGATAAAGTTTTTTTAGTTTAATCTTATATATGTCTCAGAAAAAGATATTAAAAAAATCAAAAAACAGAACAGTATAAATAGATGTTTTTTTTCTTTTTAACCATTGCTTATTGTACTTCAGTTAACATAAAAAAATGAAGTGTAGGAGTAGGAGATGTATAAAAAAAGCGAAAATAAAAAAACGAATACGAAAACGACAACGTTCTAAAAAAATTCAAAAAGGAGGATGGAAAAAAGATCATCCGAATTATAATCATAAGTTTTATGAATTTTGGAAATGGTAGACAATGTATTTTTAAAAAAAAATTTTATTAATCCAAATAAGTTTTTTTCCATCTTTGTATTCTATCATCACATTCACATAGTTCAACTATTCTACTATAGATAAGTCGTGAGTAATTCTGTTTACAGGGATAACAATAATGATGGTTTACAAAGCATTCTTTACATCTGTAATGCATGAAAAAATGATAGAAGGAATTCACTTCACAACAACAGAAACTGCAATAGACCATCTTGACAATATTTTTTTGAACGTTTTTGTGAAAAATGTATAGTTTGACAACCTACTTTTATAGATTTTTTGCAAAACTATATAAACAGGGTATCAATTTTTTCTATTATTTTTCAAACATGTGGTTGCGTTCAATGATTGATTTTGGAGAATGTGAATCTCATGCTTATCTTACATTTTATTATCGTGCTCAACCCATACAATTAGTAAATTATGATCCTGTGATTCCCTCGTTGTTAAGATATGGATATTATTTATATCTGAAAGATTGGCAAGGACCTCGATATTTCAAATTGATGATAGTAGACACGTTTGGAGCTCCGGAGGAGAATTTACAGAACCTCTTATCATCAATGAAGGGAAAATATATAAATATTAATAATGGTAATGTGAAATTAGCAAAAACTCAAACACCTATATTAAATATTAAACCCTACAATTTCATTGACCATAGGGGTAGAGGGAAACAAATATTTCATTCGTTGTAATGTTTTTAAATTAAAAAAACCTTGTTAGAAACAGAATGTTTTTATTTTTGTGTAAAACTTTTATTACAAGAAAAAATATGATTACAAATTAATTTGTTGTGGAATTATTACGTTACCATTTATTAGTTTAATTGTTTTATACACGAGATGATCACTATTAGTTTCAAGAATTGTTTTTAGGGTTATTCCCTTCTCTTCTCCCTGTATAATAATTTTCAGAGTTAGTTCGTAAACTTGAGGTGGCGAACAAAATGGAGGATTACATTTTTTACATAGTATAGCAGGTTTACAATCCTCTACCAAATACGTATAGTTAGGAAAATGTTTTTGAAGAAAATGACATGAATAATAACGAGGAGTATAGTCATAATATGCTATACCCCTATAATTGACACAGGTCACAAGCTCTTGTTCTTGATTCATCTTGTTCTAGATATGATTAAATCAAATATTTAATCTTATATATAAATAAAAAACACGAATTTTTTTTTTTAAAAAAAGTTTTTATTGAATATATGCTACAGCTTTCATGAAATTATTAGAATCTATTATTAGTTTAATTTCTTTTTGTAAAAGATCAGAAGCATCATAGTCAACAATTGTTGTTATGTTTTCACCCAGACATGAACAATTCCATTCATCATTTTCATATTCATGTTTCTTTTTAACTGCCAGAGCTAGGAAATATGTTTGAGGTGTTGAGGGTATATCTTCATAGGGTATATCTTCATTACATTCGCATAATTCCGTAGGTTGACATTTCTTTACAACATAGGTAAAGTGGTGTAATTCTTTGGCTAGAAAACGACTTGGATAATAGTTAGTTTCATCGTTAATTCTGTAGGGGTTAAAGCCATCAGTAATTATTCTTTGATAACGTTTACCGGTATGTTCATCACAATCACGATACTGTACATGTGAGTTCGACATCATTCACAAATAACGTTATAACATGGGGGTAACGCGTTTATATATAATTTTTTATATAAAAAAAATATAAAAAGAAAAATCAAAATTAAAAAAGACAGATATTCTAAAATAAAAAAAATAGAAATTTAGTAGGATATAAATATAAATGTAATAAAAGGGTTTTTACAAAAATATCATGGAAACCGTGGATGCACGATATAATAGATTATTCTATTCAAAATATCCTTGTGGACAATGTCTTAACGGAAATATGTGTGGGGAAGTGTGTGCGAATTATATATCGCGGAAAGATTCAAAAAAAAAACGTTGTAGATTAAAGAGATGGTTGTTAAAGAAGATACGATGTTAAAAGATTTAAAGAAGAAAATCCCATAAAAAAAAGAAACAGTATAAATAAGAGTACAAAAAATAATTGTTTATATATTTGTTATGGAACGTAAAGAAACAACAGATGAACGATTCAACCGATTATATTATAACAAACATCCTTGTGGAAGATGTATTAACAAACACCCGTGTCCGATTCATCCAGATGAATTAAAACTTTCAAGACTAAACAGTTTTAAACGTTGGGTGTTAAACAAGTTAAATATACGGTGGAAATATACAGTGAATGTTTCAGTGGAAATAGGTTACGATGAATAGAAAAAAAGACGTTTTTTTTAAAAAGATTTAAATGGCTGTACGAGAGCGTGATTTTGATGAAATTCTTTATCCCGACATTCAATATTTATTACATGCTGAATTGTTTGAGATAGAAAAAACACGCGATTCAACGTTTTATTTTTTGGAATGGAGAGAACATCCCTATCAGTTTAGATGTGCTGATTATGATTATAAATATTTTAACATTTATGTGGAAGATAAAAATGAACAATCTATATTTCGGAAACGATATGGTGGAAAAAGATATTATAGATTTTTAATAACAGGTTTTAGCTGGACTATGTCATTTTATGATCAGTTAGTAGGAAAACATGTAGTATTTATTGATAGAGAACCGAGATTACCTACGTTAATTTCGACCCTTGATTGTTTTGAGATAAATAATATCCCCTGTTATTCAAAAACGTTTTTATATGGTAAATGTAAGGATTCAAGATTTAGATTAGTAAAATATCAGTTACGTGAAAATTTCGATGGTGAAGAGCTTTATTTAGTTCTTATTAAAGATGAAAATATATTATCTTTACTTAATGTGATTTATGGTAGCAGTAATGGAAATTATATTGTAACATTAATAACTAAAATACATTTTGATAAATCTATGTTGCAACAACATGTATATTTAGATTGTTGTGGGGAATTATGTAATAATTTTAATGAATTAAATATTTGAAATAAAACAGTTCAAAATAAATCGAGAAAAAGCGTTTTTTATTTAAAAAAAAGAATTTATATACACTTCTTGATCTATGAAATTATGTATACCACAATCTCCTTCCACATGTGTTGTTATATATTGTTTATAATTAAGCTTTTTATTTTTTACATACTCCATAACTTCCAAATTTATATATAATCGGTTCATGGGAAAGCATGGATTTAGGATTTGTTCACATTTACGTACAATAAATAGTTGATTTCGACAATTTTCTTTAAGATAGTGAAGATCATACTGTTTGGGTTTTGACATATTGCTTGCATGAGATTCAACTGAAGAATGAACCCGAAAACACAATGTTTTTTATTTTATTTAGATTAATGTTTATTTAGCTTATTGAATTTGATAAAAGCTATATAAAGAGTAAGAGATTTTTCAAAAATCACAGCATTATGATTGAAACAATTTTAAGAGTTGTTCTTTATTTTCAATATTTTAACCAAGGAGAAATTGGATATTTATTTTGGTTATGTGGATTATTTGATTATTATCGTGGAAAATATGTCACATGTCCCAGGATGAATTGTGAAAACATTCACCCAGGTGAAGAAAGCTATATAGCCAATATGAAAAAAATCAAGGGAAACCGTGGAATGGAATCCTATTTTATTCTAGAAGATCGTTTCTCTTATTTGATCCCGAATTTACAAGCAAGTCAAAGAAAATATTCCTTGAAGAGATCATGGCTTCAACAACGTACTATACTCGTTGAATCAGACACGTTATGCTGTAGTTTTTTTTCATTCCCCGATTGTTTTAAAGAATTATTTATTGTATTACCCCTTGAAAGCCAACACTCAGATTTATTTCAATGTTTAAAAACCAATGATAAGTATCATTATACATATTTTGTACAAAATCTAACCTTTGAAAGAAAATACATATCTTATACCCTGGGTTTTGGAAAAGAAAGTTTAGTAAGCAAATTTAAGCACATACATAGCCAGAAAGGTGATTTTGCTCTTTTTTTAAATATTTATTTGTTAATGGTATCACCTAGTATTTTCAATTCTTATGCTTATTGTAGTACAATTAAAAATCTTATCATGTTCACTTCATGTTTTATATTTTATTGTCGTGAACATAACCCTATAGGAAGTTTTTTCAATAGACAAAAAAAAGGTCTTTCTGAAAAAAATATTAGATATATTTTTTGGGATTTTATACATGATATAAAAAAGGGTAAAGTATCCTTTGATAAATGTCGGTATAAAAATTGTAAGAGTAAAAGTTATTTTTTTGAGTTTGATCCCCTGAAATTAAGTATTTTAAACAAAAGTAATTATGTTTTAAATGAAAATCACACCCAAGTTAATCATTCTGTGGGTGTTAAGCAAGATTATGGGGGATTTATAGGAGAATTTAAGTGTAAAGAGAAAATATTTGCATATGTAATAATGCTTGAGGAAGATGTAATAGAATTATTTACTATGATAAAAAAGTATATAAAAACAACATTGAATTATGATTTAGCTGCATACAATCCTATGTATGAAATGACTGAATCGAATGTGAATTGGGATATTTTTTATAAAAGTATTAGTGAGCAAACGTGTATGTAGAAAAAATGGAATTAAAAGACTGTATAAAATTTAAAGTGTTTGCGTATGATGTTATACGAATGGAAGAAGACGAAGAAAATGAAAAAGAATTTTGGATGAGATGTGGGAGATTTTGTTTTGCCCTTCGAAAATTTTATATGGAAAAAAATGAAAAATGGAAAATAAGTGAATGTTGTAAAACTATTCATGAAATATCTATGACCCATTTAACGAATGCTGGACATTACAGTCAAAACAAAAGATTTGTTGGAATTCATGAGGGGGTTGACCCCCTAGATATTCAACAATATATGGAACATTTAGATGAATTTTACGTAAAAAACTATCAAAGAAAAAATATATCAGTTTTGATTTATTATATTTTTGAAACCATTCATCCTTTTTCCGATGGAAATGGAAGAATAGGGAAAGCACTTGTTGCATTTCTAGAAAATAAAATAGAATGTAAAATAAAAACACAAAAACAACATAGAAAGTTATGTAAAATTTTAGGAGTTATGCAACGCAAACACAATAGTTTATTTGATATCAAATGTTGTAATCAATTATACACGTTATTAGTGTAATAAAATTTTTATCATTGTGATGGAATTTTTTTTAATTGTGCGGAGGGTATAAAATAACCACTGTCCCCACAGTGATTCATCATTTACCCTTCACTCGGATTCAAAGATGGTGGAACTTTATGCACGACAACAATATGATCATTTTTATAAAATGCAATCGTATACAGATTTGTCTGCAAAAATAATTGCACAAAAAAAAATCAACGGTAATGCTATTCTCGCCAAAGTATATCCGACAAATAAAAGATGTGACAAGTTCACATACAATAGCGCTGTCGAAGTGAAAAATGATCATATTCCTCCATTGTTGAATGTTCTTAATAAGATTAGCATTCAAGAGAAATCGACGCAGATATTTTTTGAAGTGGTAAGATTTGAAAATTGGAAAAAGCAAACATGCCGTTTGGTTGTTCGTACAGATGCGTGGGGTGGTTTGGAAATTTGTTATCAACATCAAGATAACGAATTAGCCGACGCAATGGAATTTGACGATGATCCAACACCGACAACCAGCAACAACAACAACAACGCAACATCAAGTGAAATCGTATGGTCTGATGATTGGGGTAGTTTTCATATAAAAAAGAAAGATTCCTTGGATGAATAT
The DNA here is from genome assembly GCA_035772405.1 of Chrysogorgia sp. JL179-B06. Taxonomy (NCBI): domain Eukaryota; kingdom Metazoa; phylum Cnidaria; class Anthozoa; order Scleralcyonacea; family Chrysogorgiidae; genus Chrysogorgia; species Chrysogorgia sp. JL179-B06. The sequence goes on from JAYKKM010000266.1 coordinate 814,822, forward strand.
ATTATTGCCCTAAGAAAGTATAATCATGCAACAGGTCATAAATCCCAACCTACCCTCGTCAAAAAACGAGTATTGAAGAAAAAGAAACCCACACTCAATTTTGACGACGACGTCGACGATGACGACGACAACGAAAAGATTAAGAAAATAAAAGTAGAAAGTGATGATGATGAGGTTTGTCACCGTTTAAGTCCCTCAGTAATTTCAGAAATTTTTTATTATCGTTTTAGATGTTGTAAAAATATACAAGATACATTATGTTTGTACGGTGATACTATAAATAAAGAGTTAGCCTGTAAAAATATAAAAGTTGATTTTATGGGGATATTACGCGACAAAGAACTCGTTGATGAACTTGAAGAATATTATATTAATTTTATTTCTTTATTATAGAAATGAGTAAAAAGAAAAAAACTAAATTTTCTGCTGACTTTATTGAAAAAGCTTCAAGATTATTAAAAGGAGAGACATTAACTGATGAGGATTATTCTAATTATAGATTACATAGTAGTAGTAAAAAAAAATATAGACGTTTGAAATATGCTGTTAATAAAAATAATGAACAATGGGAAATTGATTTAGCTGAAAATAAAGATTTAGCCCGATATAATAATCAATATCGTTATTGGTTGGTGTGTATTGATATTTTTTCAAGATTTTGCTGGGTAAAATTAATAAAAAAGAAAACGTCTAATAATGTTAAAAATAAATTTGAAAGTATTCTTATTGAAGAAGGAATAGCCCCTCTTAAAATTCAAAGTGATGAAGGAACAGAATTTCAAGATATACGTACGAAATTAAGTAAAAAATATAATTTTGAAGTATTTCATACGTATAATAGAGAAATAAAAGCATCCCATGTGGAACGTGTAATTGGAACTTTAAAAACAATGGTTCGTCGTGTTTTAACAATGACTGGAGAATTTGACTACATTCAGTATTTACCCCTTATTGTTAATCGTTATAATAATTCCCCACATAAAGCATTAGCTGGTGCAACACCTTTTGAAATTTATCGCGAAGAAAAAAAAGGAAAAATACGTAAAGTAAAAAATAAAATAGTACGTGATCATTTAAATTATCCTATTCCCACTCAAGATCTGATACGTGAAGGTACGCGTGTTCGTATTGCGAGAGTAAAAAATAATATTTTTGAAAAAAGCAGTCTTCGTCGATGGACAAATGAGATATTTTTTATTAAAAAAGTATTTATCACTGATCCCGTTACATATCAATTAGAAGACGAACAACGTGAAGAAATTAAAGGAATTTTTTATCGTGCTGAATTACAAGTTTTAAAAAAAAAATGAATTTACACATTGCTAGTAATTCAATATCAAGAGGACTTCAAAAGAATTTGATTAATGATTTTGAAATGAAAATTGCACAACCCATAGATGCTTTGAACAATGAATGTTTTTTAGAAGTTTTACAAGTTTGTTATCCTCAAACAACTAAAAATATTGTAGGTGATGAATGTTTTTTTTCATTTATCATAACCTATAAGAATTTTATACCCGAAGAAAATAATAATTCGGTATACGCCAGCAGTGAGTTCGTTTTTACATCGGATAAATTTATTATACCCGACGGAATTTATGATTTGTCTTCATTAATTATATTTTTAAATAATATCTTAGAAGGATTTGAAATTTTTTGTACCATCGGGTCAAATGGGAAAGTAATTATTAATGTTAATGTTGAGATTGAGTATTGGGTATATGAAAATGCGAGTAAAGCAGTCGATGGGTTACAGGTAAATGAATTTCGATTATCTAACAAGACTACGGTAGAAAAAAAGGGTATTCAATATGCTTCTTTTAATCAAAAGATTAATATATTATTTTCAAAAAAATTAGCTTTTATGCTAGGCTTAAAAAATGAAAAAGATCTTGAAATCGTACCTCTCTTGTTTGAAATAAAAAAAGATGACCCTACACCTCGAACCCTTTTTTCTAAACATTTTGATTACTTACCCGATGTATCCGACGGATTAAATAAAATGTTTATATATTGTGATGAAATAGAACTGGGGTTAGTTGGTGATAGTTGTTCCGAATTGTTAACAACAGTACCCATTCAATGGCATCGACAAGGTGGTGGGGGGGATGGACAATTAGTTTATTATAGTCCCCCAAAATCATTGAGAAAATTAAAAAAAGACATTATAAGAGAAATTCATATTAAAGTTAAAGATACTACAGGAAAATTAGTTCCTTTTGATTCAGGAACGCTTAGTATTGATTGTTTAATACATTCAACATAATGCTTTTGATTGTTCTTGAAGAAAAAAATGGGGAAATGATAATTAAAGAATATAAAATATTTTATCCTTTTTCTCTTTACGTGTTAGTAAATAGTGGGAAAAAATTTTTATGGAATTTAAATTCGATCGAATATAAAAATATCAAAAATTCATTTCGAATTACGTGTGCAAACAAAATGGATTTCAGTGCAATAAATCAATCAAAAAAAATAAATAATGGAACGATTTCAGTTTCTTCATCTACTATTATTTCCAATGCAACACAACGTTTTATATATACTATAAAAGAATTATTTTATATTGACGAGAAAAATCCTTATACATCATTAAATGATGAAAAAAAAAAATTCCCCTATTTTTTATTTATGAGTGATAAAGAGGCTAAACAATCACTACAGTTCTTTATTAACTATGAGAATAACGTACCGTTAAAAGGTGAAGAAATTAAGATATCTATAAATTTATTTGAAGAAAAAAATAATGACTGAAAAAATAAATGAACTATCCGTAGAAGATTATACTGAATTGTTAAATGGAAGAAATCGTGGAAAAAATTATTCCTCATCATATTTTGTTGTGAAAAGAAAAAATAAAGAAAATCCAACTAAGAAAGAAATTTTATTAAATGAGGGTGTGGGATTACCCTCAAATTTAAATTTAGATACTTATTATACAAGTGATAATAAAAAAAAGAGAAAAAAAATAGATCCAAATGTAATACGTTTTTTACAAAATAGATAGACTGTGTAAAAAAAGTATAAATAAAAAAAGTTATATAAAAAAATCATAATGTTGTGTATATTATTATTATTTTTATTGTTGTTGTGGCTATTGTTGTTTTTTAAAAATAAAATAAATGACGCGTAAAAAAAATATCAAAAAAAGAAAAAACAAAAGTGGAATAAGAAAACGTAGAAGAAAAATACAAAAAGGAGGGTTTGGTGGAGCATTGGCACTGGGTATGGTTCTTCCTCAAGTGTTGGGAACACTTTCAAATATTCTTAAAATTAACGTTTAAAAAAAAATAAAATGAGTAAAAAAATTGAAGATGTGGAAAAAAATGATATATTATTTAGCGAGCCTTTACAATTTTTTACGTCATCACCCTATAATGATACGTTTACGGAATGTCGTGAAACGGAAATTATCGCAACGCCCGTAGATAATCAATCGTCAGTATACACGTTTACAAGACATGGGAACGCCGTGGGATTAATGAAAACAAGCGATGCTAAAATAATGGCTAAAGTATCGATTAGAAATGCTGCTGGAGTTATAGCACCTGCAGCATCGGGGTTTGCGATGGTTACATTACCCCTTCGTACAATGTGGAAAACAAAAGAATTAAAAATAAATGAAAATTTAATTACACCATCAGATAATTTTGCACATTTTGCATCATGGATACAATTTATAACGCGTCAAATACCGTCGGGATATAAAGATTCTAAAGAGCTTAATTTAGCATATTTAGATACAGCCGAACATATGAGCGATATCACGGGTTTCACTAATGATACTAATGTCGTAAATGCAGGAGGGAGACAAAAAACAATAGCATTTCAAAATCAATCGCAGAATTTGATAGATGAGATTGATTGTTCATTATTTAGCGAGGGGGGTACTGAAATATATATTCCCACAGCGTATAAAGTTGAATTACGTTTAACGCGGGCATTAAATACAATTGTAATGATGGGGGCCGATCATGCTGATATGACCGTTGCTGCTACTATAATTACCCTAGATGATTTTAAAATAAAAATTCCTGTATTTAAACCAAAAAAACAATTATCAAATGCTCTTAATATAGGGATGGTGACCCATAATAAAGAAACATTATATTATACAACCAATTATCGTTGTATTACTGAATCAGTAGCTGCAGGACGAAATTCACATCAAGTAATCGATGTGTTTAATGGTAGCGTTCCTACACGTTTATATATTGTATTTTCTCCATTAGCAAATTGGAACGGATCATATACTCATAATATTTTTGAATTTAACTGGCCTAATTATGATAATGTTGAAGTTTCCGTAAATAACGCTGTTGTCGGGAGAATTGAAAATCATGCTGAAGCTTACTCAAAATTACGCGCGGTATTAAATCGCAACTATTCAGAAATGCCAATAACTTATAATGACTTTATAAACGGGTATTCTATATTAGCATTTGATTTAACAGATAATAGAGACTCTCATCTTGCAGTATTACCCATAAGACCGTCGGGAAATGTTAATGTGGATTTTCATTTTTCTCAAAATACAGTTCAAGGGGCGTTAATATTTGTTGGTGAATTTCGAAATGAAATTAGAGTGGGATTAAATACCCCTGCAAGATTATTACACAGCATTTAATTATCAACATTTGTAAGGGGATGTACAAAAAAAATGAAGAACACAAAACCCATTACAACAAAGAATAGAATAAAAAAACCAAAAATAAAAAAACCAGTTATTAACAAAATACCACTAAATCGTGAACATATTCTTGTATTTCCACCGTTTTCAGTTTACGCATAAAAAAAATGAATGAAGAAAAAAATGATGAATTAAATAAAGAAGAGGAAAAAAAAGACGAGAAAAATGATAATTCAAGAGATGATGATGAAGAGGAGGATGATAGTGAAAATGATAGCGATGTTGTTAGCGATGATGTTAGTGATGAAATGGATAGTGAAAGTTCCGTTACTTCTTCTTCATCAAGTTGCGAAGATGATTTAAAATTTTTAGAAACATTAGTTCAATTAAATAAAATAAAGAAAAAAGCTTTTGAAAAAAAAAAAAAGGATTTTTTACCCTCGTTAAAAAAATATCTTAAAGCAGATATTGATAAAAAAAATACGTTGTTAGATTCTCAATTAATTAATAAATTACAATACATTGCTAAAAATATTTTAAATAAAAAAATTTCTATCCAACTTTCCAGTGATAATAAATATATTTTGAATAAGTTTTCAAAGAACAAAATAAAAGAAAAAGATTTAAAAATATTATTATCTGAGGATTTTCGTATAATCAACATATATCAAAAAGCATACAAATTACTTAACCAACAAATAAAAAAAAATGACCGAAGTAAATAAAATGCAATTAATTAATCCGAGTAAATTAAATGAAATTTTAGATTTAATCAAAACTGATCATGAAAACGAAAAATTATTGCAGGGAATTAACAACAAAAATAATTTCGAACTTATTGAAAGTAAAAATAAAATGAAAGACGAAATGAAAAAAGTTAATAATGATCAACGTGTCGCAGAGAGTATGGTTAGTTTTTTAAAAAGACAACAAAATATGAAAAGAAAAAGTAATGAACTTGAAAATGAGGTGACCAATGATGAATCACCCGAGGTAAGGAGAACACCGACTGTGACAAGTGGTCAACAAATAAAAGAATTTCTTGAAAGGAAAAAAATTAAAATTGGGGGTACAGATATAATAAAAATAAACGGTGTTGCAATAAACCATCATGATTTATTATACGATTTAACGCATAATGTCAGCAAACAAAGCATGTTCAATCTTACACAACAAAAGCAGGCGGCTGCTTTAAAAGAATTGAAAAAATTACATATGCCCGCCCATTATATACGAAATATAAAATTACGCCAACGTTATATAAATTTGGGAAAACCCGGTCTTGCGAGTCACGAAGAACCCTCTACATCACTCACCACCCACATTCCTATACCCTCAACGCAACCCTATACAACACAAAGAAAATGGCGACGCAAAAAGCAATGAATTTACATTGTTTTTTAACCCAATTTTTATTTACGAACGAGATTAATAAAATTTCAAAAATAAATAAGTTTTTAAATAAATATTATTTGGGTACATTTCCTGCAAATATTTTTCCTAAAAAAATTTATTATCCCTCGTGTTGGATTTGGAATACGGATGAAGCAGATCAAAACGGTCAACATTGGATTGCTATATGGGTGGATAAAGAAAAACATATGAATTTTTTTGATAGTTTTGCAAAAGATGTCTCGTTTTATAAACGTGAATATTGGTATGATTATAGTGTAAAAAAAGGACTAACATTTCAATATATTCAAAGTAAACAATTACAATCCAAAAATACAGCCGTGTGTGGAAATTGGAGTTTATTATATTTATACAATCAATGTCGTAATGAATTGGAAAATAATAATAAACAAAAAATATTTAAAAATGAACGTATTAAACTAAAAAACGATATTAAATTAAAAAAAAAAATAGAAACAATTTTAGGTCGTGTACTCGTAGGAATATATAATAAAAAATGTAAAAAAAATTGTAAGAAGAGTAATAACAATCAGTCATGTTGTAGTTTTAATAATGCCAATTTTTAATTAAACAAAAAAATTAACTTATTTACACTGTTTATATTTTTTCTAAGGGTAACACTGTTACCCATATCTTTTTCTTACTAATGTTGACATGCTCTTTACCCCCCTAGGGAATGGCGGATCGCTTGACCCCAATAACCCCCAAACCCCCCTTTTTGTTTTCTTTTTCGGTATTTTCTAGACATCGATGTATTTTTTATTAAATCCAAAATGAATCCCCCTTTTTGTTTTCTTTTTCTTTTTCGAATACCAATTCCCAATTGATTTCCAACTAACGATCCCAAGGGTCCAAAAATATCTAGAGCACTACCCCCTTTTTGTTTCTTTTTTCTAGAGACCCCCCTGCTTCTATATCTTCTTCTTGCCATGATTTTTTTAAAAAAAATTCATACACACTATACACACCCGATACTATATATACTTTTAAAAAAAAACGATTTTCAACAACTCTTTTTATTTTTTTTAACAAACATTTATTTTTTCTTTTTACATTTATTTACAAATCATAGATTATCGTTGATTCATGTGGAAATACATTGGTTCTAATTCTACAATTTTCATACCCTTTTCTACAATTATCAAATACCAAATAACCATAGGGTTTCTCATTAATTTCACTTAATACTTTATTAAATCTATTTCTATTAATTTTTTTATTATCACATATCGTATACATATTATTATAATCGCTTAAATTTTTAAACATAACATAATATTGACTATTGACACGTAAATTTCGCAATTTACCATTACCATATGTTAAATTTTGACATGTAAAAATAACACTAATATTACGATGATGGACATCTTGAGTTGCAATATTATCTATTCTTTCAAGATTTTCTTTTGATGATGTTGCAACTAACATGAGATCATCTAATATTATTAACGTATTTTCACGGGTATTCGTTTGTATATCGGTAATGCGGGGAATACCCTTTTGACAATCGATAAATTCAACACTAATATCTGTTTTTTCCGCAAGAACTTTTTCCATTTCAGCGTACAGAGGTTGATAAATTGAATATAAATAAACAATTTTAACAATTGCTGGTGTAATCATACTGTTAATATTTTTCAATAATTGTAATATCCAATATGTTTTCCCACTTTGACTAGGACCACATAACGTTAACATAAAAGGGTGTTGAAATGGTAATGAAACATTGTTCATTTCAGTTATCTAAAAATCCAAACGGAACCGTATTAAAATTATTTTTAACAACACGTTTATTAAATGTAAATGAAAATTTTTTTATTTCATCCTCAATAAAAATATGATTAAGTTTATCTTTACATATTTTATTGTGATATTTAATTTCGATGATCTGATCTTGATTTTTAACACATTGTGTCAAGGATAAAAAATTCAATTTTTCTTTTATTGTTTCATTTTTTAAAGTAAAACCTTTCACATGAATACATTCCTGATTTAAATTAGTTATATACGCATAACATTTTGGACCCGTTGAACAAAAATTTGTTATCCATTCATTTTCATTTAATTCATTCGTTAAATCTCCTAAATATTTTCCCGTTTTAACATCAGTATAATTATTTTCATCAGATATATAAATAACAGAATCTGTATCAAAATATAAAACGCGATCGTCTAATTTAACGAGTAACTCGTATAATTTCAAACGTGCATATGCAGTAACAAAACATGCAATGATTACATTTCCCGTTTTTAGAGGGGTTGTTGCATCATCAATTTTTTCATATGTACAACGTAATAATGTTTCGTTTATAAATTCCATCGATGTTAATTTTTTACTTTTATCATTGGCAATATTTAATAATTCTTCATAATCGTTTAAAAAACACACTTGTGTATTATTTTCGTTTTGAGCAAATTTTCCCCATAACGAATTTAAAAATGTTTTGGCAATAGTTCTTAATCCGGGATTTTTCTCTATTTTGTCTTTATCTAAAAAAACATTTTCATTTTTTAAATAATCATTACAATACTGTTTAATTTTATCATCATTTTTACTTCCATCTGCATTCAAACAATCCGTAGGAATTCCTGAAGATTCTTGTTTGATTTTTAAAAATTGATTTACGTATTGTGAAAAGATTTTTTCTTTGCGTTCAAAATGATATATTTCGTAAAGAGCAATTATTTTATATCCCTTATCTATAGCAACATTAATCTCAACACTGGTCCAAGTACCCGTCAAGTATCGATCGCTTTCATTATGTTCACATTTATTACATTTATCCACAGCACATTTATAACATAATGGAAATAATAATTTCCCTTCTATTCTAACAGGTAAAACAGGAAAGTAAATATTTCGAGGAGGTGAAATACAACATTTTACTAAACCAAATATGTCCTTGATTTTTATTTTATTACAATCTTTCCCCAGTAAAATAGTAGGATGACCCACAGGAAAATCATAATTTTTTTGTACATCAGGGTATAGCGATGTAAAATCTACGTAACTTATTCGTTCGTTGGGTTTTGTTTCTTTAAATAAACATACGGGGGAAGTTCGTCCCCCATATAATGCGTCACGTGGTGTTAAAGGAGTAAACGGATAACATTTTCTTTTCTTTTCAATTAATTGTTTCTGTGTATATTTTTTTTCTTCTAAATAATCACATTCCCACATCTCGATTAATTTGTAACCGGCATTTTTTATTGTCCAAGAAAAACGTTGCGTATTTGCATATAAATTACTAAATTTTTCGTTTGTAAGAACGTTTAATGCATAGGGGTCGAAACATTTGGGACATCCGTGATAAAAACAACCATGAAATTGATATATCGTATCAATATAAAAACCATCGACAAAACGTCCTAGAATGTTTTTCTCCCCATTTTGTGAACAGATATATTCTAAATTTCCTCCTATTTCTCGATTAATTTCATCTAACCAATCAATAGCAATTAAACTCTGTTTTACACCCCCCCTATACCCCGAAGCAGGAATAATTCCTACACAATTTTTTTTTAAAAAATTAAGTCTATACACTTTCAAAGCTAAACTAGCAATCGTAATACAATTCTTTGCATAAAAGGGGGTGATATGACCTATGGTCCCGATCATTGTAGAAAATTTAACACATCCCTTTCTTAAAATATCTACATCACTACAACAATAATAATAAATCTCTTTACGAAATATATATTTCTCTTTCTTTTTTTCTAAATACCATTTTTCAAATTCATTAAGTATTGCTGTATTCATATGTTTCGTATCAAAAAATTTCCGATCTACAATGTCACCCTCGTAAGTTAAATCGTAAAATTCATAAGGATGAAATCCCTTACATTCCCCTTGAAGATCCATTGCTTTTGGAATATCGGCTAATTTCATACTAAAAAACAAATAACTATCGAGGATTCTAATATTTTGTTCTTTAATTATTAAACTCATTATTTTAGTACCGTTCATTATAGTATTGGGCATTATCTGTTTTATTTCTAAAAGATATTTTAAAATAAAAATAGTATCAAATCTACCCCCGTTATGAGCTATCCAAACGGAATTTGTTTGTTCAAACATAAATTCACATAAAGTTTCAATAACATTGTTATCAAAAATAAATTGTCTATTCCCGCAACAACTAACTTTTTCAATAGTATTATCGATAATTTCTTGACCCTTTTTTTCAAATATTTTTGTTTTTTTAAATTCAATATGTTGACATTTTTTACATACCTTTTGGACGATACAATAAAACGGTACGAGCAATTTAGTTTCGGTTACTTTTGTTTCAAAATCAAAAAAAAATAAAGTGGGTTCACTTTCTTTCCCCTTGTTATATTCAAGTGAAAGGGGTTTCACGTAACAAAAATGAGGTTGTTTCATGTATTTATCACAATGAAAACAAAATCGTTTGCTACAATCATGTTTAACTGTTTTATTATAAAAAATGAAAAAGAATCGAGGACAAATTTTGTTACAGGTTTTACAATAAAAAAAATATTGACACGGTGTTAAACGATCATAATTACTATGAGAAGGTTTAAAAATTTTATTTGTTAAATGATTTGTAAAACAATTTTCATCATAAAAAATTATATCACAACTGCTACAAATAAGTTTATTATTTTTATCTTTACACTTATTCGGATATTTATAACATCGTAAACAAGTTAAGTTATTTGTAGTACATAGGTGATTATCGACGTATTCATGACGTGTAAAATAACTCATACATTTAACACAAAAAGAACTGGTACTGAGTTTAGAAAATTCCTTTATGCTTAAGACTACATCGTAATGATTATTATTTAACCATAAACATACAATTTCATTAGTCAATTTAATAAGATTACCCGCACTATCAGTTCGTGAATCATAAATTATATTATCGGAATGAGTGTCAGCATACACTAACAAATCAACACCCTGTTTTTTTAAATAATTATTATATACAAAATTAAACTGTGTAGCATTAACATTACCCTCGGGTATCCCACATTCCCGATATACATTTTGAATTTCTTCACGCGTGAATAAATCATCCACGGGTTTATTGGGTTTTCTTTTCATTATAAAATATTTATAGTCTTGTTTTAAAAATGATAAACCCACTAATATTGCTAAAGCAAAACAGCAATCTTTCACTGTACGAAATAATACATGGCTAAGAATATAAAATACACCCGTGCGAAATTTACGGCCATATTTTTTTACATTACTTTTCACACCACCTTTATCTGTAGCATTTCCCTTATTCAAACTATTGTAAATACTTTTTTTCCTTAGTACACTATTTTTTTTTTTATTTGTACTTATTCCTGCGGGAAAAGTTTGAACAATTACTTTACTATTCCAACCATTAGCTATTATTTCTTTATTACTCTGCATAAATTTTTCCATAATATTTAAGAAATATTTAACGTCAAAGTCTTTCACGGGTAAAACGGCTGTAGAGAAAAAACTTTTTGGCGCATTACTAAAGATAAATCTAACATAATCATCATCACTTTTTACATTTACCCGTGCAATGTTAATTAAATAAGAAAAAACCAACGATAACGATTGAATAAAACTAATAAAATTAACCGTTTTTTCCCGTGAAACATCCAAAGAAAAATGTTGTTCAGTGACTTTAAATTTTTCTCTACTAATAGTTTCTATATGATTAACAGAAAAATAATCGTCTATTTTTTCATTTTTCTTACTTTCTTTTTTCTCATTAAATAAACTTACAATTTTATCTATATCTTTTTGACTATATTTTAATTTTTTCTGATCATCATTCATCTTCTTTTTTTTTTCTAAAACAAGAAAAACATGCCGTTTTATTTTTATTTATGTTTTCGTCTTCACCATCAACACGGTCAATAGTAACATCGTATGAATCCTGTATATTAATACATGTCAACGTAAGTATAGGAGGGATTTTTTTTGAGAATAAAGAACCCATTTAAAAAAAACTACAACAAAAAAAAGAGAGTAAAAAAAAATATGAGTGAAATTGTGTATATTGAAATTTATTTACAAGCGTCTAACTCACCTTATATCGGATATGAAATTCAAGATAATGATCCTTCAATATTATTTACACCGTATCTTTTAAGGGAATGTTTACTAAATTTTACAGAAGATAAAGAAAAGATAATACCCGTTTCATCAAAGATTTTAAAACAAAGAATAACAGAATTAAAAAAAGAAATATACAACTGTCCTGAAGATATTATCTATAAAGTTGAATGTATGGTAAAATTTATTCAGACACATGAAAAAAATAATGATTATTTAGGAATAAAAACTATATTTTAAAACAAAATGGTAAGAGTTAAGTTACCTCGAAAAAAAAGACGCAATGATAAATCTCAAAGTATACGTCACGTTCTTCAATGTAGAAGTAAAACCTTAAAAAAAATAAGATGTCGTAAACGAACAGCAAAAACAAAAAAATGTTGGATTCATTTAGCAAAACAAAATAACTTACGTATCAAGAAATCAACGATCCCAAATGCGGGTGAAGGATTATTTGCTTGGAAAAAACCTTTTAAACCCGATCGTAATATTTCTTATTACACGGGTCAAAAAACAACACAGTCCAAATTGGATCGTAAATATGGTAAAAACACAAACGCTGTATATAGTATTTGTAACGATGCAAACACGTGTATCGATGCTTATTTGACAACTCACGCCGCAGCACGTTTTGCGAATAATGGGAAAACCGGTTCTATATATAAAAATAATTCCGATTTTGTTTACGACCCCAATAATAAAAAAATGTATTTAGAAAGTATAAAACATATAAAAGCCCATGAAGAAATTTTTGCAGACTATGGTGATAACTATTGGGAGAGAAAACAACCTTCATAACAATGGTAGGAAGAATAAGAGAATTACGGGGTGGCGATTTTAAGGGTAAAAAAAGGCAACGTGGAGGTATTTTTAAAGGGAAAAAAAGGCAACGTGGAGGAAATAAAACAGTCAATAAATACGGCAAACTTTTTATAAACGATTTTAAAAAAGAGCTTAAAAAAAAAGCTAAAGTAGTAAAAATTATTGCAAAACTAGGAACGAAAAAAATCAAAAGACAATTTCAAAAAGGAGGAATTGTATATCATAAACCCAGAAACCATGTTGAAAAGTTTTTAATGTATTAATTTTTTTTAAAAATAAAAAACATACATTCAGTGTATTATTTCGTTACATAAGAGGTTATTGTCCATTGAATATTTTTCTACATTATAAGCTCGTATTTCATTAAAATTTACACTGATGAAATTAGGGTAATCCACATTACATTCGCATTCCCCTTTACATTTTTTACAAGTGTATTTTATAGTTTTATTATAAACCCAAAAATCATAATATAATGCTATAATACTCCTAAAACACTCATAACTAAAACAATGTTTTCTATCATAATCTAGTATCTGTAAATATTCTCCAATTCTTTTGTCGTTGATACGTGGGGATAGGTCATCATTCCATGCTTCACATATTTTACGAAGAAATTCATAACATTCTTCGGGAATATCGTGTTCCTCATGATGCATAACATACATTTTGGGATTTTTTGAACATTCTACTTCCAGTATAAATTTATACCGTACATATGTTTCATAATCAGCAATAGATATTAGTAGATGATATCTTGATTTTTCAATTTCCACACTTCCTACTAATTGCCAAAAAAAAACGGATTCCACATAACTATATTGTGTTAATTCATGATAAATCTTATATCCCTCTTGATTTTGTACTCGCTGAAAAATAGCCATGACACTTACACACGACCATCTTGAAAAAACGATCTTTATATAGGGGTATATCTACGTATATCCCCCGGAATAAACAATAGAAATTTCGTATTCATTATAGGGGTTATTTGCCTCACCAATTTTAAGACCAAATTTCCACAAAAAATTTTCATCTATAAATTTAATGTTTTGAATCAATATAAAATCTTCGTCAGCAGGTAAATTATAAGCTAAATCTACAAAACGTTTATCACCGTTAAAGAAATTTTGCTCGGGATCAATAAACAATTGATTAGAGCTAAAATAGGGTTTATTAGGTTTTGCAATATATGACCCAAGATCACCCTGTTCGAATATCTCTTTTTTAACTTGAACAATACTCCATCCTAACGCCCCGTTATATGGTTCACGAATATTATTTTTAAGTTTTACATCAATACTATGAATTATTTTTCGTTTATACCAATCTTTTTTTCTTGCTTCTAATTCTCCTGTAAGATAAGTCTGTTTATCTGTTTGAAATTTTCTATTGTTACTAAATGTCAATGAAAAATCAGTATTTGGCCCTGGAGCACGAATATTTGTTTTAAATTTATATAAACCGTTAAGAAAACTCGAGGGTATTACACCCCGTATCCAAGGCACTTCTGGAAACTCATATATATTATTTGCTGATTTTAACGCAATTGTCCCGAATTTTCTTGGATTCGAAAGATAAAAACGTTCATTATAATGGATGATTTTTTTCTGACTCATTTTAATTCCAATAATAGAACAAAAATTATGAACGTTTTATTTATACTATACGTACAATGATATCATTTTTTATTTATACTATACGTACTATGATATCATTTTTTATATATTTAAATGTACAAAGAGTTGCTAAGATCATCTTAATTTTTTTAAAACTTCTCTCTCCTTCTATTTTAACAAAAATAGTATTTTTTTTAACATGTACATCTTTAACAAAATAATACCGTTCTAATGTACGTTTTATTTTTAAAATATAAACAGTTGTCAAATGTGCTTTTGATAATTTTTTAAACAATCTTTGTGTTTCTAAAAATAAAAAGGGAAAATACAATCAATTTTTTTTTTTAAATCAAAAAAGTGTATTTTTTTATTTAGGAAAAATGTTCAGGAGAGAATAAATTTTAAAAATTAAATTCCTTATCATACATAGCTAGTACCGATCGTTCATTATCCCCATCTTCTAATTTACGAAACAAACATGCAGCAAATAAAAGACATTCAAACAAACTACAATGATACAATAAACATGTGGGTTCACTAGTATGATACCAACAATTTCTTGGTTTAACATTATAAAACGAAAGTAAATAATCGTACTTCTCAATTCCAAAATATTCAAGATTCACACAATGTACAATAGTTTTTTCTTGAAGTGTTTTAACTAACGACGATTCTTTATCACCACCTTTATACCCGATAATAGCATTCGGGGGAAAAACATTACGAAATAAATAACTTAATCTATTTATAAGTTCACTTTGACTAAAATAATCTCTTGATTTTTTTTCAGATAAATAGTCTAGTCCATGACATCGATATTGATAGTAGACAGTAGACCGTTCCCTTCGAGTTAGTTCTTTGTAGGGTTTTAACTTCCCATCATAACAATGATAAATAAAATACTTGTTCGTTTGAAGTTCGAGAAGAGTTACTTCACGATAACTGGGTCTCTCTCCTTTAAACTGGTAACATTCACAATCCATTATATGTGTGATACGCGATAAAAATAATTTCTGTCGTTCTGGGGATATTTCTTCTTTACATTTGTTTAATGCACAATTATATTTACCCGCATACAACTCTTCGATAGTCCCTTCAGATTCTTTTTTCTCTAACGGGATGTAGTCATCTGCTTCTTTAATTTCGCTGCTCTTCTTCTCAAATATTTTTGCCATCTCTCTCTCTCCTACACTCAGACTGATATTAATTATTTTCGACATCGGGTTTTATAATTGCATCCTGCGTAACTATGCGTTACTGTGGGTAGATTAGTTTGACCAATCAGAGGTCGTTGATTAAAGCTTTCATGTCATCCCGATGATTTGTGATACTCATGTACAATGAATGTGTGCTGTAGGAATTAGAGACGCGAATCCCTAATTAGCGATTCCTTCTAAACAAATACTTGGGGATTAGTTCCCGCAATGCTGTGTTGTGGGATTAACGACACGAATTCCTAATGTTGTTCTAAAACACACACACGTCAAATCAGTTGATATATTATATAGTCGTGGGATTAGTTTATACATACAATACTTTTTTCAAATTTTGATCAAAATCGTGTTAAATTCTACATGTAGAAATATATATTATAAGAATGGGAAAATAGTATATATACAAGTCGATTTCTTTAACAAATGCGTTCCATCATTCGTTTTTGAGAATGTCGTTAAACATTGGTGATAAAAGAAGCTATGTAGAAGCTAATGACCACGGTCCCAATATTAAGACGATATTGAAAATTGTTTATCATATACAACATTTTCGTAACCGATACATTGGATTATTATTTGCCGTCTGTGACTTATGCGACTATTACTATGGGGAAATTATCGAATGTATGGAAATTGAATCAAGACAAATTGGTCAGGGGTATAAAGATTACGCCTATGTTGAAAAACTGAAACCCGAAATGTATCAAGATGAATGCAGGGATTGGCGAATCTTAACAGATAAACAACACTATATAATACCCGTTGTTCATACACAACGAAAATATTATATTTATGGTGAAAAACTCTGTGAACGTTATCACAAATTACTATTAATCCCCTCTCAAACATGAATGAAATCTATTTTTCATTTGAATGATAATCATTCTGATAATTTTTTTATTGAGATTCAGACCAGTTGTAACCCCAGAAATGATATTTACCACTTTATTTCTATTACTATTAATGATGAACAAACTACAATTCCCAAAGCGATAGGGTGCGGAGGAACTTATCTTTGTAATACATTACATAGACTTAATCGTTGTTTTAGTCATGAATTTACATATTGCTGTATTTATTTATATTTTATAGATCCGTTTTATTTGAAGGCTACTTTTTTTTATCTACATAATTTAGATACTTTTGAGAAAATAGTGTATCAACTTATATGTTGTTTTATTTTCTTTTGCGAAAATCATAACCCAATATCAAAACTTAAAACTAGTAACGATAGGGTTTATACTTTTAATCTCGATAAGATTGTTAAGCTGATGATGACGAAAACCCCTCCCTGTACATGTTGTTATAAAAATTGTCAGAATTACTCTTATTGGTTTAAAGTATTTTATAAGACCACCAGTAAACCCTATAAGTTTAAAGTCAGTTTATTTTCAGATCAAGTTAAAAATAATAGTATTATACAAAATAATAGACCCCTTAGTTTACAATATTATCCCCCGGAATTGGATATAATATATAATTATTCTATAAAGGTAATGATTACATCTAATACTCCTACATCAACTAGTTTTATTATTAAGAATATTATAGAATCATATAATATTAACTTTGAAGATCCTGACATTATAATACAGAGTATTGAAAAATTGTATTTAGACTAATTTAAAAAATTCAAAGAATATATTCCACAACCCAAACCACGACGTGTGTTTTTTATCATGAGGGATTTCATGAGGGAATAAAATGAATTTAAGATGTGAATTTCTAAAATCTAAAATTGTTTGACGTACAATTAGTTTGATATAATATTCCTCATTATCAATGTGTTTATATCTAAAAAAACACAGGATTAAAGCAAAAAATGCTATTATTTGTCCAATTTCATGACGATCCATGCGATTATAGGCATCTAAAAGTTCACGTGGACATTTTAAATGTGCAATAATATTTTTATATAAATTCTCATGGTCGTCAAGACATTTCCACACACTTTGTTCCATATTTTTATTGATTTTTATTTCAAAACGTGCCAGTTCTTTTACCATGACATTCCACACCTCCATACTTTCACATTACTGATATTTTTATTTAGAACAATATCATTTTATACATTTCGGTTTTCTTTTTTTCAAATCAGTCTTTCGTTTCAACTCCTTATTATTATCCATTATATATCGTTTTTCCATAAGGTCACTCGTAAATTTTCTAGAACGCCATTGCAAATATTGTTTATTTATATATAGTTTCTCAATATAGAGACCCTCTAACTCACGATATTTATCGCGTTGTGTACAAATAATATCTTGATCATAATTCGAATAGATTGTCATTCGTTTTTCTTCATGATGTTCATCGCCTTTTTTTTCACGCTTCATATATATTAACGAACGTTTATAACATCTTTTCTTCAATGGCGGATCGTTCAATACTTCTCGGTCGTCTTCCTCTTCTTCTTCTTCCTCTTCTTCACATACTGGAAATAATGGCTGGGGTGAATTAGGTGGGGGTGGTAGTTGTGGTGGTGGTGAAAGAGGAATAGGAGATAATGTGGGGGAAAGAGCAATTGCTAATTCATCCACAATTTGTAATAATTGTTTTCCTTGTTGAACGGGGACCATTTCATCACACATTCGTATTAAATTCGCAGGAGAAGGAATAGGGATTTGACCGAAGAAATCAATGGGCATATCGTATATGTAATTATCTAATTCATCTTCGGGTCGTGGTGGTGAGATCGTTTGCTGTGGAATAGGAGATGCATTATACTTTGCTTGCGGTGTTTGAAGCGGTATATTATACTGTTCTTGCGATAATAAAGGTGGTGGATGGTTTACTTGCCGTGGCGACGTGTTATACTTCGCTTGCAGGAGTAGAGGATGTATGTAACCCTCCTGTTCTTGAGACGGTGAATTTACTTGCAGGGGGGGTAGCTTTGCTTGCCGTGGTGACGACTTCGCTTGCCGAGCGTGACTGGACGGTGTTATCGGTACAGCAAAATTTAATGGCGACTGTGCAATGTCTTTAGTTATTTTGATGTTCTTTTTTCTTGTGATTTCTTGGCTGTATGCTTGTTCATCATCTGAAATATTCCGTCCCATTTGACAATATTCTTGTTGCTGATGACGGCGTTGTTTTAACATTTTGGGAATATCTTTTCCTCTACTTTGAATCCGTGCAATTGTTTTTCCACTTTCCAAATTTCTATGCGTCTGTTTCACACGGGCCATGCTGAGATTGTGTCTAAAAATTTTGGGGGCAAACGTTTATAAAAAACACGTTAAAAAAAATAGCGTAATCTGATTGGGTGAACTTAATTCCTCAATAAAATATCGGGGTAATCTCATTGGTCGAATGATAAAATCAATATTATAAGATTACTAATACATGTAAATCTTTTTGTTGACTTAATGCAGTACACATTCCCCCAAAATATTTTGGGGGACAAACGGCGTTGGGAAAGATATAAAAACATATGTTAAAAGTCATATTTTATTAAAACACTTTCAAAATGATAGCAGGTACTAAAGAAAATCCTCTGTTAGTAATACTAACCGATTTAGCACAGTATTTTTCACACAATGAATATCACGTGATTGAATGTCGTAAAGTGGAAATGTTACCCAACAATGCACGTGCGGATAGAATAATATATAAGTTGCTATTGTCATGGGATGAGAAATATATATATACCTACTCATCGGAGGATTTTACACATTTGATCGGACAATTTGTACATGTAGCAATCGATAAACCTCCACCCTATCAGCCATGAATCAAGCAAAACATATATCTATGAGGAGCTTGAGAGATCTATCTCGTGAACGAAATCTACAGTTAATGGGATCAAGACCCAAACCTGCTGCACCGAAACAGTTGTATGAACTTTTCTTTAAAGATGAAGATAACAATTATTTTAAAATCGAATTCGATTCATCCGAACACGCTAAGATTGGGAAAAACGTGTATCTTACCAATCAATATATTTTTATCGTAAAAGACTAATCCCTTTGTATACATAGGTATCTCTCTCTCCAAAAACACTTTAGTATTAAATACGATGGCAACAAGCATAGATATAAACGAAATTAAACTTGATAACGTGAAGTTATACACTTCTGAATTTCTATATACAACATGCAAAGACTCTGATTTTTATGTGGTGGACTTCATGAGAGAAGATAAAATTTGGTTAGACAACCGGCGCGGGATAATACTAAAGGATTTTAATCTCACCTCTGTTCTTAATACCCGCATGGGAGTCGAAGCTGGAATTATTGTTGCTGTGATTCATCGCCAGGAAAATCAAGAAGCTCTCTTAGGCAGACATATCTTCTTTGTAAACTCTTACACGATGTATTGTAATCCCGAAGTATTACGTTAAACAATAAAAAACCATTATCATCTATTTTGACATGTGTGAATTAATTAACACGCTCTCCTTATCGCACTCACGGGTATCTTAAAATATATACTAAAATGTGTGAAAAGTGTAAAATAAAGTATCAAAAAGCATAAAAATATGCTTAAATAAGTATAAAAATGCTTAAATATCTAGAAATAGACGTATTTAAACACGGGAAATATATATTTCACAGGGACTAATCCCTTCAAAATGGCCGCTAATCCCTACAAGTAATTAAGGTTAGAATTAATTAAAAAATCGTAGCTACCTAAAGTACACAAACAAAATGGTCACTAATCCCTACAAGTAATTAAGGTTAAAAAGTACACAAACAAAATGGTTACTAATCCCAACAAGTAAATTCATTCATTCCCTACCCATTATTAATCATACTGTTTTGACATAAATGGGAGGGGGTAGAACAACACACTTATTATACCTAAGCTTCATTGTTCCGACCCTATCATTAATCAAACTGTTTTGACACAAAGGGGTGGGCATAGAACAAGACGCTTATTAATATACGGCGTCCTTAAGCGTTTAACAAACCCGTATTGTTACCCCCTATAATAAATCACTTGATTTGACATGAAGGGTTTAATGAACGATCTCTGATTGGTTAGATACGGGGGAGGTTTGATTATAGAAACTCTGATTGGTTAAACCCGAAAACCATTGTAATAGACCGAGAGCGTCATTATAAAAATAACCACGCATCCGTGTCTCGCATCACAACGATTTCAAGCAAGACGAAGCGAGAAAAAAGAAAAAACACGATGTCGAAAACCAACCAAACCCAACTGATCCCGACCGAAGTCAATGTAAGATAACGCTAAAATGTTTTTACTGTCTGTATACAAGTGATATGTAATATTATTATGTTTTTTATATTTTCTCTTAGAACGAAATCCCTCCACCTCCGAGCGAAGACGAGGACCCTTCTGTGGAGGGTATTCCGCTTTACGCGGACAAATGTGAGGTAAGATTAGCGCTAAAATGTTTTTTACTATACAAGCGATATGTATTTATTATGTTTTTATACGTGGGGTAAGATAGCGCTATAATGTTTTTACTATACAACATGTATTTATTTATGCTTTTATATTTCTCTTAGAAAGAAACCATCCCTCCCCCCCCCCATAGAAGACGTAGATGTCGCAGATACCATTCCCGGGGTACTCCTTGTGCGGGATTTAGACGGCGAAAGCGAGTGGGCATTCCGTGTCCAACAGGACACGGAATTCGATTTCGACGATTACGAACCGCCGGAACGCGAAGAAGAAGACGATGACCCTCGCGTGTGGGGGTATGTCGATACGCGGGGTGAGTCATTTTTGTACTACGAAAGTACAGATACAATGGTCAAAATGAAGTGAATATTTATATTTTGTAGGTGTTCAACATTTGGAGAAAATAAACAATTAATTTTAATTTGTAGGGATAGTCTACAGAGGGGTATTATACCCATGCAGAAAACCCTTCAAAGACATCACAAATTTATTTGTGTAAATATATTTTTCGTGTGTGTAAATATATTCATCCAAACTTCTCCATCGTGTGTGTGTTTTTACTATAGCTAACTCTTTCATCATATGCTAACGAACAACCCTGGCGTAAAATAAGCAATTCATTGAACAAGGGATGACCAGTATTGTCGCTATGGACCTGAGCCAATCTCGTTCGAATCGCAAATTCGACTACGGGTGATCGCGCACCGATGCAGTTTAATAATAAAACAGAACATCGGAAGATGGCAGAGTCTTGTGCCGAAGCACAACTTACAAGCGAGCAAAACACACACAACTGATAAAATATGAAATAACATCTGCTTATATACTAAACAAATCTCTTAAAAATTATTTAAGGTTTTTATCCAAATTTAATAAAACACTTTTACATCTCTAATATTTTTATGGGATAATTCTTCTAAAATTATTTTAAGGTTTTTTCAAAAACTCTATCTCTCAACTTTTTTGGGAAGCAACACTCCGAAATAATTTTTATCTTAAAATTTATTTTGAGGTTTCTCCAAATCTCTCTCTAAAACTTTTTGGGGAAATAATTTTTATGAGATATATCCTCTTATAATATTTTGAGATCCTTTTTAAAAATACCGTTACTAAGGAATATCAGTCATTCGGCCATAAGATGGCGTCGAGGTAAGAGCTCCATGGCGGAAATTTCTATGATTAATTCAAAATGCTTATTTTTATTTCAATAAACTCCAAAATAAAAATAAGGACAGTTCAAAAACTGTTTATTTTTATTTTCAAACATCATTACAAGTCTTCAAATAAAAATATGGCGTTTTTTTTTGGATGGTAAGTATAACATCACATCGGGTGAGGTATGATGGTTATGTATAATAGAATTTTATGTATTTTAATTTTTCAAAAACGTGTGTGTGTCAGTATATATATCACTGTGTGAATGATGATTTGTCTAAGTGCTGGCACGGATGCTACATGCGGTGGTGAAAGCGGTGATGGACCAGGAACAGGAAGTTTAGTCGTAGCATTTCGTGTTCCGATTAATTGATGATCAGTAGGGATAAGTTTACCGAGAAACCAAACATCCCCAAGGTGACAAGAAAAGTCAAACATTGTACAAGTTTTCACGCAGAGTCTAACACCGTTTTACGAATTTCATGTTAGACTCTGCGTGAAAACTTGTACAATGTTTGACTTTCTTGTCACCTTGGGTATGTATGGTTTCTCGGTGAACTATTCCTACTGATCATCCGTTGGTCAGAACACTAAATGCTACGACTTAAACATCCTGTTCCTGTTCATCACCACTTTCACCACGGCATATAGCAAATGACGTCAGTACTTGCTTAACACTATTCACCTTGAATGACCTTCAAACTCTCTGGTCGTTCCACTCAGGGAAGTCAAAAACTGGTCGTGCAACAACACGACCCAAGTGATATATATACTCTTGACCGCGACCACTTTTTTGACTAATTTTATATACAAAAAACCTCTTGTTATACGACCAGCTTCATATCCCCCCTGATTTGATCACTGGTCGTTCTTAACAGGGTGACCACACCTTAAAACTATTCAACCCCCCTGGAAATTTGGGATTGTGCTGTGCTCTGATTGGTCCATTCAAATCATTCTTGATTCTGATTGGCTTAGAGCTCGGTTCCAATCCCAAACACATTGATATATATATATATATATATATTACTACTCCCACTATGTTCGAGGGCTTTCTGGTACAAGGGTGTTGCACGGTTAAATGATTCTTCATCAGATGAAATATCAGAGAGACGTTTGTTGATGGATTCTGGGATGTTCTTGATAATTATAGGTGGGTGGTTAGACTTGCTGTGGATGTACAAGGGTACGTTGTTAGGTTTGGTGTAAGGCATATGTTTACCACTGGTCAAATTGAGGGTCACATCAAGAAAGTCTACTGATTTCTTGTTGGCTTCGATGGTAATTTTCAGACCGTGCTCTTTGAAAATGGCGCACAGGTCTTTTTTGGTTAATTCAACCTGGCGAGGAGATCCTTTAATGATCCCGAGGCCGTCATCTCTATATAGACCGAAATTATTGCCGTGTTTCATGATGATGAGGTGGAGGAGAAAGGAACCGACAAGTTCACAAGATTCAGCACCGTCATAGCTGCCCATGGTGATATCAAAGAAGTTCGATGATGATTTTTTGCACCATTGTTCTCCTGAGTTAAATAGGCATGATTTTTTGGCGTGGATGATGATTTGTCTCTCATCTTCCGTGATGTTGTCATAGCTAGAAGCGAAATCTAATGCAGCATTCAGAAGGTCAAGTGAGATTGATGGGTAAAATTCAACCACGTCGAATGCAATGAAGGAGTACTGGTTTTTGTTTACGATGTTGTTGAACCAGGTCAGGACGGAGGCTGTGTTTTTCCATTGGTTGAGGTTAATGGCGTTAATAATTTTCTTGTTAATTCTGTCGAGGATCTGTTTACTTATTTTACCAATTTCGGACTTTGTGGGATTGATGAGTCGGCAGGTAGGGCTGTTAGCAAAGTTGGGTTTGTGGTCTTTCAAGGTGATGAAGGCTTCTCTTTTGGCAGTGATGTTGATTCTGTCATCGAGGTTTAATTGCTCAACAATAGATTTGGTTTCATTTTCAATGAAGGAAATGGCTGTAGAACCGACTTTCTTGTACGTTTTAGTAATGTTCTTATGTAGGAGATCGTTGTAGGAAGTGGTGTCCATTTTGTAAAAGTTGGTGGTTTTGTCAGCAGGGACGAGAAGTTCGTTGGATTTGTTGATGTTTCGTGCATCTGAAGATAGTTGGTTTTGGAATCTGCAGTTGATATTTCTGAACTTAAGGTTATTGATCATATTTATTAGTCTGTTTTCAAAGTTAAGCATTTGCGGAATTTGAGGTGGCGATCTTTTTGAATTAAATCCATATGTTTCTTCTTTCTTGGTATTAGGGTTTGGATTAAGGTAGAAGAATGCTCTCCAACGCATCCGTCTGCAGAGGAGTTCTGTTTTCTCGATTAGTTTTATTTTATAATCCTTCTGTGATGGTAGTGGGATATTCTTAGTCGAGTAGTCAAAATTTGTTGATTCCATGTCAAAGGTTGATACGAAGAGTGCTCGACACAAAAGGAGCGTATATATACTATAGACGATGTAGTAAAAACCGTTGGAAGAGTGCTCAATGGAAATCCAGAGCATATTATAGTAAAAATTCAAAGACTCAACAGTTGTGACTAGACATTTTATTACTAGTTAGTTTCGTGCCACACGCAAATGGTGCAGTACTCTTCAGATAAAATGGTCTAATGACTAAGATGTGATTATACAGAGGATTATATAGCTATCTAAATTAGGAAGTACGTTAATAAAGTTCTGAATGTTCATTAGTTAGTTTGAATTTTCAAAAATTTTAACCGTTTGTAATACTATATACATGAATCTATCCACTTGAGATTTAGTATAATAGATAAGTGGTTGTCAAAAATAGATGAACAAAAACAGACCGAAAGGCTTATCATAGGATATGTTTCAAAACCGCATTAAATTATAAAATTATAAAATTACGTTACAAAGTTTCTAAATAGGAATTTATTGGCATGTCTACATGATGACACGAGTTCGTTGCGTTTGTTCAGGGTGGCCAGAGAAGGTTGACAGATAATGAAATATTTCTCCCACAAACATAAGCTGCATCTGTTTGAAGTATTGCTGTAGGGTCTAGCTTTCTTGAGGACTTTCCATTTGATATTATAGTCAACACGCTTATCTTTAAGTTGCCAGACATGCTTGCTTAGCTCGGTGGAGTGTTTCTTTCCGATGTTGTTGAATGAGGATTTGTGGTTGGTGAATCTTGTTTTAAAAGTGTTTGCAGTAAGGCCGACATATGTTTGGTCAGGCTTGTTGTCGGTGGTGGTGACTGTAGCTTGGTATACAACAGATTTAGTTAGGCATTGGCCAAGTAAAGGACAATTGTCGCGTTTTCTGCAGTTGCATTCGTTGTCGTTGGGTTTATGTTGGTCATTCTCAGTCTTAAGGATAGTTTTGTTATGTCCGTCGATAGTTTGTTTAATGTTATTCATACAGGTGTAGCTGATTTTGACAGTATTCCTGTTGAAGATTTTGTGAAAACTGTGGTTTTCATTAAATTCTTCATCAAGAATTTTGAGGAACGTCTGGCCGATGTTGGTGGAAACGTTCTTGCTGTATGGTGGGTTGTACCATGTCACGTTTCTATGTCGTTTCTTGTTTTGGCTAGTGGGCACACTTGGTGGTGGTAGGCGTTGAAATTTTAGTTGGTGGTTATACCCACTATGTTCGAGGGCTTTCTGGTACAAGGGTGTTGCACGGTTAAATGATTCTTCATCAGATGAAATATCAGAGAGACGTTTGTTGATGGATTCTGGGATGTTCTTGATAATTATAGGTGGGTGGTTAGACTTGCTGTGGATGTACAAGGGTACGTTGTTAGGTTTGGTGTAAGGCATATGTTTACCACTGGTCAAATTGAGGGTCACATCAAGAAAGTCTACTGATTTCTTGTTGGCTTCGATGGTAATTTTCAGACCGTGCTCTTTGAAAATGGCGCACAGGTCTTTTTTGGTTAATTCAACCTGGCGAGGAGATCCTTTAATGATCCCGAGGCCGTCATCTCTATATAGACCGAAATTATTGCCGTGTTTCATGATGATGAGGTGGAGGAGAAAGGAACCGACAAGTTCACAAGATTCAGCACCGTCATAGCTGCCCATGGTGATATCAAAGAAGTTCGATGATGATTTTTTGCACCATTGTTCTCCTGAGTTAAATAGGCATGATTTTTTGGCGTGGATGATGATTTGTCTCTCATCTTCCGTGATGTTGTCATAGCTAGAAGCGAAATCTAATGCAGCATTCAGAAGGTCAAGTGAGATTGATGGGTAAAATTCAACCACGTCGAATGCAATGAAGGAGTACTGGTTTTTGTTTACGATGTTGTTGAACCAGGTCAGGACGGAGGCTGTGTTTTTTCCATTGGTTGAGGTTAATGGCGTTAATAATTTTCTTGTTAATTCTGTCGAGGATCTGTTTACTTATTTTACCAATTTCGGACTTTGTGGGATTGATGAGTCGGCAGGTAGGGCTGTTAGCAAAGTTGGGTTTGTGGTCTTTCAAGGTGATGAAGGCTTCTCTTTTGGCAGTGATGTTGATTCTGTCATCGAGGTTTAATTGCTCAACAATAGATTTGGTTTCATTTTCAATGAAGGAAATGGCTGTAGAACCGACTTTCTTGTACGTTTTAGTAATGTTCTTATGTAGGAGATCGTTGTAGGAAGTGGTGTCCATTTTGTAAAAGTTGGTGGTTTTGTCAGCAGGGACGAGAAGTTCGTTGGATTTGTTGATGTTTCGTGCATCTGAAGATAGTTGGTTTTGGAATCTGCAGTTGATATTTCTGAACTTAAGGTTATTGATCATATTTATTAGTCTGTTTTCAAAGTTAAGCATTTGCGGAATTTGAGGTGGCGATCTTTTTGAATTAAATCCATATGTTTCTTCTTTCTTGGTATTAGGGTTTGGATTAAGGTAGAAGAATGCTCTCCAACGCATCCGTCTGCAGAGGAGTTCTGTTTTCTCGATTAGTTTTATTTTATAATCCTTCTGTGATGGTAGTGGGATATTCTTAGTCGAGTAGTCAAAATTTGTTGATTCCATGTCAAAGGTTGATACGAAGAGTGCTCGACACAAAAGGAGCGTATATATACTATAGACGATGTAGTAAAAACCGTTGGAAGAGTGCTCAATGGAAATCCAGAGCATATTATAGTAAAAATTCAAAGACTCAACAGTTGTGACTAGACATTTTATTACTAGTTAGTTTCGTGCCACACGCAAATGGTGCAGTACTCTTCAGATAAAATGGTCTAATGACTAAGATGTGATTATACAGAGGATTATATAGCTATCTAAATTAGGAAGTACGTTAATAAAGTTCTGAATGTTCATTAGTTAGTTTGAATTTTCAAAAATTTTAACCGTTTGTAATACTATATACATGAATCTATCCACTTGAGATTTAGTATAATAGATAAGTGGTTGTCAAAAATAGATGAACAAAAACAGACCGAAAGGCTTATCATAGGATATGTTTCAAAACCGCATTAAATTATAAAATTATAAAATTACGTTACAAAGTTTCTAAATAGGAATTTATTGGCATGTCTACATGATGACACGAGTTCGTTGCGTTTGTTCAGGGTGGCCAGAGAAGGTTGACAGATAATGAAATATTTCTCCCACAAACATAAGCTGCATCTGTTTGAAGTATTGCTGTAGGGTCTAGCTTTCTTGAGGACTTTCCATTTGATATTATAGTCAACACGCTTATCTTTAAGTTGCCAGACATGCTTGCTTAGCTCGGTGGAGTGTTTCTTTCCGATGTTGTTGAATGAGGATTTGTGGTTGGTGAATCTTGTTTTAAAAGTGTTTGCAGTAAGGCCGACATATGTTTGGTCAGGCTTGTTGTCGGTGGTGGTGACTGTAGCTTGGTATACAACATATTTAGTTAGGCATTGGCCAAGTAAAGGACAATTGTCGCGTTTTCTGCAGTTGCATTCGTTGTCGTTGGGTTTATGTTGGTCATTCTCAGTCTTAAGGATAGTTTTGTTATGTCCGTCGATAGTTTGTTTAATGTTATTCATACAGGTGTAGCTGATTTTGACAGTATTCCTGTTGAAGATTTTGTGAAAACTGTGGTTTTCATTAAATTCTTCATCAAGAATTTTGAGGAACGTCTGGCCGATGTTGGTGGAAACGTTCTTGCTGTATGGTGGGTTGTACCATGTCACGTTTCTATGTCGTTTCTTGTTTTGGCTAGTGGGCACACTTGGTGGTGGTAGGCGTTGAAATTTTAGTTGGTGGTTATACCCACTATGTTCGAGGGCTTTCTGGTACAAGGGTGTTGCACGGTTAAATGATTCTTCATCAGATGAAATATCAGAGAGACGTTTGTTGATGGATTCTGGGATGTTCTTGATAATTATAGGTGGGTGGTTAGACTTGCTGTGGATGTACAAGGGTACGTTGTTAGGTTTGGTGTAAGGCATATGTTTACCACTGGTCAAATTGAGGGTCACATCAAGAAAGTCTACTGATTTCTTGTTGGCTTCGATGGTAATTTTCAGACCGTGCTCTTTGAAAATGGCGCACAGGTCTTTTTTGGTTAATTCAACCTGGCGAGGAGATCCTTTAATGATCCCGAGGCCGTCATCTCTATATAGACCGAAATTATTGCCGTGTTTCATGATGATGAGGTGGAGGAGAAAGGAACCGACAAGTTCACAAGATTCAGAATTAACAAGAAAATTATTAACGCCATTAACCTCAACCAATGGAAAAACACAGCCTCCGTCCTGACCTGGTTCAACAACATCGTAAACAAAAACCAGTACTCCTTCATTGCATTCGACGTGGTTGAATTTTACCCATCAATCTCACTTGACCTTCTGAATGCTGCATTAGATTTCGCTTCTAGCTATGACAACATCACGGAAGATGAGAGACAAATCATCATCCACGCCAAAAAATCATGCCTATTTAACTCAGGAGAACAATGGTGCAAAAAATCATCATCGAACTTCTTTGATATCACCATGGGCAGCTATGACGGTGCTGAATCTTGTGAACTTGTCGGTTCCTTTCTCCTCCACCTCATCATCATGAAACACGGCAATAATTTCGGTCTATATAGAGATGACGGCCTCGGGATCATTAAAGGATCTCCTCGCCAGGTTGAATTAACCAAAAAAGACCTGTGCGCCATTTTCAAAGAGCACGGTCTGAAAATTACCATCGAAGCCAACAAGAAATCAGTAGACTTTCTTGATGTGACCCTCAATTTGACCAGTGGTAAACATATGCCTTACACCAAACCTAACAACGTACCCTTGTACATCCACAGCAAGTCTAACCACCCACCTATAATTATCAAGAACATCCCAGAATCCATCAACAAACGTCTCTCTGATATTTCATCTGATGAAGAATCATTTAACCGTGCAACACCCTTGTACCAGAAAGCCCTCGAACATAGTGGGTAATGGGTATAACCACCAACTAAAATTTCAACGCCTACCACCACCAAGTGTGCCCACTAGCCAAAACAAGAAACGACATAGAAACGTGACATGGTACAACCCACCATACAGCAAGAACGTTTCCACCAACATCGGCCAGACGTTCCTCAAAATTCTTGATGAAGAATTTAATGAAAACCACAGTTTTCACAAAATCTTCAACAGGAATACTGTCAAAATCAGCTACACCTGTATGAATAACATTAAACAAACTATCGACGGACATAACAAAACTATCCTTAAGACTGAGAATGACCAACATAAACCCAACGACAACGAATGCAACTGCAGAAAACGCGACAATTGTCCTTTACTTGGCCAATGCCTAACTAAATCTGTTGTATACCAAGCTACAGTCACCACCACCGACAACAAGCCTGACCAAACATATGTCGGCCTTACTGCAAACACTTTTAAAACAAGATTCACCAACCACAAATCCTCATTCAACAACATCGGAAAGAAACACTCCACCGAGCTAAGCAAGCATGTCTGGCAACTTAAAGATAAGCGTGTTGACTGTAATATCAAATGGAAAGTCCTCAAGAAAGCTAGACCCTACAGCAATACTTCAAACAGATGCAGCTTATGTTTGTGGGAGAAATATTTCATTATCTGTCAACCTTCTCTGGCCACCCTGAACAAACGCAACGAACTCGTGTCATCATGTAGACATGCCAATAAATTCCTATTTAGAAACTTTGTAACGTAATTTTATAATTTTATAATTTAATGCGGTTTTGAAACATATCCTATGATAAGCCTTTCGGTCTGTTTTTGTTCATCTATTTTTGACAACCACTTATCTATTATACTAAATCTCAAGTGGATAGATTCATGTATATAGTATTACAAACGGTTAAAATTTTTGAAAATTCAAACTAACTAATGAACATTCAGAACTTTATTAACGTACTTCCTAATTTAGATAGCTATATAATCCTCTGTATAATCACATCTTAGTCATTAGACCATTTTATCTGAAGAGTACTGCACCATTTGCGTGTGGCACGAAACTAACTAGTAATAAAATGTCTAGTCACAACTGTTGAGTCTTTGAATTTTTACTATATATATATATATATATATATATATATATATATATATATATATATATATATATATATATATATATATATATATATATATATATATATATATATATATATATATAATATATATATATATATATATATATATATATATACGTGTAGGTTTTGGTCTACGAAATGCAAAGAGTGCTCAACAACATATAGTTAGAGCAAATAATAGATTTTCGCTTACCTCAAAACTGGTCTGCTACAACTTGTTTCATCTGTAAAAGAATCTTCAGGCAGTGACAATATCGAAAGGGATGACCGCTTATTTATAGGCTTTCTGCCGGAAAGTGGGGGCGTATGTGGGGGACAAAGCATGAGGTCATGGCTTTGTTTGCGTTGATTACGCGAAATTTATTACGATGACGACACTGTGAAATTATTTCCGCTCTTTTGTTGAGTAAACTATTCTTATTTTTTTCTTTTAAAATACAAAATTTTTCTTCTAAACATAAATTGCATCGTTTTGATCCTCCTGTGTACGAAATAGAATGTTTTAGAATTTGCCAATTAATACTGAAATCTTTATTGTTTTCTTTCAATGTCCAAATATATTTCGAAAGTTCGGTGTCATTTTCATGCTTTTTATGTTGAAAAGATTTAGTGTGGTTGGCCAATCGCTCTTTGAATGTGGTTGCAGTCATACCAATGTAGTGTTTTATTTCGTTTGTGATGTTTACTGTCACTGTTGCTTTGTATACTATGTCTCTAGTCATGCATTGTTCTTGAAGCGGGCAAATGGTGTTCTCTCTACAACTGCAATTAGTAGCGTCCCTATCCTGCGGTTTGATGTTCCTAGCTATGCGTGCATTGTGCTTAGTGATTATTGACTTAACATTGTTCATGCAGCTGTAACTTACTTTAACTGTATTTCTGTTAAAAATCTTATGGAGCTTGTGGTGCGGAGGGAAATGTTTGTCAATTAGGCTAAGGAAATTACGTCCTATGTTAGTGCTGACACTCTTGCTAAATGGTGGGTTGAACCAAATGATATTGCGTTGCCTATTCCTTCGTGGTCGTTGCGGTGTATCATGAGTGTAGCTAAGTTCATGATTAAAGTTGCTGTGCCTAAGCGCGTTCTGATATAAGGGTGCAGATTCCTGAAAAGTTTGCTCATCTGACGAAAGGAGTTTAATGCGTTTGTTAATTGATGCAGGTAGTTGCCTTGTTATGCTTGGTGGATGGTTAGAGTGCATATTTATGTATAGCGGATCGTCATTGGGCTTCCTATAGGGCCTATAGTTTCCATTGTTAAGGTCGAAAGTTACATCTAAAAAGTTTACTATACGTAAATTTGATTCGGCGGTGATTTTTAGGTCAAATTGCTCGAAAATTTTGTGGAGATCTTTTCTTGTTTTGTCTGCTAAACGTGCTGATTTACTTTTTATGATAGCCAAACCGTTATCTCTATATAGGCCGATGCTTTCTTTGCCAAATTTCTTACTTAGGTGGTTTAAAATGAAAAGGCCTACGAGCTCACAAATTTTCGCGCTGTCGAAACTGCCCATGGTAACGTCGAACAAATTCTTGCTATCTTTTTTTATCCATGAAATTCCGCTATTGAAAAGGAGAGATTTTCTAGCGTGTTTTATTATTGAAATTTTGTTTTGAGGTATAGTAGCCAAATTTGAAGCCCAGGACAGAGCTTGGTCCAATAGTTTTTCAGAAATAGATGGATAGAAATCGACAATGTCAAATGAAATGAAACTGTGTCTGTCCTTATCTTTTATATTGCCAAACCACTCAATAACTTGTTTTGTATTTCTCCATTGATTTAAATTCAGTTTTTGTCTCAAATTAGAATTAATTTTGTCCAAAATAGCTTTGCTTAGTTTTCCGGATTCGCTTTTGGCG